>JAIGNY010003500.1:215000-470000 GCA_020152595.1 Chiridota heheva
CTAGTTTAAACGGAACATACAGACATCCACCATTTGAATTCTCTGCCCGACGAAGTGCCCAAGAATGATGTTGTCAGCAAGATGTCGAGTCAGAAGGACATCATTCTGATAAAACGATTCGGGCATGATTGAGATAATATTCCTACCTAGAGTGGTTACAAACTCTAATTTAAGCTCTATATGCAGATATTAGCCATTTTCAACACTGGCGGCCATCTTTTTTATGACGTCCTAATCAGACCCTTTGCGGAGGTCGAATTTAACAAGAAACTTTTGACATGTTGTTCTTTAGACTTTATAGTACAGGAAAAACACCATAAAATGTTTTCTTGCCTTTTTTTGTGGGGGAGGGAGGGGGGGGGGGGGGGTGTTATGTGTAAAAATGATTATACTACAGATACTAGGGCAGGTACCCGACATTCTACATTTCTGCCTGACTAAAGATCGGTAAAACTATGATGTTATCCAAAACATTTTAGAAGTATTTTGTCTTTTTGTGAAGAAACAAAAACATAAATAACCATATAAGTTTTCCTACAATTTTGTTTCAATACTGGGCCATTTTTTTTTACGACGAAATAGTCAAAAGTTGGATTTGCCCGACAAAAAAATAGTCAGGGGGTGACACCTGCACCTCTTAAGTTACGCCTCTGCAAGCAAGGTGCTACCATTAGCTCCCTGGGTCAAGCATGTTCATCTTATATAATAAAGGACAATAGAACAAGCTGGTGAAGATCATAGTAACATAACTTCCTTCTAATCACTCAAAATCATATATTTTACAGAAGATTCTTTCGAAAATCAATTATGTGCACTGGCTGTACATAGGGGAAACATTTTGTATGCAAAAACAAGAAAAAGATTCGCTCATCATGCAAAAATTTCCATTCTCAGCAAACCACCATTACCTGACATAAAACACGACCTATATCTGCCTATGTACACATCGTAATTGTATTCTTTGGGACGGTTCCCCCAACCATACTATCACTTCATGTCTTAGGACGAGAATACAATTTGAAAAACACACACATACAAACACACACATAAATAGACTGATACAGAAAAATAGAATAAACTTCTTACTGTGTTGCCTGCTATTGTAGCAGCACTGGTGTTAGTGTGCATGGTTTCTCATTTACAAAAGACATCCGGTGTCCAACCTATAATAGTACAGATTTCTATATTTGGATAAAAAATATCCATTGTTTTTAATTTCTCGATCAGGTCAGTCTTATTTTAGCCTTTTTAGATGAAATATAGATCGAATATAATAAGCTACTATTTCTATCATTCTGAGCATCTAAAAATAATGAGCTAAAAACGGACAAAATGACTCTAAAAATAAGTCAATAAGTCGTATCCTTTGATAAATCTTTGCGACAAGTAAAAACGACGGTATTGCTCAGTGACCTTCGATAGCCCACAAAAACATTGACATTTATTGGCGTGTTAATAAAATACCACCCAAGGTCGGGGGAATTAAATGCGTTGTAATAAATTAGTATAAAACCAGCGAGCTGCTATATGTACTTAAGATATAAAGGCGATTCGATGGACGTGACATCGAGGTAAATAGAAAAAATGGGAACGAAAACATGCCATCGTTACCTTGAAAATGAAAAGGAGCTTCGAACGACGCAGGATCTACCAGCGATTTATTTGTTCATGTCTTAAATCTACTGATCCTGTTTGTCATGGACAACGCGTGTTTTATTTCTTGCAGAATATCAAGAGTTTAAAGCCAAGTGAAGAACCATAGAAGCTTTTTGGAAGAACCTCATGCATGCATCGCCAAATCAAAACAGAATCAATTTATCAAACAATAAAAATAAAAGCAATTGAATATCAACAAATAAAAAATAATGAAAATGGCAAGAACCAGCAATGTGAAACAAGAATACGGATGTCTTTTCTTTTTTTTACGCGAGAGTCAAAACCAGGAAGATTGTAGTAGGTAAGTTTTTTCTTCCTTTTGTGTGTATGTCATTTTTAACGTAGGCGGATTACAGGAGCCGACAAGGGGGAATTTAGATTTTTATGGTTAGGCTTCGAAAAAAATGTGGCCAAAATTTGGACGATTATTGATTCTGTGACTGTACCCTCTCAGCTAGTATAAAAGCTTGGGGGTATAAAGTTTATGTCTGACAAGCGACAATAGCCTAATGATGACATGTCTGAAAGTTTGATTGTGAAACACATTCTACACACCTTGCATATATTTATATAATGTATTTATATAATATATTTATATAATGTATTTATATAATGTATTTATATAATGTATTTATATGTGTGTGTGTGTGTATGTATGTATATATATATATATATATGTGTGTGTATATGTATGTATATATATATATATATATATATATATATATATATATATATATATATATATATATATATATATATATATATATATATTATACATACACACACACAAATGTATATATATATATATATATATATATACATATACACATACACACACACACACATATATATATATATATATATATATATATATATATATATATGTATTTATGCATATGTATTATATATGAATATTTGCAAGGTGGTGTAGAATGTGTTTCACAATAAAACTTTCAGATATGTCATCATTAGGCTATTGTCGCTTGATGGACATTATAAACTTTTATGTAGGTTTTGACACCGAGACCCAACTTTAAATTAAACGCGACAGTTAATCCTACACTGCACTTCAGAAAAAAAAAATATGAGAGCCAGGAGTTTGGTTAACTTGTGTGGGGAGGGAGGGGGAAGGTGACAGTCATATCATTCCCCTGCAACAAAATTGTTGGATGCGACACAACGTCCTCATGATCATCTGACTTGATATAATATTCAAATAAGGACATCTCCTAAAATGCTATTAGCAAATTAGGATGTTTTTAGTCTTATGCATGAGTTATATATTGAACTATCCACTTTTGAACTATCCACTTCATGGCCGTACAGTAAGAGACTGGGAGGAGGGAGAGGGGGGGGGGGAGTGGGACGGCAGCCACCCCTATCGGCCAGATACCCATCTGTGTAGGGCAGGAAACCATGCCCAACTTGGCTAGATATCTGGGTCATGCTCTCCTGACTCGGCATGAAGATGACAATATAATACTTTGGTACCAATCTTATATAATCAGGTGGAAATGTAAAATGTCAGATTATGGTTTATGGGAATCATGCTCGACTCGATTTCCCTGAAATATAAGGATTTTTCCTGAAAATAAAAAAACTACCTCGAAATGGAAGAAAATGTTCCCCAAAATAGAAGAAAATGTTCCGAAAATTGCCTGGAAATTAAGGAAACTTTCCGAATATTGAGGAAAATTTAACGAAATGTAGCCAAACAGTTCATGAAAATTTTCCCAAAATAAAAAAACCTGCCTAAAGGAAATTTTCCAGAAATTAGGGAAAGTTCCCAAAAATTGAGGAAAAGTTTTGGAAAATTGAAAGATAAATCCGGAAAATTTGATTTTTTATTTTCTAATTAGCAGCAAGTAAGTGAATGTTGATAGAAACTCAAGTTAATTTAGCAGTGCCATTTTCATGCTTGTAACTGGGAATTCTTTCCCCCTCCCCCAACAGGAGCCATTCCTATGCCTATGCCCCTGCTACCAGAGCTTCACTCCTACCTAGACCACACCGGGGCCATTAAAGGGGCCACGGGATTTTACACAGAATATGTGTCACTAGATGTAACAGCACTGCATTTGGCTACTGTGCAACCACCCACTCCCCCTCCCCCCTCCTACCCCAGGCCAAACATTCTGGTAAAGCCATTACTTAAAATTAATTGTTTATTCACAGATTCATTGCGATTAATCCTTTGTAATAGGTATTTGAATCTGGCAAAATCCCCCTCATCTCTCCCTTCTGAGTAAGATGGTCCCATAGGCCATGCATATTAGATGCTTTTATTGGCATTAAGTTCGGCAGGGATTTAGTTTGAAGATTTAGTTTCTGGCTTTCGTGTAGGGATGTTTATCTGTAACATTATAATCTATGAACATACTCCTAATTATTTGTTTTCCAATTCTTATTGGTGTAGGAACTTGGGAGCACGTGAACTAATTTTCCAAAAAATGACAAAAGTGTACCTCACTAAAATGACAAATACCCTCTCAATTACTGTCCCAATAGTAGGAAACTGGTGACTTTTGTCCCATCGGAAAAGTGACCCTTTCTAGAAATGAAGTACCCTTTTACTTTACCTTGTTGTTTTGGGCTCATTTATTTCATCTACAGATTGGGATGGGAGACATATGCATGTGACTTGGGAAGTGCCCCCTAAGAGGTCATACCCCCCCCCCCCACACTTTTTGAAGCTCCCACACCCTTCCAGCTAACAATTGCGCTGAAGGCGCAATGCTAGTGCTTTTGGAGAGCAGTGGGAAAATCTCATGGAAGCCTGGAAATTTGGGGCATATAGGGACAAAATCTTTCCATTTTTATAATGATTTCCTATTTTGTATCATTACAATTTTGGCAGAGCAAAAAAAAATTGAAATGGGGGTGGGGGAAAGGCTAGATTCTCCCAACCTCTCACATTCTCCATCCTTGTTGGTCAAATTGAAAAAATAGCAATCATCATTTTATTCTATTTAATATTTTATTTCAGGTGACAACTTGAATGCAAACTCAGGAGATGAATCAGGGGATGGGGAAAGCTTCCAATTGACAATCATCTACATCCTGCTTGGTATACTAGTTGTTGAATCATCCGTTCTTACAGCTCTGGTCATGCAGATTCTTCTTAAAAGTTTACTACAAGAGAAAACCCAAAATCAGAAGGTATGTAATAGTATTGCTTATAAAAAAAATAAACATTTATGAAACAAATATTGCAATGATATATTTCAACCAATGTTATTTTGCAATGAATTTACCATTCAAGACCACCGTAGCTAATGTTAACAGTTCTGATTGGTTGAAATATTTACACACAGATTCAATCATTATTTTGGGAAAATTGGTGTATGTATCCTTGACAATCCCCAAGTTATTCCACTTTTGATTAAATAGTAATCACCTTGCTTTAATTATGGAGGAGGCACAAAAATCAAGTAATAACTGAAAGGTAGTAGTATAAAATGTTAAATACTCCTTGACCAATACATCTGCTATTTCCTTACCATTTCATTGTTATTAACCTTTTTGCTCTGAACAGGAAACTCAACCAAACAATCTCAGATCATGGTCTAACTACCTGCAGGGTTCACCTGAAACTCCCCGCTTCATCTATCAACATCCCCGCAGACCCAGAACATCAGGGAGAGACAGACACGTCACCACCATCAAGGTCATCATTCCTGACACCACAAGATCTGTCGAAGGTAAAACTAAATTTGAAATTGTGGAGAATGCACCGCCATGCGTGTGGATGCTAGCAACTACAAAGGATCAAATATGAACTACATTGTGTAAGCAGCAGGTGGTGCCAGAACATGGCAGGTGGTGCCAGAACATGGCAGGTGGTGCCAGAACATGGCAGGTGGTGCCAGAACATGGCAGGTGGTGCCAGAACATGGCAGGTGGTGCCAGAACATGGCAGGTGGTGCCAGAACATGGCAGGTGGTGCCAGAACATGGCATGGCAGAACAGGTGGTGCCAGAACATGGCAGGTGGTGCCAGAACATGGCAGGTGGTGCCAGAACATGGCAGGTGGTGCCAGAACATGGCAGGTGGTGCCAGAACATGGCAGGTGGTGCCAGAACATGGCAGGTGGTGCCAGAACATGGCAGGTGGTGCCAGAACATGGCAGGTGGTGCCAGAACATGGCAGGTGGTGCCAGAACATGGCAGGTGGTGCCAGAACATGGCAGGTGGTGCCAGAACATGGCAGGTGGTGCCAGAACATGGCAGGTGGTGCCAGAACATGGCAGGTGGTGCCAGAACATGGCAGGTGGTGCCAGAACATGGCAGGTGGTGCCAGAACATGGCAGGTGGTGCCAGAACATGGCAGGGGTGCAGGAGAGGGTCAGCTGTGCCGCAAACATCATACAACACATTGAAACAAACCGGGAAAAATGTGCCCATAAAAACATTAGAAAAGGGAGAGGGGGGGGGGGTGGCTTATTTCTGACGAATTTTTTTCCTCATTATCACTGTTGTAAGTTATTAAAATTGCATCATAGCTTCAGTATACAAACATGGGCTTTATATGTGGCTGCAACTTATGTTATGCACACTACTCCGTGACTTACATAAAGGAGTGGTCAACAGCTAGTCAGTCGACCACCTTTTTTAAATCATTACTATTTTTGTTTACTTTTTATGCAATTACCAACATGAAACACAATTGCCTTGACAGGGAGTGCACAAGAAGGCACACAAATTGTTGAAATGGTAGTTTACCACCTATCTGAAACTTCTTCAGGCCTTGACATTTTGAGCTAACCCATTCTAGCCCCCTCAACCTAATAATTGTAAGATTCAGAGACCAATCAGAGCACACATACTTAATCTGCCTTACACTGTCTGTTAGAAGGCAAGGTAGTAAGAAATAAACAGTTTAACAAAACTGAAATTCCCATTAAACACTCATACACTATCTGTCTGTCACACTATTTCTCATAATGATGTATTGTGATTACAGCGAAATTAAAAGTAACTTGGACATGTCACATTTTTGGTTTAATTAGAGGTCTTCTTATTACTGTAGGACTGTCTATGCTGTGTTGATGGTTGGCTTCTTCGCACACAAAGCGCTTTGTCTTGGAATGCACAATATAAACATTACTATTATCATGGTTTCCTCATGGTTATCTATCCATTAGATCTACATGTACAAGTGATCCAACTTGATTGTAACAATCCTACACTATTGTAAGATGTACCTGGCTTATCTCATTACTACTGAAATCTATCTTTTTTAAGTTTATAAACTAGTTTACTAGCTTATTAATTAGTTTACTAGATAATTTACTAGTTTAACTTGCTAAATGCAAGTTAATAAACTAGTAAAGCTAAACAAATTTTTCAAAAGTGCCAAATGTGATTGCCAATTAAAATGTAATGTAGATATATAACCTTACAATCTATTCAAAATAAACTATTCATAACATAAGTTATTTTTGCTAAATATCAATTTTTAAAGACCAATTTGCCAGTTTATTCTAAAATCTGAAATAAAGGCAATTGCATATTTGTAGCAAAAGTCATCAAATTCACACCTTGCAAATATCTGCTCTTTAGTTTACTTATAATTATTTGCAGCTATATTAAAACCTACATACATCATACTGAGTGGCATAGGAATAGGGGAAGGGTGGGGGTGGGGGGATATTGGGGTAAATAGTCTGGATTTGGAAATTTGTATGTTTTGCTACCCTAACAATAGTCTAGCTACACCCTCAGTTGCCTTGTATAATCTTTTCAGTTCAGTTATAGGCACGACAACCTGTTCTTTAAATTCATTTTGATTTTCACTTAGCTCAATGATCACATCTGTGTGATGCTTTAAAGGCTAAACTTAATTAACACAAAACAGACATTCTTAAAACAAGGTATCGTCCCATAAATAAATTCAGAAGTGAACGTCGCCAAGCTGTCAACATCACTTCCGGTTTTCAAATTTCCTTATTGATTGCGAGATATCTGCAATATTATTGATAACTCATTTACCGGACAGAACATAGGAGCCTACCTGTGTTATCGATAATATCACAAATTTTTCGCAATCAGTTTGTTTGTTTGATGAGGGCGTAACGGCACTAAGACAACGAGGGTCAAATTGTGCCTGAGAGGTCAGATCATTCTAGAGGTCGCAATCAGTAAAGAAAATTGAAAACAGGAAGTGACGTTATACCAGCACGGCGGCGTTTCCTTCTGATTTTGTTGTTGGGACGATACCTTTCCTTTAATGAGAAAAGAATCTAGTACATGGGTTGCATCAAACTACTTTTTGTTTTATCCTTTTTTCAATTGAAACTTTCAAGAGAATAACCTTCCTTCTAAAACTTAACTTTATTCTTTAATCTCTTCAAGTTACAATTGTTCAATGTTTGCAGGCTAAAATTGTAATTTACAGCTCATCAATGTTATACAAAATGTGCAGATGCCAAAATTGATTTCCTCAATTCTCAGTTAATTTATTTTATTATAATGTGCAATTTTGCCAAATTTGATTTCTTCAATGTTCAATTGTCTAATAATATACAACAGGTTCAACATGCAACATTCATTTCAATTTTTAGTTGATCAATGTTATGCAAAATATGCAGTGTACCAAACTGAATTGATCTAATGTAGTCTCAATGTTATGTAATATGTACAAAACTATCTAAATTTGATTTCTTTTATTTTCTTACGAAACATGTGCAATATGCCAAATTTGATTAGTATAATTATAATCAAGTTCATTTTCATTTCATTCAGTTAGATTTAGGTTTGTTCATTCTACCATATGATATAAACATGTCACTTATTTTTTGAGTTTTTTGGCTTGTTCAAATGGATATCAGATTATTTATTGATCTGATTAGACAGTACTATGATATTCTTATTTCTATATATCTAAAATCCATATTTATCAACCTATCAAACTGACTAATTGAAAATATTACTGGCGTAGCCAGGATTTTTGTTTGAGGGGGGCCAACCTTGAGCGTCGAGAGGTATTTTTGATGGGGAGTAATCGAAAGTATGTCAATATAGTGACATTGCTTTGCCCGTAGCACAAAGCCCCACGGCATGGGGTCCAGGGGCAGGCGGACCCCTGGACCCTAAGCTCTGAGAAATTATGCATTTTAGAATTATAAAATTGAAGCCGAATCACAAGCTACAGGACATGAAGGGAATTACGCACTGGAGTAAGCCAGGACTTTTTATTTGGGCATGATGAAAATCTGTTGCAATGGATTTTCAGTCCAAAATCCTCAAAGCCTACAAGGTTTAACAAAAACATTACCTAAAATCACTCATCAATAAACAAACAAAACCTTCACTGTTAAATACCATCCTATTTGTAAATTACTTCACGCCAGACACATTGGCCATGGGGAATACTTTTGTCCTTGCGTTGAGTGAAAGTCAGTGCTACACTGAAATTTGTTACTATCAATATCAGATTATGACCATGGAAAGTGAGGTGAAGTGTGTGGAAATCCCTGGTGCAATTGCTTATGCTGGATTGTGGTTTCTGTGGCGAGCAATATAGACCCTGACAGATTTTGTCAGAGCTTAAGACACAAAATATATTGGGAGGGGAAAGGGAGGGTGTAACTGTCCGTGTGAAAAGTGTCACACAGTCGGGGGAGGGGGTAACTGAATGTGTGAAATGTGTCACACAGTCTGAAGGTGTGCATTATATATAGAGAGTTTGTAGAAGCTCTTGGGTTTTATATACTGAATTGCTCATTGAAATTTGTCAACAACTAGTAGAACCACCAGGCAAGCATAGTAACGTTACGGGTCATGGGTTTCATAATTTAATAGGATAGAAAAACACACATGGCAATTAACTTTTCAGTAAAACTTGCTCATCTTGGCAAAACATAAATGTTTGATGTGTAATTTATTTCTTTTGGTGTAGGATGGGGAGGGGCATGCCCTCCCCACCTCTGGTTACACCAATGGAAAATATTCACCACTAAAATGCTGCACATAATGGGTTTCACTCAAGTTTATGTAAAATGAATATCTTAGTGACAAATGTGATTTCAGGTCGCCAAATCAAAGAAGTAATTTAGATACTTCAACTTACAATTTATCAAAACCTTTTTAATTCTTTTTCATTTGGGTTTTATTTCCAAATTTCTTTTCTTCCATTTTATAAACACTGCTCTGCCATGACAATTAATTCTTCAATTTCATAATTTTTTATGTTTTAATGTACTTAGCATCAATACCTTTATATTCTAATTTATGTGTTTTAGATGAATATTTATCAATCTATCAACCAGAGTGGTTGAAACTTTTTAACCACCAGCATGCTGCATACAGTGGGATTAAATCAAATTCATGCAAAATGAATATTTTAGTGCCAAATGTGATTTCACTTTGCCAAATCAAGTGTAGTTTAGATTGTTTAACTTCCTAACCATTTATGATTACGGGTTCTGCATTCCATACTTTCACCTACTCTTTCAATCATTCAAGACAAATTTAGCAAAAATTAATTCAAATCTGAAATACTGCCAACTTATCTGTGACAGAAGTGAAGCTTGGGTATAACTACCTTGTTAATTTCAGGGGGTGATAATTTTAGGGAAGTAATCATTTCAATGTAACACAAGAGAAAGTACATGTACATTATAAACACTAGTGTCAATAGTAGATGAACACAAGATTATTCATGATTATTTTTATTAAAAGACTTCAATGTCAGGCATACTCAATTTACTGTATTCTTTTAGCTATGTGTCTTTAAAAATGATTCTCAGTTGGATCATGTTTTTAACGTCGTAACTTTTGCTGGTAATTATCCTCCATATTTAAACTTGAATGTAACCGTTACCGCCATTAAAAATATAAAATATAAACAAAAATAATCTTTTTTACACAAACTTCGTAACAAAAACTTTCTTTGCTGGGAAAGGAAGTAACACTGTGGTAGACTCTCCATATCAGAGCACTTATTTTATGGTATACTTCTCATTTATCTTTCTTAATACCCTTTTTAGTTACTTTTTATTCAATATATAAAAAAAAAAAAAAAGCTGTAACAACCATCAGCTACTTTTAAGTAAAATGTGCAAAGCATGCCAAATCAATTTATATAGTTTTAGTCAATTTCACCTTTTTTGAATACATTAAACTAAGTTTATCTCTTCCTTGTATTCCTACATAATGCTGATCTGCCATACCTACATTGTTTTAGTCATTAGTTTTAGTTATTATTCATCTGAAATATATTCGTAATCACAATACTTTGGGAATCAATTTAATTATATTGTTTAGATATCTTTGAAGGTTGCATGCTTTAGTAGCAATATTGACTTATTTTCCATTTAAAATTAAAACTTCTTCATCACAAGAGGGAGTATAGTAGCTCGGTGGTTGGGACGTCGCCAGGGGGACGTCGTCAGGGGGACGTCGTCAGGGGGACGTCGGTCTCCTACTCAAAAGGTACTGGATAGAATCTCAGCCAGGGCGCTGGCCTGTTTCTTTAAGCAAGACACTTTATCCCATTTGCTCCAGTTCACTCAGCTGTAAAATGAGTACCAGTTTCAGCTGGGGACTTAACTTGCAATGCACTGGTGCACCATCCAGGGGAAACAAGTACTCTCATCCACTTATCACCTTGGAAACCGGGTATAAGCATCAGTTCTATAAATCTTAAGGCTTGATGAGATTTAACTTCTTCACCATCAAGATGCTGCTCACAACATTGAAGTTTCGTGCAAAATGAACATTCAAGAGGGCTAAATTTATTGTTAGTAACAATTGTGGTTTTAGTTTAAAATGTGTTGGTAGCCTTTTTAAAGAAAGTTCTTTTCAATTACATATTTCTGCTTCTTCATAATTCATTCTTATGTATTATTTCACATTCCATTTCCTAACAATTCATTTCAGTTCATTCTAATGTATTACATCACATTCCATTTCCTCACAATTCATTTCAATTCATTCTAATGTATTACATCACGTTCCATTTTCTCACAATTCATTTTAATTCATTCTAATGTATTACATCACATCCATTTCCTCACAATTCATTCTAATGTATATATCACATTCCATTTCCTCACATTTCATTCAAATGTATTACATCACATTTCCTTTTCTGATACTTCATTTTAATTCATTCTAATGTATCACATCATGTTCCATTTCCTCACAATTCATTTCAATTCATTCTAATGTATTACACCACATCCATTTTCTCACAATTCATTCTAATGTATTATATCACATTCCATTTCCTCACATTTCATTCAATGTATTACATCACATTTCTTTTTCTGATACTTCATTTCAATTCATTATAATGTATTACATCACATTCCATTTCCTCAAATTCATTTCAATTCATTCTAATGTATTACATCACATTCCATTTCCTCACAATTCATTTCAATTCATTCTAATGTATTACATCACATTCCATTTCCTCAAAATTCATTTCAATTCATTCTAATGCATTACATCACATTTTATTTCCTCACAATTCATTTCAATTCATTCTAATGCATTACATCACATTTCCTTTTTCTCATACTTCATTTCATAATCCACATCACTTCCTTCTGCTTCACATTAAGCTCATCCACGCCTCATTTCAAACTAATTCAATAGAAATAAAACATTTCTCACTAATTTTTTTTTAACATTTATGTAAAATTGTTGCCCAGAAAGGAGCAAGTGTCTTTCATCTTTAAGTCAAGATGGTATTTTTAATATTTCTCAATTCAAATTTTCTATCAAATCTGAAAGAAAACTTGAATTCTTGTGCAAAAATTTCTAGATATAAAAAATATATATTTTGCACCACATGTGCCAATTTTCCTGATGCATCAATAATTTTCAAGTGTTTAGTGTAGAAGTGCTATTTCGTACATAATGATTAATATTCAATACTGAAATAAGAAAAGCTAACTTACATCTCACCTTTTGTAATCACACAATACCTCATGTTAATCACTTCTATTGATATCTTAAAGTGTAATGATGTTATAATAAAGTTAAAAATAAAGTTATCTTTGTAGTGGAAACTTCAAACTGTGATAATAATTTTATTTTTATTCAAGCAAAATGAATATTGTGCCAAATAATATTTTTAAATTCCTTCAAAATAGAATATGTTCAGTTACCATAGTTCATTATGCTCTTTTCTTATCTATGCTTAGCTCAACTTTAGTATCTTTCCTTCTAACAAAAAGGAAATTATTTAAATATATTGGAAAACTAGAACGGTAAATACCGTCATGGTTCGCATGCCCATGCAAATTGACACCCATATCATATGATCTGGCCAATTATAAAATGGCATCTCACGCTTAAGTCCCACATGGCATCCTATGTCCCACATGGCATCCCGCCTTATGTCCCACATGGCATCCCACCCCATGTCCCACATGGCATCCCACCCCATGTCCCACATGGCATCCCACCCCATGTCCCACACGGCATCCCACCCCATGTCCCACATGGCATCCTACCCCATGTCCCACACACATCCCATCCCATGTCCCACATGGCATTCCACCATATCTCCCACATGGCATCCCACCCCATGTCCCACATGACATCCCATGTCCCACATGGCATTCCATCATATGTCCCACAGGGCATCCCATTCTATGACCCACATAACATCCCACCCCATGGCATCCCACCTCATGTCCCACATGGCATCCTACCCCATGTCCCACACGACATCCCATCCCATGTCCCACATGGCATTCCACCATATCTCCCACATGGCATCCCACCCCATGTCCCACGTGACATTCCACCACATCTCCCACATGGCATCCCACCCCATGTCCCACATGGCATTCCATCATGTCCCACAGGGCATTCCACCATATCTCCCACATGGCATTTTACCATACAGTGTCTCACATGGCATATTCCACCATATGTCCCACATGCATTCCACCATATGTCCCACATGGCATCCCATGCTATGACCCACATGGATCCCATTCTACATGTATGTCCCACATTATTCCAACCATATGTACCACATGACATCCCTCCCTATGTCCCACATGGCATCCCTCCCTGTGTCCTGCATCAGTGGCTTCCCACCTGATGTCCCACATGGCATCCCACCATATGTTCCACATGGTATCCCTCTCAATGTCCCAATGACATCCTACTTTATGTACCACATGGCATCACATCCCACGTTCCCATGGCCTCCCACCCGATGTCCCACATAGCCTCCTACCCTATGTCACACATGGCATCCTACCTTATGTCACACATGGCATCCTACCTTATGTCAAACATGGCATCATAACCTGTCACACTATGTTACTCGTGGCATCCCACCATGTCCCACATGGCATTATACCCTCTTCCACATGGCATCCCACCCCATGTCCCACATGACATCCCACCCCATGTCCCACATGGCATCCCACCCCATGTCCCAAATGACATCCCATAGGCTCCATAAGAAGTCTCATCCTAGCTATCACAGTCCCTGATTGAGCATACTATGTATGAAAGTGTCAGTTCATATAATAACTTATATGCAAATGACTTGTTGAAATGGGGTGGGATGCCATGTCCCACATGACATCCCATGTCCCACATTCCATTCCATTCCATGGCAATCCACCCTATGTCCTGCATGGCATTCCACCATATATCCTACGTGGCATTTCACCCTGTTCCACATGGCATCCCACCCCATGTCCCACATGGTATCCCACCCCATGTCCCACAGAGCATCCCACATGTCATCTCACCCTATGTCTCACATGACGTCCCATAAGCTCCATAAGAAGTCTCATCCTAGCTATCACAGTCCCTGATTGAGCATACTATGTATTAAAGTGTCAGTTCATATAATAACTTATATGCAAATGAGTTGTTGAATAAGAAAAAAAGGTGGAGTCAAATAATTATGCCTGATATAGCCCTTGGTGTATACAACATGGCAAATATTATACCATATGTCCCTCATGGCCCCCATCCATGTCCCACATGGCATCCCTCCCTATGTTTATATGCAATCACATCCTGTCACACTCCCCGACTAAGCATACTAAATTAAAAAGTCTGGTCAGGTCATATACTGTAGCAACTTTATGCAAATGAGCACAATGATAAAGGTGGAGTTTAAAAAATCATGCCTGATACAACTGTTGGTGCCCAAATATTTTGAAGAATTTTCAGGATTTTAAATCTCAAGTGCTACAAGAGAGACTTGAGGATCTCTCAAGAATATTGGAAATTTACATCATTTTACAGTTATCTTCTAAAAAAATATCAAATGTATTGTAGACTTTTTAAGGAACTAGTCTTCAATCCTATCTTAAGTATCTCTGAAAAACTTTAACATTTTATAAGAAAAATCTAACCTTCCATAAGGATATCTAAAGAAAATTTAACTTTTCTGAGGAACTCTGAAGAAACTTTAACATTTTCTGAGAAATTCTCAAAAAACTTTAGCATTTCTGAGGAAATCTCAGGACAAATCTGTGGACGGCCGAACGGCTGGATGGACATAATCGCCATTACATAGGTTCGCATAAATGCTTCGCATGCGAACCAAAAACAAGGAAAAAATATCTTTCTTACAAAGAAAAACAAAACCAACCAAATGAATTGTAGAATACAGTGAAAATTCATTTTATAAATTCATGTTTGGTGTAAACGTAGAACTGAGAGACTTTGAATAATTTTCTTTGGAATGTTTAAAACAGAAACATGAAGAAAAAAAGACAGAAGCAACACAAATCTGAACTTAATGTGTAATATGTTACTTAGGTTTGTAAAATATTGAATTTCACTGTCATTTCCAACCATTTTTTCAAATGAATTTGTTTCAAACCAAAGTATACTGATATCAATAAACAGACAAGCGTATACAATTAAAGTTTGGAATATGAAATAATGAAATTTATTTATATAACATGATCTACATGAATCCAAACTTCTATTAAAAAATAATAAATAATGGTCTTTTCTTGTGTAAATTCTGGAAAACAGTAAATTCCCAAACTCTGAAAAGCCGTTCCTTTTCTTCTATACATATTCACGCCCACTTGAATTTATGGATATATAATGGGTTTAAACGTACTATTTGCCGATGATGATTTCATGGTAACACCTGCCAAACCAGTCAGGAGCATGGCAAATACAGACCTATTCTTAGGCCAATGTAACTACGGCAAATGCACTACTGCTGTTGGTGTATACATATCACCTGACAACAACACCATCCAGATTGATATGCAAATAATGGACTACACATACCCACATTATTGCGAGTCTTACAAGCTTAGCTCAGAGATTAACATATGTGCCTATCCTACACTCAGTGAAAAGAATAAGCTATGACCAAAATGAACTGAAGTGAAATTTATGATCCATGATCTGGATGAATGTATTATGTAAATTAATTGAAGAATATGAGAGTGACATCCCCAAAAATATATTACATAATAAGGCCTAAATTAAGAAATAGGCTAATAAATCCCAAATTAAAAATCCTTAAGGTCCATTGCTAAACGACGCAGTTTGAACTCCAAATTGAAAACGAAACCCGTCTTCTGTCGATGTTAGGCTCTAACGTTGCCGTTAAACTTTCCCAAAATTAATCCTTTTCAGCTAGGAATTACCATTTGAAGTATGATATACGTCACTCCTGTAAAGTAACACTATGGGCCCACACTAGACTCATCGGAAACGCTGAAGAAAAAACAATTTTGGGAGAAAAACACACTTTTAAATCTGCTTTTATACCCCTAAATGTTGTCCCAACAAACTGTTTTTGATATTAAAGTGTTGGGCATCTTATAATCTTACCGAATAAACCTCACTCAAATTTCAAAATCAACCAAACCAGTCAGGAGTGCGGTAACCTTTTTTTTTAACAGTCCTGAAAATCAATTTACTCTATTTGGTGGCAAATTACCCAATAAACTGACAAAAAATATATCTAAAGTTCTTATTTTCCCAAGATTAACACAATAACAAACCTAGGGCTTCTTAAAAAACAACCCTGCTCAGAATGGATCTCATTTTACAGCCTGCTGAAATTGGAAGAACCTATTTTAAAATGAAATTACAACTCATCAAAAATGATCGGGTGGGTGGGGCTTGTCTAGAAACGAATGACGTCAAATGCCTCATTAACTCTATAGTTTGAGGATTGACTGAAAAGGATAAAAGACGGGAATTTGATAAGATTGGAAGCTAAAATCAATTATTATCTGAAGCAACATTTATGATATTTGGACATTCTGTATAAAACAACATTTAATGTTCATGTTTACAGGGATAAAATGTGTTCTTTCTGCATGTCTAAATGTACAATTAGTGTTATATTTTACAGGCTTTAATCTTTCTGACTTTTCTTACATTTATCACACTTGTCCACTTCTGAAAACTTCTATGAAATCTTATGTTGTTGCTATCTTATTTTGTACAAAAGTTGTTGGTGCTATTTGAATTTACTACGAACTCTTCCTGGTGTTTCTGTGTCTCTTGATGTGTTTCTCTTGGCACCAAGCACATTGAATCTAAACCAGCTTCATGCACAGATGCAAACAATGAAGGCAGGGGAGTGAAATGTCCACAGCTAAATCAGCCAACACTTTTTGTTGATGTTGATATCAAAAGTCAAGAGTGGACTCTAATTCCCCCCTACCTCACACACACACACACGTTCTGGATATTGACTACTTCTCACCATCCATTTGAAAAGGGTTGCCCCCTTTTGCTCATCTTCACACACTCCTCACAAATCTTGACTTCCCTTTAACTGTAATTAATGCTTACATAATACAAATTTGATTTTGTAATTAGATTGTAACTATATTTTGTCTGTCAACTGTTTTGAAGATTCTCCTTGCAAGCTACAAAGTCCCTTTTAGAGTTTACGAATCAAAGCTATTCTAATTACTGAGGTTTTTTCATACATTTATGGTTACCTTGGCAACCTATCAGCAAATTATGCTAAACCCGTTTTTCTCTCCTTTTATGCCTTTTGAGCTCATTTCACTACCTTATTTTGCCCAAACACATCCACTGATTTTGTAGGCATAGACATGCCAGAGAATCACAGTTGTTCATAGTGCTGGGCTGGTGCATTCTCACATCATCATGAATACTTATACTGTCTTTCTCCATACCAAACCAGTGCTTGCTGATTGGTCAACACTGGGTATAATTCCATTACTCACAGCTGTACGGTCAACAACCAATCAAAACAAAGCATCAAAACTTATGGACTGGCAGACAATCATCTTTTGCCCTTTGTTGGTTCTTCAAGAAATTGTTGGACATGTTGAGCGCTTGCTTTTCCGACAACTTTTGTAAGTTCCTGAAGATAAAAAAGAACGAATATTACCAAACAGAAATGTACAAGAGTACAATCTACACAGGATCGTGAAGTCTAATTTTATTAACAGACTGGTCTTTAAACAATGCAAATCTTTACTCATATAAGTTTTGCAAACTATCCAAATTTGGTTTTGGGTAACTTAATAATATAATAGGGAAATAATTACATCATGGTTGAAGAGGATCATTAAAAATAAAGTCACAAATGTCCATTTTGAGCAAACTACAACTTTCGGGGCTCTAAGTCTTAACAATTCAAGTCTGTGCTCTTGCAAAAGGCCTAAGTCATGTCTTCACCTGAATAAACACCAACATCTTTTATGCGTGGTGGAAGGATGGTGCAATTCATGAACCATGTTAAGGAGTAGTCAAAAAGGACGTCTGAAAGAGCAAACAGGGCTACCATCATTTCTTTGAAATGAAATTGATAAGAACTCTTGTTCATAGCCCTTGAACAAAGAACAAATTACAGGACAAAGGTGGACTGAAGTCCTGTTTTAAAGTTTCCATTAATAAGGAGATGGCAAAAGGAAAAGTGCATGTAGTGATTTAAGAACATTAGCTTACAAGCACACTGACAACAAACAGCTACCTTATTACATATAACAAATGCTATTTTCAAAATGCAAAGATTGTTCCTCTAATAGCCTAATATTGTGCTATACAAGTCAGGATATGAGAAGGGAAGGTGGGGAGGGGGCAGAATTCTCTCTCTACCTCAAATATGAACCAAACAGAACATTCATGCCATTGCTCATTTCATCTCAGGAAAAAAAAAAAACCTGCTTTACGGTCATGTACAAACATTTTGTTGATGCTATAGAAATTATGAATGAGTTTAAAAGCCCAGGAATAATTTCAAGAATTATACTTGTGGTCAGACATGTCTGTGAAACAGCATCAGAAACTAATTTGATATCTATTTCCATTCAGAAAATATAAAATATTAAAGATAAAATTGTTTAAAAAAGAGTTGTCTGGAAAGTGTGCTATAAAAGAGTGACATCATACACTCACTTGACAAATGGATGTGAGATCCTAAATCTTAACAACTGGTTGTGAGATCTATACCCTAACTTGACAAATGGATGTTAGATCTTGAATCTTAACAACTTGTGAGATCTTGAATCTTCACAACTGGTTGTGACATCTTAAATCTTGACAACTGGTTGTGAGATCTTGAATCTTGATAACTGGTTGTGAGATCTTCAATCTTGACAACTGCTTGTGAGATCTTGAGTCTTGAAAACTGGTTGTGAGATTTTGAATCTTGAAAACTGGTTGTGATATCTTGAATCTTGACAACTGGTTGTGAGATCTTGAATCTTGACAATTGAATGTGAGATCTTGAATCTTGACAACTGCTTGTGAGATTTTGAATCTTGACAACTGGTTGTGAAATCTTGAATCTTGACAACTGGTTGCGAGATCTTGAATCTTGACAACTGCTTGTGAGATCTTGAATCTTGACAACTGCTTGTGATGATATCTTGAATCTTGACAACTGGTTGTGAGATCTTGAATCTTAACAACTGGTTGTGAGATCTTGAATCTTGACAACTGGTTGTGAGATCTTGAATCTTGACAACTGGTTGTGAGATCTTGAATCTTGACAACTCGTTGTGAGATCTTGAATCTTGACAACTGGCTGTGAGATCTTCAATTTTGACAACTGGTTGTGCGATCTTGAATCTTGACAACTTTTTGTGTGATCTTGAATCTTAACAACTGGTTGTGAGATCTATACACTAACTTGACAAATGGATGTGAGATCTTGAATCTTAACAGCTTGTTGTGAGATCTTGAATCTTAATAACTGGTTGTGAGATCTTGAATCTTGACAACTGGCTGTGAGATCTTGAATATTGACAACTGGTTGTGAGGTCTTGAATCTTGACAACTGGTTGTGAGATCTTGAATCTTGACAACTGGTTGTGAGGTCTTGAATCTTAACAACTGGTTGTAAGATCTTGAATCTTGACAACTGGTTGTGAGATCTTGAATCTTGACAACTGGTTGTGAGATCTTGAATCTTGACAACTGGTTGTGAGATCTTGAATCTTGACAACTGGTTGTGAGATCTTGAATCTTAACAACTGGTTGCGAGATTTTGAATCTTGACAACTGGTTGTAAGATCTTGAATCTTGACAACTGGTTGCGAGATCTTGAATCTTGACAAGTGTTTGCGAGATCTTGAATCTTGACAACTGGTTGTGAGATCTTGAATCTTGACAACTGGTTGCGAGATCTTGAATCTTGACAACTGGTTGTGAGATCTTGAATCTTGACAACTGCTTGTGAGATCTTGAATCTTGACAACTGCTTGTGATGATATCTTGAATCTTGACAACTGGTTGTGATGATATCTTGAATCTTGACAACTGGCTTTGAGATCATGGATCTTGACAACTGGTTGTGAGATCCTGAATCTTGACAACTGGTTGTAAGATCCTGAATCTTGACAAGTGGTTGTGAGATCCTGAATCTTGACAACTGGTTGTGAGGTCTTGAATCTTAACAACTGGTTGTAAGATCTTGAATCTTGACAACTGGTTGTGAGATCTTGAATCTTGACAACTGGTTGTGAGATCTTGAATCTTGACAACTGGTTGTGAGATCTTGAATCTTAACAACTGGTTGCGAGATTTTGAATCTTGACAACTGGTTGTAAGATCTTGAATCTTGACAACTGGTTGCGAGATCTTGAATCTTGACAAGTGTTTGCGAGATCTTGGATCTTGACAACTGCTTGTGATGATATCTTGAATCTTGACAACTGGTTGTGATGATATCTTGAATCTTGACAACTGGCTTTGAGATCATGGATCTTGACAACTGGTTGTGAGATCCTGAATCTTGACAACTGGTTGTAAGATCCTGAATCTTGACAAGTGGTTGTGAGATCCTGAATCTTGACAACTGGTTGTGAGGTCTTGAATCTTAACAACTGGTTGTAAGATCTTGAATCTTGACAACTGGTTGTGAGATCTTGAATCTTGACAACTGGTTGTGAGATCTTGAATCTTGACAACTGGTTGTGAGATCTTGAATCTTAACAACTGGTTGCGAGATTTTGAATCTTGACAACTGGTTGTAAGATCTTGAATCTTGACAACTGGTTGCGAGATCTTGAATCTTGACAAGTGTTTGCGAGATCTTGGATCTTGACAACTGGTTGCGAGATCTTGAATCTTGACAACTGGTTGCGAGATCTTGAATCTTGACAACTGGTTGCGAGATCTTGAATCTTGACAACTGCTTGTGAGATCTTGAATCTTGACAACTGGTTGTGAGGTCTTGAATCTTGACAACTGGTTGTGAGATCTTGAATCTTAACAACTGGTTGCGAGATTTTGAATCTTGACAACTGGTTGTAAGATCTTGAATCTTGACAACTGGTTGCGAGATCTTGAATCTTGACAAGTGTTTGCGAGATCTTGAATCTTGACAACTGGTTGTGAGATCTTGAATCTTGACAACTGCTTGTGAGATCCTGAATCTTGACAACTGCTTGTGATGATATCTTGAATCTTGACAACTGGTTGTGATGATATCTTGAATCTTGACAACTGGCTTTGAGATCATGGATCTTGACAACTGGTTGTGAGATCCTGAATCTTGACAACTGGTTGTAAGATCCTGAATCTTGACAAGTGGTTGTGAGATCCTGAATCTTGACAACTGGTTGTGAGGTCTTGAATCTTAACAACTGGTTGTAAGATCTTGAATCTTGACAACTGGTTGTGAGATCTTGAATCTTGACAACTGGTTGTGAGATCTTGAATCTTGACAACTGGTTGTGAGATCTTGAATCTTAACAACTGGTTGCGAGATTTTGAATCTTGACAACTGGTTGTAAGATCTTGAATCTTGACAACTGGTTGCGAGATCTTGAATCTTGACAAGTGTTTGCGAGATCTTGGATCTTGACAACTGCTTGTGATGATATCTTGAATCTTGACAACTGGTTGTGATGATATCTTGAATCTTGACAACTGGCTTTGAGATCATGGATCTTGACAACTGGTTGTGAGATCCTGAATCTTGACAACTGGTTGTAAGATCCTGAATCTTGACAAGTGGTTGTGAGATCCTGAATCTTGACAACTGGTTGTGAGATCTTGAATCTTGACAACTGGTTGTGAGATCTTGAATCTTGACAACTGGTTGTGTGATCTTGAATCTTGACAACTGGTTGTGAGATCTTGAATCTTGACAACTGCTTGTGAGATCTTGAATCTTGACAACTGGTTGTGAGATATTGAAACTTGACAACTGCTTGTGAGATCTTGAATCTTGACAGCTGGTGGTGAGATCTTGAATCTTGACAACTGGTTGTGAGATCTTGAACTTGACAACTGCTTGTGAGATTTTGAATCTTGACAACTGCTTGTGAGATCTTGAATCTTGATAACTGGCTGTGAGATCTTGAATCTTGACAACTGGTCAGATTGTAAATCACATTTAATTCTCCAAACTTTTTTACCACTCTGATCAAATAGCTAATAGTTGTGAGCCACAAAAGCTCAATATATATCTCACAATAAAATACTCCCAATAATTTTAAGGAGTGAGGCTGTGATGTCATGTTTAGTCTAATTTCAGTCACTTCTACACAACTATGAACTAAATTGAATAACTCCTTCACAGAATAACTTTTTGAAACCTTCTTTTTGTTTCTTCTACTGTGCCCAACATGGGCATCCATGACCAATAAACATAACATACGCATCCACAACCAATAAACATAACATGGGCATCCACGACCAATAAACCTAACATGTGCATCCACAACCAATAAACATAACATGGGCATCCACGACTAATAAACATAACATGGGCATCCAGGACTAATAAACATAACATGGGCATCCACGACTAATAAACATAACATGGGCATCCACGACCAATAAACATAACATGGGCATCCATAACCAATAAACATAACATGGGTATCCACGACCAATAAACATAACATGGGCATCCATGACCATAAACATAACATGGGCTTCCACGACCAATAAACATAACATGGGCATCCATAACCAATAAACATAACATGGGTATCCATGACCAAAAAACATAACATGGGCATCCATGACCATAAACATAACATGGACATCCACGACCAATAAAACTTATTTTGTAACTTTTTTCGAAAATACCCATGATGCACTTGTCATCCTAAGCTTTACCTCAAAGGTGGCATTGCTGATGCCATGGATGCTTCCAAATGCCTGGAGGAGCGCTTTAGCCTTAATAGTGCCCAGCTTGGGGATCATCTGAACAGTTGCCAAGACAGACTGGTCCAAGGAACTCACTTTCTGGTGTGACTTGTCAAAGAATGGATTTGCATAGGGCTTGTTCTCTTCATTTACCTGGATGAGGAATAAGTGTAGCAGTCAGCAGGGCTGATATTCTCATCATCATTCAGAAAGTGTGGGGAAAGGCCACTTATCCAAAAAGTGGGGGGGGGGGACAAAGGCTAATTTTCCCCAAAATATACTGTTTTGTTTTTAATTCTATGGAAAAGTGGGGGACATGTCCCCCCTGCCCCCTCCCCTCCCACTCATTACGGCTCTGGCAGTCAATTAATTGGCAAGGAATTACAAGCAGACCTGTTTACTCGAGCCCGGGCCACTGACTTGGACTGACTCAAGTCATAGTTTTTTTGACTTGCTACTTGACTTAACTACAAATGACTTATGACTTGACATGACTTGCCAAAAAGTATTGGTGACTTGAGAACAAATGACTTGACTTGACTTGCGAACAAATGACTTCTGCCTTGACTTGACTTGCACTTGCCAACAAGTGACTTGCGACTTCACTTGACTTGAAAAAAATATGACTTGGTTACAAATCTGGTTACATGACGTCATGAATTCAGCTTACCATTTGAACGAGCAGCTTCCCTGCCTCTTCTGCAGATGTAACATACAGCAGAACGAATTCCAGCTCCATCACCACAAACTTCTGCACATCCAGGAAGTACTGCTCCGTCATGGCGGTTTTATCCACTAGAACAATCCCTCTCAACTTTTGTGCCTAGATAAATATAATGAAATCAGTTTAATGGTCAACTTTATTGTGATACTACAGTAGTACATGTAACAAGTCACAGAGCTATAGGCTCCTAGAAAACATAGCCTGGATTCTCATCACAGTTCCACAAGTTCTCAAACTTGCAAATACCTTTTATCAAAAGAATTATAATCTGATCAATTTGAAGTATGGTAGTATCTAATTTTCAGATCTATTACAAATTTGCTGAACTGGTTGAGACTTTTCCTCATTCCCAAATGTAGTTCCCTTCATCTCTTCTGTCATGATTTTTTGATACATCTATGCTGATTCTGATGAATAGTTTTTGTGTATATGTTTAAGAAAAAGTGTGCTAACAATTTGATTCTCTGACGTACAGGCAGATTCCACAAAAATCATGGCTGTTCAGATATGATTTTTGGCTGTCAAGGGCAGCTGGATGAAAGATTTATTGATTCCTTCTGATGGGGAAATTTCTTAAACTTAGTATATACCATTGCATAACATGACGCTGGGAAAAAAAAACACCCTTTGGACGTTTTGATTAGATTTATTAACTAGCACTGTCGGAAGGACAGCATGCTCGACTATTTAAAGCTAGTATAGAGAATGGACTTATTGAGGGAAGTATATACAGAATTAGGGCTAGCTGGGGCAGATGATTTAAAATTACTTGAGCTTTGAAGGACATTTTTATTTACCTTAGATTTTCACAACATTTTACTACAAGCTTTAAAATATTTTTGAGTTGTCCCGAGATTTAAAAAAAAAGCTCAAGGCCACGACCTCACCTAGTAATGCAGATAACATGTGAAAGCTAGCACTCTTTATAACTAAAACTTTTCATTTATAGAACAACAAAGAAAGGAAAGGCCATGACTTGCCAATGCCAATGAAAAAATAAAATATTACAAAGCATCCTTGTGGTGTGATGAAATTATTGGTTTCAGTCATTTAACTACCAAACTACCCTCTATTCATTTTAAACCATTCTTAAAAAAGGAAAACAATGTGTCAGTTATTTTTTTGCTATATAATTCACCCCTAACCCCCTCTCCAACCCTACCCCTTCCCCAACCTGTACCTCCCCAGCCCCCACACATTCCCAGAACTATATCCTGGATTGTAATCCAACAACATGAAAAATGTGCAAGTGTAAAGCAACATTAAAGCAAAATTATGTGAACAATATTGCTTAATGTATGACAAACAAGAAATTGCAAATGATACAAGTACCTTCACCGTTAATAATACACCTTCCAACCGCTGTCCCACATGCCATTCCAACCTCTGTCCATCCCACGCATTATGTACTACATGCAATCACACCTAAAAACCACATGTCATTCCACCACATGCATGACCCACATGCTATCACAATTGAAATCCAAATGACACCCCACCACATGCCATTTCACCCTGTCCCACATGCCAAGCTACTCTGTCCCATATGTCAAGCCACCCTGTCTAATATGCTAATGCACCCTGACTAACATGTCAACACACCCTGTTCAACATGCCAACCCACCCCCTGCCATTCCCCTACCCTGTCCCATACAGCCACCCTGTCCAACATGCTAACATGTCAACACACCCCACCCAACCCACCCAGACCAACATGCCAACATGAAATTCCATCTTCAGCCTATTTCCTACATGTACTTATCATCATGACATTTTCTACCCAACATTCCACTTATTGTTTAATTTCTATTCAGACCCTTATAGAACACTTATTTTTAAATTCTTTTGTGGCGAGAAATCTTTTGTTTGCTTCTTCATTTATGCCAAGACAAACAATTTTTATTGCAATTCATGTCAGGAATGTCATTATCATTTCAAATAAACTCCTCTAAAAACCTTCTTTATAGTTCTTTTTATACCCAAGACACCTAATTTCATATTCTTTTGAGGGGAGGAATTTTTTGTTTGCTTCTTTATTCATGGCAAGACTAATATTTGAATTTTTATTCATGTCAGGAATGTCATAACAAACAAAGTCATCCAAAAGCTTTAACCAACAAACAAAGAAAACTTAAGGAGACAGATGCCAGAGGTAGCAGAGTAGCTCTTACTATTCTTTCAATAGTCGAGCTAAAAATTGTAACAAATACATTCATAGTTTCTGCTACTGCTTTGACAGTACCATTTCATGCATGTGATAATCTTATTTTGCTGTAAAAATCAAATCTTTTTAAACTGTCTTGGCCTCAGCAAGATAGCCTTTCCATATGGCAATTTTAGTTCCTACTGTAAGTCCTGATATGAATCTTTGAATATTCATCAATGGCATTCTTCTTGGGACAATCATTGCACGAACCTATGGCTACAAGGCAACAATTGGAGCTCAACTTTGAAAAGCTGCTATCTAAATCCTCTTTAATTTTGAAATGAAAACTGAAATTTCAAAGAACAAATGTTAAAATTTCTCCAAAACTTAATGGAAACTTATTTAAACTAACAAAACACTGTTTTCACACAAAAACAGAATGCAACACCTGTGGCGCATTGTATGACCCATAAACAAATCTTTATTAGCTAAATTCACTGTACGGTACCTTCCTAAGTTTGGCTAGCTTCCTTCGATAATTGGTGCCTGCAACCAGGTCCCCCTCTGTAACGTAAATCACAGCAGCATCGGGAGCTGGATGAAAGTCAACAATGCCAATTTCATCCTCGTAGCAAAGTCTTACCTTTCCTGAGAGGAACAAGTTTATCAAACAATTCAATATCAAAGAATCGGAACAAACCTTTGGTAACAATACGGAGGTTTGTCATGGCGAACAGTCAATATGATTGATAGTACTCCGAAGACAGCCTATGATATTATGCCAGAACGCCCATGAAATGACCATGGATGTCTCAGCCAGAAGGGGAAAACCACTGGATCTTCGACTTACTACTTACAAAAAGTGTTTAGACAACCAGGCATAGGTGGGTGAGGGGCCCTGATGTCAATACTGTCATTTACCATCCTAATTTGAAGTACAATAAGCACTGTCTGTATATTTCCAACTTTTCTCAAAGGTTGAATGGGAATGGAAAATGCAGAAGACCATCATCATTTTCAAGTCCTGCCTGCTCTTACAAAAATATTTATACTGTACACCACAGGAATAATACAAACCTTGCATTGCCTTGGTCAGCGCGGATCCCTTCCATCTTGGATGGCACACGATTCCTCCAGGTAGCAGACGACCTTTATCATGAACAGGTGTAGCAAGAAATGTGTTGCCTTGGGACTGTGTATCTTCATCCATTCATTTAATAAATGCAGCCTTTGAGTAAAAAGAAACAAAAAATCTGTACATACTGTACTTGCCAAATAGAAAGTAACAGGTGTGTAACTGATGGGAAGATGCCTATTTCAGTTGTCACCAATGGGGCCCACCCTGTCTCTCTTTCCTCAACCCAGCCTCCCATCAGCTCCTCCCATCCCAATTATATCAATCTTGCCCCCTTTTCACAAAATCTCTAGATTGTGCTCACAAAGACATGATTTTAAAGCTTGCTTTACCCCTCTATCAAGATGTTATACTGACTGATAAATACAAAGATTCAGATACACTACTTGCTATATTGACTCTGCTTACCATCTAATATGCCCCAAACCTCATGTTGTATGGGAGAAAGTGCCAGAGCAATGAAGAGTACACTTCTGACACTTTAGCTAACCTGCAGGTTTGTAATTTCTGCTCATGTCATTTGAAGGGTTAATTTACAGGTCAGAAAAGAGGACAGGAAAACAGGCAGAGCAGTAAAGAAATTATTTTGATATCTTGCACGGCTTGCTTTGTTCAGGAGATGAAGTTTAAAGATGTGCCTGGTAGAAGGTCTCTCTTGATTGAAGATGATTGACCGCTGACCTAATCAGTCAGCGAGCTCTGCAGACCCATAGCTTCATTTAAAAAGGGGCAGGGTGCTAGACTTGTTGAGGGGTACATTAATGCATGCGCGAAGCACTACGTCTTTTCTGCATGGAGTCCCCCTTAAGGCTCAATCCAATCCCATAGTGAGAAGCTCTGGGATTTTAGCTATAATCATACTTAAGAATGAAACTATTCTGACTGATAAGGACCATTCATGAGCCAAACAGGACAATTGCATACTATGCTACCATTCTGTGTTCTGTATTCATATGAGGTATTCATTTATGAGGTTAATTAAGATTAAGTTAATTTTTTTGTATATATATTTTTAAATTTTTCTCATGAGGGGCAGAATGGACCCCAGGGACAGGGTGGGCCCTCATGGGTAAAGGATGGGCCCATGGAGGGGCAGGGCAGGCCACCCCTGTAAAACAGCAAAGCTAGGGGTCTGCTCTGTTAGAAGTAAGGGATGAAAAGTGACTATCCTCTACATGCCTACCAAGCCAACCTTTTCACAGCTAGATTACCATATTTCACTGACACAAACCAATAATCAATATAATTTTTCCAATCAAGCTTCGCATAGAAATACATTGTGCACTTTAACTTCTTACCAACTGAAATGCGTGTAATTGAAGGAGTAAAGACAAAGTCAATTTTGGAGCAAAATTCCTGTAAATCTAAACAATGAAAATGAATGATATCACATGTTTTTAATTCATTTATGCTTCAAGTTGAATTTAATTGAATATTCGTATCTCATGTGCTTTGAAATATGGCAAAATTCCTTATCTGTGTTAAGTTTGACCCACGCGTTAAACAAGTACAAGTGCATAGGGCCATCAAGGGCACTGTAATATCCAGTAATGGTCTCCTAGTCTTTCTCACAGTGTCTCATTTTTGGAGATAAGTCCCTTCAGTACTTCTATTCCTTTTGGTCTCGATCTTTTCAACCCCACATACTTTGACCATGAAAGATGCTGTCAGCTTTAGAGGATCAACCTCCAGCTTATTTGGGGACAGACACTTTTGTGTAAAACTTTAGCAAGACAAAAGCAAACTTTCCAGTATGTAGTGTCAGGTATCAATACATGGACTCATGCTGAATATCATTTCAGATCTATTCTCAGTGCATAAAAAGCTTCCTCCGAATGACTGAAAGGAGGCAAATTCATACTTACTCTAAAAAGTCATTTTCGATCATACTGTGACAAATGATTAATGAATTTAGTGGGCAGTATTTTCACCCCAAACTTCTGATTTGTTCATGATCAAATGTAAATATCATCTGTGCTAAAGGCTAAGTAGCACGAATCTTCATGCCCAAATCACGGAGTGACCTAATCCTCCAGATTAGGGGCATGAAAACATGCACATTGAAAATCGTGTGTCACATGATAAAGAAAAAGTTAATGGCCTTCAACACGTGTCCACAAAATTGTTTTCAATATAATAACTTTTGTTTTATGCAATCTAAAAAATCAATAAAGCAGTAGTCAAACTCGTCTACTAGTGTTCCGCAAAGAATAATATCAACTCTTCCGTAAAATAATGAAATAATAAGCCATAAATGATGCGCGTTATTCAATAAAGTTAAACTCAATAACGCTTCAAAACACAAGCATACAACATGATGGCCTGCGTCCGTTTGCTCGTGACTTTACCCTAAACGCTTGCACATTTAAGCTTATACCCTAGCATGACAGAGTGTTCAGATTTCTCTCGAGCATGCACGAAATACGCACTGATACCAAACTACTGTTCCATTTCTGAAGCCGTAAACAACCAAATAACAAAGTAAAAGTGTGGAAAAAAGCTCATTCCTCCGGAATTTGGCTCTGTAAACTGTAATAAAGGTATTTTTTCTCAGATTAACTGAGTTGCTTTCTTGTTAACATTGGGGTTTGAAATTTTAAGGTGTATAAATTTTTGCATAATAGTAAATGGTGTCGGCTCCAAAAAAGCGGTGCAGTTTTTTACACATAGAATTTGCATCTAGAGAGTCTTTTTCACTAGAGGCTTAGCTATCTGTATTAAGTGTTATTTCAAGGGGACTTCTGTGGAAGAGCACTAACTTACTGTGTGTTGTGTTGTAATTGTTATCCACCACAAATCTTTGGTGTGGAGATTACTGTACAACTTTCATGTTTGAAAAACTTCTGTTACTTACCTCCACCAAAGAAATTGGATGGGGGTTATGTTTTCGCCTGTGTTTGTTTGTTTGTCTGTCATCAAGATATCTCAAGAACTGGTGATTGGATTTGGAATAAATGTGGTGTGTGGTTTGTTACTGTTTAAGGAAGAAGTGTTTAAAATTTGAGACATATTGGAACAGAGGAAGGGTGAAAATGGATGGGTTGGGGACATTTGAAGGTGAGTTTGTCTGTCATCCCGATATCTCCAGAACTGATGATTGGATTTGGAATAAATGTGGTGTGTGGTTTGTTACTGTTTCATCATGAAGTGATTGACATTTGGGACTTATTGGAACAAGGGAGAAATTGAGGGGTGGGGATGGTTTAGGATGATATTTGTGTAAACTTATTTGTTAAGAATAAGTTAAAACCTTCCAATGAAATGTGCTGAACAATGACTTTGCGCTTTAAATGAAGATCCAAACAATCAATTTTTTGGACTCAAAGAGACTTACATCAAAGTGTTCTCTAGAATCAATGAAAATGAAACAATTGGTTTCTCCCATGAAGGGAAAATGATGGAATGTGAATCCTGGCTGAATAGAGTGCAAACAACGATGCTTCACTTGAATAAAACTGAAAACAATGGCCTTGGAAGAAATCCAGTCAGATAAGGATTTTTCAAGTGTTCAGATTACAAATGTTCATTACAGATCAAAACTTGGGGATAAATCTTGGTGAGATTTCTGAAGTAGATTAAATTGGGTATGGGGATCAAATGAACTCCACAATTATTCTAGGCATGTTGGAATTGCAATGAGGCGGAGGTACTGTATGCGCTCTACAGAGTGCTAATATTCTAGTATTAACCGTTTTATACTAACGGTGATTCTCTTCCAACAAAATTGAGGAACTTAAATTTTATGTTGCTTTACTGTGCACAACATTAACGTCAGTGCTTTACTGTACATAACATTAATGTTAGTGCTTTACTGTACATAACATTAATGTTAGTGCTTTACTGTACATAACACAAATGTTAGTGCTTTACTGTACATAACATTAATGTTAGTGCTTTACTGTACATAACATTAATGTTAGTGCTTTACTGTACATAACATTAATGTTAGTGCTTTACTGTACATAACATTAATGTTAGTGCTTTAACTGACTGCTTACCAAAAATATTCAGCACAATTCATCCACAAAGAATGAGCTGGTTTCAAGATTGCAATTGGAGAATTTTGACCTATACCATAATTAGTTGGAAAATAATGTTTCCTGGTGTTGCAATTTATGTTAACAAGAAAATGAAAGCAAGTGTGATTCAATCAACATCTGGTTTTTCGAAGGTTGTGTTTCTCAAAGTAAGTGTTGGTGATGTTAAACCACTTTGTATAGGATGTGTTTACAGAAGCCCTTCAAGTTTAGAAGCCAATAACAGTACGTTGAACAGCTAGCGTGCTTGAAGAAATTACAGATAGTAAATTTATGAATTGTAATTTGATGGATGATTTTAACTACAAAGAGATTGATTGGAATGATTTGTCTTCATCCCATCGTACACGTTGTACTTCTTCTTTCCTGGATTCTGTGAAAGATTGTTTTTTATATCAGAACCAACATGATCCTACAAGACATAGGAGGGGTCAAGAATCATCTTCACTTGATTTGATTTTGATTTTTACACAGGACAGCGAAACTCTGACAAACATTCAGCAATTCTCTGGTCTTGGTCTTATCTTAGTGATCATGATATCCTTGTTATCTAAACAAGATACTGTTTTTTTTCTGATTTAGTTCAGGAAGTAAAGTTTATTTATGACAAAGGAATCTTTCCTGTCATTAGGAATTATTTGAACAGAGATTGAAGTAATTATATTGTTCATTTATCAGTTGAAAGCTTAGAATTTTGTAAAAAAGGAAGTTTTTTGAGCTGTGAATGACTTTGTTCCCAAGATGAATTTTTGTTCAAATAGAAGGAAAGCTAAGTCTATTTGGATGAATAGTGATGCTGTTTTTAAAGTGAAAGAGAAACAGAAAGCATGAAGGAAGTTCTTGAAAAGATGAGCGACTAGAGAGGCTACAAGGGACTTTGAAAGAAAGTTAGCAAGCAAAGTAAAGTCTAATCCTGAGGCCTTTTGGAATCATTATAAGCAAATAACTACTGTTAGACATCCTATTCACGAGCTGGAAATCCTGACAATGATAATATAGTTACTTGTGATGCTAAGGAGAAATCTAATATTCTTAACAATTTCTTTTATAGTGTTTTCACAACAGAAGATTTTGAGCATTTACCACCTATGAGTGATAATAGCAATGGAAATAGCTTATGTGACATTTCTGTATCTAAGGATATCATTCATTAGAGCTTCCCTGCTGTAAATTTCAATTCAATCCATTTGAAGTTTTCAACAAGGTTGAACTGGCTTGAACAAGGTTGAACTGGGTTTGAAGTGGGTTCAAATAGGGCAAAGTAGATAACCTAGTTCAACCCAGTTGTTCCAATTTCCATATTAACCTAGTTGAAAAAACCCAGTTTAACCCAGTTGAACTGGAATTTTCAGCAGGGTTAGCAATGGTAATGTGCCCAAAGCTCAGGACCCTGATGGAATTCATCCATGAATTAAATTAGAAGCTTGTGACCAGCGCACACCTGCACTTTTTGCACTATTAAAAAAATCACTGCAGTGTTTACCAGGGATTGAAAGATAGGTCATGTGACTCCTTTATTTAAGAAAGGTAAAAGAACAGATCCCTCTAATTACAGACCAGTCAGCTTAACTTCTGTGTTATGCAAGATTTGTGAATCAATCATTTGGGATGAAATAGTGAATTACATGAGTGTGAACAATTTCTTTACTTCTGCTCAATATGGTATTTTATCAGGAAATTCATGTCTCTCAACTTTTTGATGTTTTGAAGTTTGGACTTCAATTTTGGATACATAAGGTAATATTGATATAATAATATAAAGACTTTCTGAAAGCTTTTACAAAGTGTTGCACCAAAAATTAAACAAAGTGCTGTACCAAAGATTACTTGTTAAACTGAAAAGCTATTTTCAGGCAGATATTTGAAAAGAATTGAACATTTTCTTTAACAAAGGAAGCAGCGTGTTTTCAAAGAGGATGTCTTTTCTGATTGGTTATGCATTCCAGGTGGTATATCCCAAGGAAGCGTTTTGGGCCCAACACTTTTTCTAATATAAATAAATGACTTGCCAGATGTTGTCTCTGACTGTAGTATTCAAATCTTTGCTGATGCTACTAAACTTTACAACAAAGAAATCCGCACAGTGGAAGATTGTTATGTTCTTCAAGATTGATAGCATTTTCAAATGGTCCGAGTCGTGGCAGTTACATTTTCATCCTGACAAGTGCCAAATGTCAGTTGAATTGGCAAATCCAATTCAGCTTTTACTAACTTATTGGTAATTACAAGGGATCCCGACAGGAGCTCACTTCTACAGTTGTACAAAAGGACCTAGGAGTGTTTGTCAATAATGAGCTAACTTTCGTAATCACACTTCTAAAGCTATTGCTAAAGCTATTGCTAAAGCTATTGCTAAAGCTATTGCTAAAGCTATTGCTAAAGCTATTGCTAAAGCTATTGCTAAAGCTATTGCTAAAGCTATTGCTAAAGCTAATGGAATATTGAGAAGTATACGGAGAACTTACAGACATTGGCTTGTTGCTATTATTGCTTTGGTAAGACCGGTTATCGAGTATGGATACCCCCTATATATGAGGGACAATGACAACTTGGAAGCTGTGCAAAGAAGGGCTAAGGTGCTCATACCAGGCTTTCAGAATTTTTACATCAAGAGATTGGAAAAGCTTTATCTACCGTGTTGGTCATATAGAAGAGCGAGAGGAGACATATGACTGGTTGTTTAATATCACGGAATAGTTCGTCTTTTTTTTTCTTTCTGTTGACAGCACTACTCGTGGAAAAAAACATTCAAGTTGATTAAGCAGAGAGTGTATAAGTCTGCAAGACAATTTTTTTTTTCACAACGCGTTATTGACAAAAAGAACTCTTTGCCTAGCAATGTTGAGTGTGCTCGCTCTCTTTAAAGCAAGATTTGACAAGAATTGGAGTTCAAGCGTTGTACTACAATTACAGATAGAGTGTTTGACTTTGGAGAGATAAAATAGCCTACGACCAACAACATCTAACGACGATGATGACAACGACAATGAATCTTACCAGAGCCTAATAAGACCCCAGCTCGAGCATGCTTTTGTAGTGTGGAACCCATTTATAAAGTATGACAAAACAGAAGTTGAGAGCATACAATGGCAAGCAGCCTGTTTCACAGTGGGAGACTACTGCAGAACATAACGTGTTACCACAATGCACAAGACACTTCAATGGGATTCACTTGAACACCGTAGACTACTTGCCCAAGCTACCACATGTGTTTTTCGAGATCAGGAATGCCAGTCAACATTTCAGTTCCTACACACATCAAATTAAACCAAAGGCCAGCCAGAGGTTTACATCATATTTGGTTCCACCATGTTTCTTCCAATATCAACACCTACATGTACTCTTTTTATCCACGTGTCATCCCTCTCTGGAACATTCTTCCACTGGAGGCAGTGACAGCATCCCCACTCCAATGCTTCAGTTTGGCAGCATTACCAACCATTAGATGCCTGCCACCTATGGTTTCCAACCATGGTTGGTAAACCTACCAATTTTTATTGCACCAGTGTTTATCTATTCGTTCTTTCGTGTGTTCTTGTTTTTTTTTAATTGAACTTGGACCGCACTGCAGCGTTTACCATCTATTGCACTTGGACCGCACTGCAGCATTTACCATCTATTGCACTTGGACCGCACTGCAGCGTTTACCATCTATTGTACTTGGACCGCACTGCAGCGTTTACCATCTATTGCACTTGGACCGCACTGCAGCGTTTACCATCTATTGCACTTGGACCCAGTGCAGCGTTTACCATCTATTGCACTTGGACCACACTGCAGCGTTTACCATCCAGGACAGCATTTACTGCTTTTTAGGATGTCAACAAATCAAGAATCCTGATGATGAAATGCCATTGGTATTTAGCCATTGGAACTCCTTGAGCAATACTGTCATTACAGCACCAAGCATCAATAGCTTTAAAAACCATCTGGATAATTTCTGAAGCTCAGATCTAGCCTTTAAGGTTTGACCATGAAGCTGCCCTATATTAATTTGTTCAACACCAACACCGAGCTGCAACTTGAGGTTTTGCAACCTGTATCCAGTATTATCCTAAGGTATCCTAAGGAGTAATGTAAATGGGTACAACTGCAGAATCCAACGCAACTTTCCAAGTATCAGTACCGCTCCAAAATTGTAATCATACTCAACTCAACTACAACTCCAGACTGGAAAGAGAAAATATGCCGACAACAACATTAATGACGAATCGTCTTAAATCAAAGGCATAACACTACAACTCCACACAGCCCCCCCCCCTCAAAAAAAAGTAGTCAGTACAACATACAACTCCACACAGACCCTCCAAAAATGAGTCAGTACGACTAGGACTCCAAACTTTGGAGAAAATAATATAGGCCTATAACTACGAATAACGCTAGGACTCCGAGTCCAACTAATACTCCCCGTAGTACCGTCGAACTGATGCCAGGCATGTTAATATGGCTGCCGTTAGTGATGGCTGGCCATCTGAGGGTGCATCAAAAACCTATACCCTGCTGTACTATTTTAAGCCTTGTGTTAAAACATAGGAAAATCTCAGTTTTAAGATCTGAAATGATGGACTTAGCCCCCCTTTGCTGGAGGCTAAGTCACAGACGTAGTACAGTCATGTTTTATTGGAGGCTAAGTCATAGTCATAGTGCAGTCCCTTTTCTTGCAGGCTAAGCTGTACAGTCCCCCTTTCCCCTTTTGTTGGATGCTAAGTCGCAACCGTAATTTAGTCCTCCTTTGTTGGAGGCTAAGTCGCAGTCCTAGTACAGTCCCCTTTGTTGAAGGCTAAGTCGCAGTCGTAGTACAGTCCCCTTTGGTGGAGACTAAGTCGCAGTTGTATACAGTCCCTTTTTGCTGGAGGCTAAGTCGCAGTCGTAGTGACGGGATGAGATGATGGAGTTAATCCCCCTTTGTTGGAGGCTAAGTCACAGTCGTAGTACAATCCCCTTTGCTGGAGGCTAAGTCGTAGTGACGGGATTCGATGATGGAGTTAGTCCCCCTTTGTTGGAGGCTAAGTCACAGTCATAGTACAGTCCCCTTTGCTAAAGGCTATATCACAGTCGTAGTGACGGGATGAGGTGATGGAGTTAGTCCCTTTGTTGGAGGCTAAGTCACAGTCATAGTACAGTCCCCTTTGCTAAAGGTTATATCACAGTCGTAGTGACGGGATGAGGTGATGGAGTTAGTCCCTTTGTTGGAGGCTAAGTCACAGTCGTAGTACAGTCCCCTTTGCTAAAGGCTATATCACAGTCGTAGTGAGGGGATGAGGTGATGGAGTTAGTCCCTTTGTTGGAGGCTAAGTCACAGTCGTAGTACAGTCCCCTTTGCTAAAGGCTATATCACAGTCGTAGTGACGGGATGAGGTGATGGAGTTAGTCCCTTTGTTGGAGGCTAAGTCACAGTCGTAGTACAGTCCCCTTTGCTAAAGGCTATATCACAGTCGTAGTGACGGGATGAGGTGATGGAGTTAGTCCCTTTGTTGGAGGCTAAGTCACAGTCGTAGTACAGTCCCCTTTGCTAAAGGCTATATCACAGTCGTAGTGACGGGATGAGGTAATGGAGTTAGTCCCTTTGTTGGAGGCTAAGTCACAGTCGTAGTACAGTCCCCTTTGCTGAAGGCTATATCACAGTCGTAGTGACGGGATGAGGTGATGGAGTTGGTCCCCCTTTGTTGGAGGCTAAGTCACAGTCGTAGTACAGTCCCCTTTGCTGGAGGCTAAGTCACAGTCGTAGTGACAGGATGAGGTGATGGAGTTAGTCCCCCTTTGTTGGAGGCCAAGTCACAGTCATAGTAAAGTCCTGTTTGCTGGAGGCCAAGTCACAGTCGTAGTGACGGGATGAGGTGATGGAGTTAGTCCCCACAAAAACACCATCACGAGCATCACTCACAAAACAAGAATGTAACAAAACTTAAGTAATTGAATTCTTCAAATTGATCAAATAAATGAATCATATTAATTATTTTATCAGTCCAAAAATGTGAATGGGCGTTTATTAGAACAGGAGTGCTTAGTACATCCATTACTGTACTATCATTATGATTTTTTATTTAAATAATATATTAAAGGGTACAATATTAGCTATATGCCTATGTTATTAAATTTTAAAAACGACATATCATGAAGATATGCAAATTAGGGGTGCATGCAGGATTAGAAGTTCGTTTTTATGCACGTCCCATTATTATGTTATCATCATTATGATTTTGTATTTATATACATGTAGTATAAAGTAAAGAAACGACACATCATGAAGCTATGCACTAGGGGTGTACGTGGGATTAGAAGTGTACTTAGAAACATTTGCCATTGTTACATGTACATGTATAAATAAGTTGTTACATATAAATTGAAACAAAATTGGTCGTATTTCCTGTTCAGATGGTGACAAAATCGACAAAGTCATGGAGAGGATAAGGGCAACAGTAGTAATTTACACCAGACAATACGTGCCCTTATGAAATGGGCTTTGTCCTGTAACCAAACCCACAACATTTGGGGGTAAAATGATATTGATGTCAAAATCAATGGCAGTAGCTCGTCCATGCAGTGAAGTCCGTGTTTCAAGCGGCTGTTTTCCAATATTGCCGAAAAGTGACATGATTGAATCCTTGAAAATCATCCGCTGATAAAATTATTTTACAAAAATTATAATATATTTGTCTGTAAATTTTAAAAACTAATGTAAATCTGCATTAAAATGTTATGAGATGACATAACATAACATAACAAGATAATCGGCTAAGAAAGGTTAGTCACCCCATAAAAAGCCCAAACTAACACCACCACAAAAAAAAACAATCGAAGACGCCCAGAATTAGTAAAGAACTTATCAATGTTGACTTAGAAATTGTGAACAAAATTAGGGCTGACTACCCACTCAGGCAAACCATTCCACTCATTAACAACTCTATGCGAACAGCTAAAACACCCAATATCTATCGTGAGAACTCTTTGGTCAACTTCAAACTGTTACCACATGTCACATGAGGATTAGCTGAAACATGCAAGAAATAACAGGAAGTCAAAGCATCACTACCAGATAGAAACTTAAAAACCTGAATCATATTGCCACGTACTGTACACTTCTCAACTCAAGCGTGGTAAAACCAAGAATTCGCAACCTACTGTAGATTCATCAGAGAGATTTCTTACTTTGGGAATAAGTTTAGTGGCTCTTCACTGGGTGCTCCAAAATGAACTTATCCTTCTCATAAAAGAGACTTCAAGCCTGAATAGCATACTCAAGGTGAGACCTGACTACCTGCTTATACAAATTAAGATCAACCTCTCTACCAAGAAAACAAAAATTTCTTCTAATCAAACTAAGCATCCTATTTGCCCTTGCAGCTGCTAAAGCACAGTGTTTAGAAGGCTTCAGATTGCTAGTAATGACAACACCTAGATCCCTTTCTTGATCAACACAACCAAGATTTGAACCATTCATGCAGTAATCAAAAGTCAACTTGCTCTGACCAAAATGAATAACTTTGCATTTATCAACATTAAATGACATCTGCCATGTTTGGGACCAAGAAACTAACTTACCCAGATCAGTTTGCAACAGTAAAGAATCCCTAGCATCATCAACAATCTTGTACAGCTTAGTGTCATCAGCAAAATTACAAGTCCTGGAGCCAAGGAAACATCAATATCATTAATGAAGATTAAGAAAAGAAGCAGACCTAATACAAAACCCTGAGGAACACCACTTGTAACCTTCTTCCATGGAGATACTTCACCATTTACAACAACTTTTTGTGACCTGTCAAATAACCAAGAATATATCCAACTGGTACACTTTCCCTCCACACCAAGTGCTCTTGTTTTCATCCTGAGCCTGCCTAATGGAATCTTATCAAATGCTTTTTGGAAATCTAAATAGATAACATCCACATTATGACCAGAAATAACTAGTTTGGTAACATCATCAAGAAACTCCAATAAATTAAAAACACAAGACCTCTTAGGTAAGAACTTATGCTAAGAAAAATTCAACAAACCATTGACCAGTAAATGATCTAGTACAATATCCTTAACAATGGACTCCATGACCTTGCACTCAACAGTAGTAAGACTTACTGGCCTATAGTTACAAGGCAAACTCTTATCACCCTTATTTAAAATAGGAGTGACATTAGCAATTCTCTAATCACTAGGAACAACATCAAAGCACTTTGATAAGATAATACTCAGGGGAACAGAAAGAACATCCGAACACTCACGTAAGACAGAAAGATGTATATCGTCTGGACTGGGTGCTTTATCTAAATTCAATCCCTTCAACTTCTTAGACACAAAATCAAATGAAAAATCAACATTCTTAATGGATACTGAAGAGTGCACACTAAGATAACCCACAACATTATCAGCACGGGACTCCTTAGTAAAAACAGACATTGCGTAGTCATTCAAAACCTCAGCGATATCCTTATCACTATTAATAGTAACACCATCATTACCCTAAAGGGGACCAATAACCTCATTAGTTTTTTGCTTTGAGCGAACATAAGAGTGAAATGACTTACAATTAATCTTAACCTCTTTGGACAAACGTTTTACAAAAAGCACTTAAATATCTCTTATCAAACCCTTTGTGAAATTTTCATGATCCTTACACATAGCAAGCTTCGCAGGACACCCACTGTGTTTATAACAATGCCACAACTTGTTCTTTTTCCAAACAGCCTGCAAAACCTCCCGAGACATCCAAACTGGCTGATTGCGCCTACAGACTTTCTTTAATGGGACAAACCTATTTACACCCTCCAAAACTATAGTTCAGAAAACATCCCATGTTTTAGAAGGATCTAAGTCATGGAGCAAAGAAGTGCAATCAAATTATCCTGAAGTGCAGCAAAGTCAGCATTCTTAAAATCCAAAACCACTTTATTAGCTGGAGGAGCCTTTGTGAAACAATACAGAAATGAAAGAAATCCGTTTATTTTGCTAAAATGATAAAGTATAATCCTATAGCAACCCGAATAGTAATTAGTAACAAGTGCATACTACAAAGTTAGGCGTAACTACAATGATTAATGCTAAGAAAACACATGAAAGTGGGCCATTGATCAGCAACATGTTGCGGTTAATTGTGGGAGAAAAATCAGTGAGTGGGAGGTTGCTTTATTTCTATGAAGCTAATTAAAGGCGATAAACACTTTGTTCGCTAGAAACTTAAGAAAGAAGTTCTGGTTAATCTTAGAGGATAAATGAGTGTATGCAAGAAGGTGTGATATACTTGTAAATCTTCATTCGGTAAATAGTAATGAGTTTGAAATAAACAATTGCAATTTAGGATACTGTACATGTAAGTAATAGAAGGCCATTGACCCATTCACTGCACTGAGCCTCTGATGTCTGAGAGGGTGTTAAGAAAATTAGTTGGATTCTACAGTTACATTCTTTGGCTATACAAAAAAGTGACTATAATATCACATCCCCAGTGTTCCCTAACATTAGTTATGGAATCATTTACCATCGTTCACCGTAATTTCTTTCACTTTAACCCGTTTCTGTATGCTGACATTGTAAGATGGCTGTTGTTTACAGATGTGCAGCCACTGTACACACCACCTGTATGTCAAAAGTGTATTGTAACAAATGACTAAGAACTAAGTGTTCCCCACATATAACGTTATGTAGGCCTATATCAGATATGTGGGTGATTAGATAATAGGACCAACCAACAAACTTAAAAAACACCAAAGATGTGTCGTTCTTAAAAAAAAATACCCGAGCACTGATTACTGTACTTCCACGTGAGAATATAGCATGGCCTCTCAGCTTTTGACTACAGACTACACAAGAATTAGATGTATAGCTCTAAAATTACATTGGATTCTGCAATTCTCGAGGTCAGACATCTGAATCTGAATCTGTTAAGTCGGCAAAAATCCTTCAAGAGGACTTGAACGCCAACCGAATGTTGTGGTGCATGGCGACGTAACAATGCTTTCTTGACGATCCCAAACTTCAGTCAAAGGGGAAAACAAACAGTCAATTATCATTGCAGTCAATGGGAGAAAAACCTATATTTTGTCATTTTTTATCAAAAACTGGACATAATTAATTTTTTTCACAAATGTTGTGTAGCCTAATATTAATTATAATTTCCAACATATACTGAGTAGGCCTACCATTAATTTTCGCTGACTTGCTGAGGCGACACATAGTATTCACAAAAAATATCCCATTGACTGTAATGATAAAGTTTCCCCTCCAACTTAGCAAAATCGTACTGAGCCCGTACACGGTTACGTTAACTCAGACCTCAAGACTTACTTCCGTAAATGAACATTTTTCGTGAAAATGGTTTTCGGGCGATACAGTAAGGCCTAGATACAGTAGGTTGCAAGGACATCAAGGTGAAATGCAAGGCTTGAATATGACAAAATACTCCACATATGATTGTATCGAAAATTACTGAAAGATTTCATACCTATCGTATCAGTTGGAACATTCAAATTTTGAAGAAAACGCTAGTTTTCCTTCAATCTGTCAGTCATTCAAATTTGGCGTGAAGTACGTTCCTATCGTGTTTGTAAATGCTGCCACCATCACCTTTAACTTTCGCGCGGTATTTCAACACGTGGGTCTGTAGTTTCCCGCAACTTTTTGTACAGCACTTATACAGTAAGTACATACTGTACTTAACTAAAAACCGAAGTGTTTGTTATTATGCTTCATGCAGGCTGCGAATATAACGAAAGAAATATTAAAAGAGCAGAAAAAGAGTATATTTCAAAGCACTTTACTGCATTTAAATAAGTCGTAAGTACAGCTGTGTTATCAATATTTTATTGTTGTTTATATTCAATTACTCTGAATAATGGATGTTGTTGCTTAAAGTGAACTTTGACAGGTTCGTTGAGCGTTGTGTATTTAAATATTAAATGGCTTGAACACCTTGCCTAACAATGCCTTTCACAGCAACATTTATACTTAGGCCAAATGTTAAATAACTTTCTAACTGTTGAGTGTTGTGTTGAATAAGTGTTTAATTCTCAGTCTACCAGAGCATAAGGTTAGTTATTTTACACATCCTCAGTACAGTTGACATTGGGATTGCCATACAAGGGTTTTTTTTTTTAATTCACATGTAGAAAATTGATAATTGAAAAATAACTTTTTGGATATTCTTATACCTATTACTAGTTAAAATAATACACTTAAAAAAAGAAACTATTCCTACATCTTTATCTATTTAGCACCACGATGGGATAAAGTTTTCTGATTCATGTTTTGGTTGCCATTTTTCTTAACTGACAATGACATTAGTCACCGCACGTTTGTGATCAACTATTCAAATGCCTGCAAATAAATTCGAGGATGTTCCACTAAATTGCAGTTGATTTATCGCTGACAATTTTTTTTTCTTCATATACTTTATAAGATAGTTTTAGTAAAAAAATTGTGCAAAAACAAATAAAACATCAAGAAATGTTTAGATAATATGATTGTACCTTAGAAGTATTATTTCAATTTTTCCCCTCAAATAATCCAAAACATATAAGGCCTACCTCAGAATAAAATGTTTTAGCCCCAATAGCAGTGTTTTGAACATTGACAGTGCTTTGGAGAGCTCAAAAATACTTCAACAAACGTGACTAAAATCACCACAAAAACAGTTTCTGAAGACATGGAGGGGCTTCAAACATGAATAAGCATTGTGGGCTAAAAAAAAAGATCTTCAAACCGAAATTGAAATTTGTTTTTTTAATACAACGCTTAAAACAGTACAGCAGTGTATAGGTTTTTGTAGTACCTCAGATGGCCAGCCATCAGTAATGGCAGTCATACTATAATAGCTGTAGCTGGCATCAGTCCAACACTACTACGGGGAGTAGAGCATGAGGTCTAGGCCTACAAACGTTTGGTTTCGTAAAAACAAAAAATATCGTCTCTGAGTAGGCTAAGACCATAACATTACACTTCCAGGTTTAGGCCCTAGGCTTAAATTAATTAAGCCTGCAGTGACATGTAGATTACAGCAGCCTAGGCCCCCTATGCCGATAAGAATGGGATAAGAACAGAAGGGACCATTACAATTTGGACAAGTCACCCCATAAGGAAATTATAAAATTTCAAACTGACACCATCACTCCTCCCCTAGCTTTCCTATTGTTGAAAATAGGCTTCAAACCAGCCTCAATCAGCTGCAAGTCTGGAGCAACAATAATGGTTTTAGATTCTCCAAAGACAAGACAGTCTGCATGCACTTTTGTCATTTCAACAACCTCCACCCCAACCCGAACTTTGTGCTCAATGGGAATCGCATCCCTAAAGTTGAAAACACAAAGTTCCTTGGTCTAACTCTAGACCCCAAGCTCACCTACAAGCCACACATCACCAACCTGAAACTAAAATGCAATAGCTCCCTCAACCTCCTCCGACTGCTCTCCAACACTACTTGGGAGCGAACCGCTATGCTCTCCTCAAAATTTTCAGGCTCACCATTCGTGCAAGCTTGACTATGGCAATATTGTTTACTGTGTCGCTCACAACTCATACCTCAACCACATTAACACCATCCAAAATGAAGCCCTCAGGCTTTGTCTAGGAGCCTACAGGACCTCCCCAATCACTAGCCTTCATGTTGAAGCCAACTAACCCCCTTTCTACTTAGATGTAAAAAGCTTAGCCTCTCCTATGCTTTTAGAGTCCTCACCAACACCCAGAACCCTGTTTACAACCTCATTAGGTACCCCAATTTCTCCTCCCTCTTTGATAGGACTAAAACCCTATCGCCCCCTTCAGCTTACGATTAAATCAGACCTCTTTCAACTTGGCATCAACCCCGCCACTCTCGGCACCTATTCCTGGCCCACTTTTCCGCCTTGGGCCACCCCCCTTCCTTCTGTCCACCTAGACCTCTCCACTCAAACTCAAACTCACCCTAATCTCTTCATCAATCTCCACAACCAAATCAAAGACCAACTCTCAAATTACACCTCCATCTATACTGATGGCTCCAAGGAAGGCAACAAGACAGCTGCTGCTGCCATCATCCAAGACATCACCCTCAGTAGCAGACTTCCTGACCACTCATCCATCTTTTCAGCCGAGGCTAAGGCCATTCTCCTCGCCCTCAACTTTATTGAGTACTCTCCTCTTAGTCACTTTGCCATTTTCTCTGACTCAAAGGCTGTTCTTACTTCATTACTCAATCTTAAATGGGATAACCTCACCTGCCACCTCCTCCTCCGAAACTCTTTTCTCCCACCCTCTGCAGGAAAAGTGTTCTTTTCTTCTGGATACCCAGCCATGTTGGCATCCCTGGCAATGACAGGGCTGATACAGCCGCTAAGCTTGCCCTTAACCTCCTCCCTTCCCTTTTCCCAAAACCCTCTCTGACATCAAACCGCTTATCGCTTCTCTTGTTCGTGACCGCTGGCAAACCTTATGGAACTTCCAAATTGATAACAAACTCCATGTTATCCAGCCCACAATCCCGATCAAATCCACCATCAACAGCCTTTCTCAGACGACAACGCTCATATTACCCGCCTTAGAATTGGTCACACCCACCTCACTCACTCCCACCTCCTTATTGGTTCCCCCAACCCCTCTGTAACAATTGCCACTGCATCCTTACAATCCAACACGTTCTCCTTGCTTGCCCCCTGTACAACCTTCCCAGAGCTTCTCTCGCTCCCCACAACTCAATTGCTGAGTTCTTCCAAAAAAATCCTCCAGATAAAATAGTCTCCTTCCTTCAGCATGCATCCCTCTACAACCATATTAAATCCTCCTCTTCCACCCCCTCTCTACTCTGTTTTTAGTTTTACCCATGCACCTCCTCTCTCGATCACAGCTTTCTGGCTTTTGTTCTTGAATTTCTCTCATTCTTCCCCTGGTCTCTTTCCTTACTACCTCTAAAATGATCTGACCTCTCAGGCACAATTTGACCTTCGTTGTCGTGGTGCCGTTAAGACCTCATCAAACAAACAAACAAACTAGAAGACAAGGGGGCTCTAGTCCTATGCCTAGTTTAATATATATTTACTGTATCAAGTGGGATGGATTTCCAAACACGGTCACTGTTTGAAAGGGATTCTTCATGGAACAACTTCAAGAAGTTGGAAGCTGCTGGTTTAGGTGGAGCAAATAACTTGCAATACTGTATGTAGGCCCACATAAAATAATCATCACATAACAAAAGATGAAGATCTAAGAGGGGTTATTTAGAAAAAGAAGCATTTGAAATTTTTCATTTATTGAATATTTTATTATAAATTAAATAGATCTAGGGGAAATTTGTTACAGTATGTGTAACAATTTTCTGTATTCAAAGAGAACCATGCACTTCTTTATTTGATTTCCATCTTTTTATCAACAGGTTTTGCTGTGATTGGAATACATCATGTCTTCACCGACAAGCAGCGTAAACAGCACTCCTCGCCGTAGCAAGCGTACTCGACCGGAGGAGCCTTCAAGTGCAGAGAATACACCAAGTAAAAGAGGGCGGAAATCCCCCTCTAAAGTTGAAACACCGTCAAAGCGTGTTGGAAGAACGAAGGGAGACAAAGAAAATACTCCAGTCAAGGATGCAGGTAAAAAGAATGGGACACCTGCTAAGGATGTCGGCAAGCAGAATGGAACTGGTTCGTAGAATAGTGCTTACTCTACCTTGCACATTTGTGTCTACCGCTGGTGTCACTACACAGTTATTTCTCATCAGTTGCTGAACAGATGAGTATCCACATAGATGTAAAAGTTTTCAACTGACAATTCCTCATGAAGATTTGTTCAACAGATATGTTTAGACAATAAAATTTAAGAACAAATCATGTTTTAATACACAGATTTGTAAAGTTCTTATTTCCTTTTATGAAAGTGATTATTCCTGGGGTGTCTTAAATTTTATGCACATTTCATCGACACATTAGCTTGCATTTGAATTACTATAAATTTTGATTGCTATAATATAGTTTAGCACTTATTTGTTTAGAAAAGGTTAAACAAAATCCAGTTTTTTAATAACTGCAATAGGTGTAGGAATACAGTTTTAAGTGATTGATTTTTTTCATTCCACACAATTTTTTCTAGGACCTCATGAAGGCAGGAGATCCACCCACGGGTCACCAAGGTCCCAGCAACCTGCCGTGTCATCGCCAACTGGACCACTGCCACCAATGCCATCCTCTCCAAAGTCAGTAGGGTCACATGACATTCAGGATGCATTTTCAAGTCCTGGTATTTCACGAGCTGGTAAGGAGCCTTCTTTCTTGCCTTTAATTTAGAATATGTGATTACTGATAAGAAAGAGGTTTTATTAAAACCTAGAGCAAAATGTGTTGCTAAAATAGGGTGATGTTTAAAAAGAATTGTTTATTATGTCAATCAAATTTACTTCAAAATTTGTGATTTGTGCAAAATACATGGATGCAGTTGGCCAAAAAGGATAATAAACAAAATATGACATCTGTTTGATATTTGTACCAAAGCCTTAAGAAGGTCATCGTTTGCCGGAAAACTAGTGACTCCTAGAAAACGTTAGACGCATACACCTATTCTGTTTACAGTATGTTTCATTCTTTTAAATCTTAAGATTTTGTTAACCTGTCCAGATTATGAACTTTTGCATTACACATGAATATCCTATTATCATACCTGTTGTTCATTACAGCTACCAGTGACATCGACCTAAGTTCACCTTTGAACTATGGCACTCCCAGCTCCAGAATGAGCGGCACCCCAGCTCTGGCAACGTATCCTTTTGAAACAGTTGATTAATATGATCTAGCAAAGAATATGTTGTTTTGTAAGGAAAATAAACTTTACTGACCACTAAATTCCCCATTAGAATTTTCCCTCAAGTTCCAATATTTCCTGTCAGAAGATCAAAATGAATAAAAAAATGCCTTCTCTGGACAATTTCATTGTTAGAAAATGCACAGAGGCAAAGAAACATTTAAGGGAAAGCCAATAGTTACCAATTTTGTAGGATGGCGCAGTCCTGCTAGGAATTTATAGTTCTTTAGAAAAGTAAATTCAAACATTTGGGCAACTCTTTCTCACCCGGTTTGATTTGATTATGTAACTTGGTCACAGCTGTGTTGGTCATCGCTGTGTTTGACCAAACTGTCGCTGTGTTTGGTCACAGCTGTGTTTGGTCATTGCTGTGTTGGTCATCGCTGTGTTCGGTCATCGCTGTGTTCGGTCATCGCTGTGTTCGGTCATCGCTGTGTTCGGTCATGGCTGTGTTCGGTCATGGCTGTGTTCGGTCATGGCTGTGTTCGGTCATGGCTGTGTTCGGTCATGGCTGTGTTCGGTCATGGCTGTGTTCGGTCATGTCTGTGTTCGGTCATGTCTGTGTTCGGTCATGTCTGTGTTCGGTCATGTCTGTGTTCGGTCATCGCTGTGTTCGGTCATCGCTGTGTTCGGTCATGGCTGTGTTCGGTCATGGCTGTGTTCGGTCATGGCTGTGTTCGGTCATGGCTGTGTTCGGTCATGGCTGTGTTCGGTCATGGCTGTGTTCGGTCATGGCTGTGTTCGGTCATGGCTGTGTTCGGTCATGGCTGTGTTCGGTCATGGCTGTGTTCGGTCATCGCTGTGTTCGGTCATCGCTGTGTTCGGTCATCGCTGTGTTCGGTCATCGCTGTGTTCGGTCATCGCTGTGTTCGGTCATCGCTGTGTTCGGTCATGGCTGTGTTCGGTCATGGCTGTGTTCGGTCATGGCTGTGTTCGGTCATGGCTGTGTTCGGTCATGGCTGTGTTCGGTCATGGCTGTGTTCGGTCATGGCTGTGTTCGGTCATGGCTGTGTTCGGTCATGGCTGTGTTCTGTCATGGCTGTGTTCGGTCATGGCTGTGTTCCGTCATGGCTGTGTTCGGTCATGGCTGTGTTCGGTCATCGCTGTGTTCGGTCATGGCTGTGTTCGGTCATGGCTGTGTTCGGTCATGGCTGTGTTCGGTCATGGCTGTGTTCGGTCATGGCTGTGTTCGGTCATGGCTGTGTTCGGTCATGGCTGTGTTCGGTCATGGCTGTGTTCGGTCATGGCTGTGTATCGCTGTGTTTGGTCATCGCTGTGTTTGGTCATCGCTGTGTTTGGTCATCGCTGTGTTTGGTCATCGCTGTGTTTGGTCATCGCTGTGTTTGGTCATCGCTGTGTTTGGTCATCGCTGTGTTTGGTCATCGCTGTGTTTGGTCATCGCTGTGTTTGGTCATCGCTGTGTTTGGTCATCGCTGTGTTTGGTCATCGCTGTGTTTGGTCATCGCTGTGTTTGGTCATCGCTGTGTTTGGTCATCGCTGTGTTTGGTCATCGCTGTTCAAGGAAGACATTGGTTCCTTAAAATAGCAAAGTAATATCAATATTGTTGAGAACAATCCTCATTTTATTTCATTAACTATCACTCAAAAATAAGTGAAGCTATTTTGAAAGAAGAAAGACTGAATAAATTGAAAATTTTTGGATGGGTATTTAAAAGCAGGTGTTTATAATTCTTCATATTATCCATCTTAGAATAGGTCACACCCACCTCACTCACTCCCACCATATTACCCATCTTAGAATAGGTCACACCCACCTCACTCACTCCCACCTTATTGGCTCCCCCCAACCCCTCATTGCCATTGCACCCTTACAGTCCATCATGTTGTCCTTGCTTGCCCCTTGTACAACCTTCCCAGAGCTTCCCTTGCTCCCCACAACTCAATTGCCAAGTTATTCCAGAAAAACCCTCCCGATGAAATGATTTCCTTTCTTCATCTTGCTTCCCTCTACAACCATATCTAGTTTTAGTCCTTCTCTTCCACCATCCCCCTCTCTCTCTACTTTTTTTTCTTCACCTATGCACCCCCTCTCTCGATCCAAGCTTTCTGACTTTTAGTTCTTGTATTCCTCTCATTCTCCCCCTGTTTTCTTTCCTTCCTACCTTTAGAATGATCTAACCTCTCAGGCACAATTTGACCCTCGTTGTGGTGCCATTAAACCCTCATCAAAGAAAGATATAATCCTTCCATGGATACTTGCGATGCTTAACTTTACATCATTAGTACTATAATAACCAACACATTTACATCTATCAAGTAAAAAATAAGTTGCATTGACAGTGGCAGTTTCCTTAACATGTAAACTACAGTGGAACACCAATCAGGCAGAGAGTGGATCTGAAAAGTGATCGGAAAATTCGTCAAGTCAATGTATCATCTGAACCGTTGGTAAGTCTTTCATGTAATTTAAAGTTGGATTTATATTTGGATGTAAACTAGAATGTTAAAATCTTGCATACCATATTCGTCGTAATAAGCGCAAGGAGTGCTTGAGAAAAAAGAATTATACCACGATTTAGACTCAAAAGTTTCTTCTTCCTAACAAGCGCCCATGCTCAGAAGCAGCGCACCGTGTGCTATTCAAACTGCACTGCGTGAAGTGGTTTTATTCTAGCCCAACAATAACCGCCATGAAAACGTGAGCTACAGATGCAAAATAATGTAACAAAACTTATTGGTGAGCATGCAAAGCATAATGCGAACCTATGTAATGGCGATTTCATCCGGCCGGCCGTCCAGGTTTGCCTGAGATTTCCTCAGAAATGTTGAAAGTTTTTTGAGAATTCCTTAAAAAATGTTAAAATTTCTTTGGACTTCCTCGTAAAAAGTTAGTTTCTTTAGATATTGAAGGCTGAAATTTCCTACTAAATATTAGGTTTTTCAAAAACTCTTAAGACAGGTTGAAGAATAGTTTCCTTAAAAAGTCTACAAAACATTTCATATTTCCTTTGAATATAACTGTAAAATAATATTGATATAATTTTCCAAATTCTTCAGAGATCCTCATGTGTCTCTCATAACACTGGAGGTTTAAAACCCTTAAACTTCTTTGTGCGCCAACAGCTGTATCATGCATGATTATTAAACTGCCTTTACTATTGTTGTCATCTGCATAAAGTTGCTACAGTATATGAACTGACAAGACTTTTTTACTTAGTATACTCAGTCAGGGAGTGTGACAGGATGTGACTACATATGGACATAGGGAGGGATGTCATATGGGACATGAATGGGGGCAATATGGGACATCGGATAGAATATATACCATGTGGTATGCACATGAATGGGGGCAATATGGGACATCGGATAGAATATATACCATGTGGTATGCACCAAGGCTTGATTATTTGACTCGTGCCTTGTTTTTCTTATTCAATAGTTCATTTGCATAGAAGTTATTATATAGACTGACAGACTTTTATACCTGGTGTGCTCAATCAGGGACAGTGATAGCTAGGACGAGACTTCTTATGGAGCCTATGCCATGTGGGACATGGGGTGGGATCCATGTGGGACATATGGTGGAATGCCATGTGGGACATGTGGTTGAATGCCATGTAGGAGATATGGTAGAATGCCATGTGGGACAAGGAATGAGATGGGATGTCATGCAGGACATGGGGTGGGATGGGATGTCATGCGGGACATGGGGTGGGATGCCATGTGATACATGGGATGCCATGTGGGACTTAGTGGGAGCAACCATTTTATAATTGGCTCGGTCATATGAAATGGGTGTCAATTTGCATGGGCATGCAAACCATGACGGTATTTACCGTTCTAGTTTTAAATTAATCAAATTAATTATGTTATTAGTCAAATGTTGGTGGGTCCATATTAGAGCAGGGGTGCTTAATATGCCAAATATGGTATTATTCTTTGTCTTTTTCTTTGTTAATGCCAAATGTTTATGAGTTTCTCATGTCTTTACCTGTCAGTGTTTTTGAGGAGATGGTACTATTAACAAGTTTCCAAGTTTGGTTATTTTGCCAATCATCCATTAGTATCATCTGCTCAGGAAGACGTTCTTAAAAGAATTGATGGAAAAAAACAACATCAACTTGCTGTTTATGATTATTGATGGGTTCAAACTTGTTGGCAGACTCTTAGTTGTCAGAACCAACTGGAAGTTAAAAACTTTGCAAAACTTTAACTCCTTTCTTTTCTCGTGTTTTGCAATAACAAAGTAATCTACGATACTTTCTTTTAATTTTTATCTTTTGAAGAGTTTTCTACAGTTCTTGTTGTATTTCCTTTTATTAAAATAAAACCCATGTAAAGTGTGAGATAAAGGAAAATTTTCGGGTGACGAAGAAGAATTTTTTTCGCAATAACAATGCTAAACCTCTAGCAGGGCGAAAGGATATGAAAATTGCCATGGCGTGATGTATAGACTAGACCTAAAGGTTCTGAATTAAATTTTACGAAGGGCCATCATTTCACATCAGATTCAGGCCATGGGCCAATCGTGTAGCAAAACCAGCGTCATGTGACAAATAAAAACTATCAAAACTTGACAATCCCTAAATACAAACAAGTTGAGAGCGTGCGCGATTAGAACGCTGTCTGTCAGATGTTGGTGCTTCTCTTATTCACCTTCCTTTGACGAGCCATGAGCCCAATTTATAGCGGAACTAAAGATAACATTTTATTTGATACCCGCAATGTTTTAGTGCACTGATCTGCCTAGGGAAACCCCCAAAATAAACTAGTATTTTGCGCCAGGGCCGCCTATTAAGAATTGCCAGACTAGACTGATTCAGACTACTGTACGAAGCTCGCACATATGTGATTTGTCAAATTTCTAACAAATCATATACTTTGTAATGTGTACACAAACAACATAAAACGTATAATTGTATTAAATTTTGAATTGCAAGAGAGAGTGATGATATATTTTTATATTCAAATGATATCAATTATGACCTGCAAGGCATGACATCAAAAATACCAGTGGGTCCCTAAAATGGACTTAAACTAAGAAATTAATGATATATATTTTTTACACAAATTCGCAGCGAGCAAACTTTTTTATTTGAGAAGTTCTTATTGAGGAACGTTTTGCATTAAAAATTGCCAAAATGGTCCTGCCTTAAAACCGGACAAACCAAGATTATCTGAGGAAGTTTTTCGATGTGTTATGGTGGATTTTTTGGGAAAAAGCCTCTGTGGCGAAATGATATGAAAATTTCCATGATGCGATTCATACATACACATCTAAATCTTAATAAACTTAAGGCATGTGAGCCGTTGTGAATAGAATACAAGTGTGTGTGTTACAATGGGTGCATGGTGGACCATTATGATGAGTATATGATGAGACATTCTGAGGTGCACTGTACCTGGAAGTCACAAACATGAAGTGGGAAGCTATTAGTCGTCCCAGTGGTGTCTCCCATTCCCAACCACTTACTGATTGTCTTGTCATGATTTGAGACAAATGTTTTGCCTAGAAACTTTACAGTATATTGCTAAATTGTTATCTTCATGTTCACGCAAAAAATGGCCTCTAAAATTGAATGATGTATAAGAAGACTATACATTATATTAAAAGAAGACTACACATTATATCATAAGAAGACTATACATCATATCATAAGAAGACTATACATCATATCATAAGAAGACTATACATTATATCATAAGAAGACTATACAATATCTCATAAGAAGACTATACATTATATCATAAGAAGACTACATTATATCATAAAAAGACTACATTATATCGTAAGAAGACTATACATTATATCATAAGAAGACTATACATTACATCATAAGAAGACTACATTATATCATAAGAAGACTACATTATATCATAAGAAGACTACATTATATCATAAGAAGACTTTACATTATATCATAAGAAGACTATACATTATATCATAAGAAGACTACATTATATCATAAGAAGACTACATTATATCATAAGAAGACTACATTATATCATAAGAAGACTATACATTATATCATAAGAAGACTATACATTATATCATAAGAAGACTATACATTATATCATAAGAAGACTATACATTATATCAAATACACAAATGACAACTACGAATCAAATTCATCACCAGTTCTTTTGTTTTTTGTTAATTAAACACATGAAGGAAATTTCTAGATTGAATTGCAATCAAATTTTGATGAGGAAACAATGAAAATATTGCTTTCATTTAATAAGTAGATTTGGAAAATTGATAAATGTTTGCTTTATGTCTTTAGGGAGCAGGAGAGCCCTCTGACCCTACAGGAGCACCGGGGAGTGAGGCAGCTGATGCTCGCAAGATGGTCATCTGGGGGACGGACGTGGTTGTCGAGGATGTGAAGGAGAAGTTCCAACGGTTCATCCTCCGTTTCATCGATCCAGATGCAGATGAAGCTGAGGGCGTTGACCCCAATGAACCCTTGTACTTGCAAAAGCTGGAAGAGGTAAGGACGAAATACTTTACTTTTAAGTACACCAATTGATCTCTCAGTAAGTCATTAGTGTAGGTTGTATGTCATAAAATCTGATATAATAATTTCTTCAGAACTTTATTGCTTTATAGTGTAAATTAAGAATACATTTAGGGAAAATTCAAAGATACTTGGGAAACCAAAACAAATGGTATGTTTTTTTTTTCTCTTTCGAGTTATCATTATATCTCTTCTGCAATTAAAAACAAGTACAGGTTAAGAAATACTAAATTTGCAGAGATCATTTTACCCTTCACAAAGAAAATAGCTCCTTGCAGTACCTCTGATTATTAGCAAATTGTACTCTAAATGCATGGTATACCTGTTTCGTTTTAAAAATGGTCTTAAATAACATAACAAAATTAATGTGAAAATTTTCCAAGTTAAAATCTCTCTCTATGCAAAACGGTATTATGATGAGTAAACGAGCTAAAATCCTTATGAAATAAACAGAATGCATAAATTTGTACACTAGTTAATATTTTAAGAAATCTTGATAATTCAATTTCAAGATTTTATGCATTATTGAAATCATTTACTATTCAAAACTTTCACATGCACTTCAAGCAAAATAGATATACAATGAGCAACTCAAGCAATAGATACATACAAGGAGCAACTCATGCAATAGATACATACAATGAGCAACTCAAGCAATAGATACATACAATGAGCAACTCAAGCAGTAGATACATACAATGAGCAACTCGAGCAATAGATACATACAATGAGCAACTCAAGCAGTAGGATACATACAATGAGCAACTCAAGCATTAGATACATACAATGAGCAACTCGAGCAATAGATACATACAATGAGCAACTCGAGCAATAGATACATACAATGAGCAACTCAAGCAATAGATACATACAATGAGCAACTCAAGCAGTAGATACATACAATGAGCAACTCGAGCAATAGATACATACAATGAGCAACTCAAGCAATAGATACATACAATGAGCAACTCAAGCATTAGATACATACAATGAGCAACTCGAGCAATAGATACATACAATGAGCAACTCAAGCAATATATGCATACAATGAGCAACTCAAGCATTAGATACATACAATGAGCAACTCAAGCAATAGATACATACAATGAGCAACTCAAGCAATAGATACATACAATGAGCAACTCGAGCAATAGATACATACAATGAGCAACTCGAGCAATAGATACATACAATGAGTACTCAAGCAATAGATACATACAATGAGCAACTCAAGCACTAAGTACATACAATGAGCAACTCAAGCAATAGATACATACAATGAGCAACTAAAGCAATAGATACATACAATGAGCAACTCAAGCAATAGATACATACAATGAGCAACTCAAGCAATAGATACATACAATGAGCAACTCAAGCATTAGATACATACAATGAGCAACTCAAGCATTAGATACATACAATGAGCAACTCAAGCATTAGATACATACAATGAGCAACTCAAGCAATAGATACATACAATGAGCAACTCGAGCATTAGATACATACAATGAGCAACTCGAACATTAGATACATACAATGAGCAACTCAAGCATTAGATACATACAATGAGCAACTCAAGCAATAGATACATACAATGAGCAACTCAAGCATTAGATACATACAATGAGCAACTCAAACATTAGATACATACAATGAGCAACTCAAGCAATAGATACATACAATGAGCAACTCAAGCAATAGATACATACAATGAGCAACTCAAGGAATAGATACATACAATGAGCAACTCAAGCATTAGATACATACAATGAGCAACTCAAGCATTAAGTACATACAATGAGCAACTCAAGCAAAAGATACATACAATGAGCAAGCATTCAAGCAATAGATACACACAATGAGCAACTCAAGCATTAGATACATACAATGAGCAACTCAAGCAATAAATACATACAATGAGCAACTCAAGCATTAGGTACATACAATGAGCAACTCGAGCAATAGATACATACAATGAGCAACTCAAGCAATAGATACATACAATGAGCAACTCAAGCAATAGATACATACAATGAGCAACTCAAGCAATAGATACATACAATGAGCAACTCATGCAATAGATACATACAATGAGCAACTCGAGCAATAGATACATACAATGAGTACTCAAGCAATAGATACATACAATGAGCAACTCAAGCACTAAGTACATACAATGAGCAACTCAAGCAATAGATACATACAATGAGCAACTAAAGCAATAGATACATACAATGAGCAACTCAAGCAATAGATACATACAATGAGCAACTCAAGCAATAGATACATACAATGAGCAACTCAAGCATTAGATACATACAATGAGCAACTCAAGCATTAGATACATACAATGAGCAACTCAAGCATTAGGTACATACAATGAGCAACTCAAGCATTAGGTACATACAATGAGCAACTCATGACAGAATCTAAGACTTTAAAAGCTTTGTTGAAGAAAGGATGGCTCTTTCTAAAGCTTTGTAAAAAATCCTGCTGATTTCTTACTACTAAACTCTTGATTTTTTATTGCTCTCAAGATTATATTTGACCAACTTTGTTACTAATTGCTCACTTTGATTTTTCAGATTCAGACCTTGGAGTTGCCGTTTCTGAATGTCAACTGCAATCACCTCAAGACCTTCGATGCCGGTGTGTACGAACAGCTGGTGTGCTACCCCCAAGAAGTCATCCCATGCTTTGACATGGCAGTCAATGAAATGTTCTTTGAACGTTTTCCAGACACTGCTTTGGAGCACCAAATCCAGGTCAGGACTTACAATACAGAGAAGACACAAAGTATGAGATCCCTGAATCCTGAAGGTAATTTGTTTTCAGATAAGTTGAACAATAGATGATTTAGATTATCAGAAATGCACTTGTGTAATAACTTTCCCTTCAACCTCCGTGTGTAATAACTTTCCCTTCAACTTCCGCGGTAAAAACTTTCCCTTCAACCTCCGCGTGTAATAAATTTCCCTTCAACCCCCGCATGTAATAACTTTCCCTTCAACTTCCACGTGTAATAACTTTCCCTTCAACCTCCGCAATGTGGACAATTTTTGTTGTATTTTTAATTGTATCTACTCATTGTTAGGGTGCATCTTTGCTACATTTGTTTCATCTCTTTATTTTTATCATTTGCTTATTTATTACATTCCTTCAATAATTTCTGACATTCTCTTTGATACTTTTCCTGGCTTTGTTAAAAATTGATCTTCGCAGATTTTAACTTTTTACAGCAACATAGAAATTGGTACTAGCATTAAATTTAAAACCACCATTAAAAACTTCCTGTGGCTTTTTTTCATCAAATATGATTTTTTATAGAAAACTTTACTTTCTCATAGTTGCTCAAGTTATAAGTTTTATTTATGCCAGGGGTCCCAAAGATAGTAATGTGTAATATTTCAGAGGTTATAAATTCCCATGCCATGACCATCTTTATAATGTGCTAATAGAAATACATCACTTTTCAGATATTGATCGATTGATTACCATAAGCGGAATGGTGATCCGAACCTCCCAGTTGATGCCGGAAATGAGGGAAGCATTTTTCCGTTGCAGCGTTTGCTTAAATTCAACCACAGTTGAGATCGATAGAGGGCGCATTCCAGAACCAGTGATCTGCACCAACTGCCAGACCAAGTTCAGCATGAGCCTAATTCACAACCGATCACAGTTCTCTGACAAACAGATGATAAAATTGCAGGAATCGCCAGGTACTGCCAGGAAATTCTGGATTTCCATTTTAAGATGCATTCTGCCAATTTTTGTTTAAAGTCTCTGAGCAATTACTGGAAGTGTTTAGTTAAAAGTTGTGTCTAATTGTCTTCAGAAATGTTTTTTTTGATATGGCTGTTGCAAGGTTGAATTTTGTGAATGCAGTATTAAAGATTGTCGCTTTGCTATAAAACTGGTAATATTTTTGAAAATCGAGTATTAATTTTTCCTATTTTAAATATTCTGTAAGATTATATTTCTTTAAAATATGATAAGTTTAGATTATAAAGAAGTGATGAATCTTTACATTATACATTGGAAAGATGGTAGAAAGTAAATGGTTTTTACTTCATAACATAAATTATGGAAATAAATAGATTTTCTTTAAAAAAGGAGTAATGAAATTAAACAAGTTCCTTCTCTTTCTTTAGAGGATATGCCCGCTGGTCAAACACCTTACACGGTAGTCTTGTATGCTCACAATGACTTGGTTGATTACGTCCAGCCTGGTGACCGAGTGAATGTGACGGGCATCTACAGAGCCACGCCCCTTAGGGTGAACCCTAAACAAAGAAACGTGAAGGCTGTGTATAAGACGTACATTGATGTGATTCAATTCAGCAAAGCAAATTCAAATAGATTGCATGAAGTGGGGGAAGATGGGTAAGTGTTCAAACAAGTGATTTTTTTTTTTTTTTATCAACTAAAGATGCTTCACACTTTTATCCCTAAAAATGATTTGCTGTAAGAATATTCTCCACCAAATAAAATGTATCACACAGAATATAAATGTGTTTTCAATGAAGTCCGGGTGATTCCTGCCAATAGAAAGATTTCACATCGAGTTGTTAACACTAAACAGAGATAAACTTTGTTCATTTCCTCGAATATGCTTCACATGAATTGAAAAAAAGACTTTTCCAAAAAATAAGTTCCTTTTTTTTCTCAGCTCTAATTTAAATAATATCTCTCAAAAGTACTGATGTAGAAATTGTGTATCATAAATCAGGTCCAATCTCCCACTTGTGGCATTTCTTGTCAAGATTGAAATTTCATACCCATTGATATTTTCTAGCCTGGTAAAGTTTATGCAGAAGATGAGTATGTGCTACTGTGTGAAGACTTTGCAGATGAAAGGAAGTTGTCGTAATACCTTCAGTTTTTCCTTAACCCTTGTCTGTGTACTTTGCCCAGTCCAGTTCTTGCCAAGTAGCATTCAGTTTATTTTTTAGAAAAGTGTCTTGATGATTTGATAAGGTACACTTTCCTGCTATATTTTGGGAGTTTTGTAGGACATTTGACCATAAATTGCAGCCTTGCTCCAGCCTTTTGTTTCCTTGTACTTTGCCTCGTACTACAAACTCTTAGGTTTTTGCTGGATCCTGAAATGTGAAACTTGATTTCTTCTTCCCTCAGCGAGGAGCGCCGCTGCTTCACAGAGGAGAGAAAGGAGGAACTAATTGCTCTTTCAAAAGAGAACAACATTTATGAAAAACTGGCTGCTGCCCTCGGTGAGTTTCAGCAGATTATTACAGATCCTCTTCTGGTAGAAGGCGTGTCTGTTCCACTTGCAGCAGGTCTTCTTCTGAATTACCTAATTCTGCAGCAAAAGTCTGTTCCTCTTGCAGCAGGTCTTCTTCTGAATTACCTAATTCTGCAGAAAAAATTTGTTTGGATGTCTTCATATTTTCAAATAAATATATTTCATTGGCTGATCATCCTAAAATTGATCAAGCCTGCTCTTAAAGGTCCGAATGCTTGGCAATTCAATAATGCCACATGACAAAATGTTCCATTAAATCAAATATCTTTTCTTTTAGAGTTATAGATTAATTTATTCAACATCTTTGAAAGAAAAGTTATTTTATGTGATGGTCTTTTCTTGAAAATTTCCTCTCTTCATGATCATGACCTACATATGTGGAATAACTTTGGGTTTGATGATATATCTGCTTTGGAAATTTATCAACTTGCATGATACATATATATAAAACATTTATAGGATGTTCTGTTAAAACATAAAAAGCTGTGAACGTTTAGGGATTTTAGTAAACATGTACACGCCAAAATAATCAAGCGTGTATTGTTTACACGCATTTAGTACTGTAACTTTTGGAAGTATACCAGAATTGCTCCAATTTACGATGCTAAGTAAAAAAATTGCGCAACCAGTATAGCAAAAGTATTTACTCCATTGCGCAAATCGACGCTGCAATTTTGCTTTCCAAATTGTGGAAAGTTTACTTCTACAGTTTAAATCATCATTTTTATGGAAAGTGTACATGAAAATTCTCTTAAGAAAGAACAGAAAACTTCCCTTCAATGTCATTTAATCTCAACATTGCGTAACATTTTTGATGTACTCGCTACGGCTTTTACTGTGAAAATCTTGCATACTATGATACCTGGCTGTAAACATTTCAAAGCTAAGTCACCACCCCGGAAGTATTACTCATATCGGTCCTCCGGAAAAATGCCCGCCATCTTTGCGAAGCCACAGAATTTCAGCACTGTTAAAACCTTTTTGTTTGTTTACTTTGCAATATTTTTTTCTTGCAAAATTGATTTGACTCATCAGGTAATATTTACATGTAAATGTACTGATTTTCACAATTGAAGTATTTTGACCGTGTGTTTTGTGGTCAATTTAAGAGCTTGTAAAGCGGGTCTTGATTGAGTAGGATTAAAGCCTTATGTTATGGCCTATTGTTAGTTTTACCAGTTCACTGTTTACTGCTGCACATTCGTGGTGCATTTCACAAATTACTCAGATTTCAGCGAAATCAAAGTGCAAAAATTCCCCTTTCATTGGTGATTAATTCGCATTTGTGATCCTGGCATTTAAAACGGATTATGCTAATCAGCTTCACAGTTTGTAAAAGTCATTGTTTGGAATTTTTTCTGCCAAATGTGTGTGTGATTTGAATCATGAATGATATTGATTTTCAACGTCAAGACTTGAATATGAAAAACAATTAATTAGTAATTAATGTGCATAATTAATAATTAGTGAATGCCAAATGGTCACACCTCTATAGTGTTTATTGTATAAGTATGCTTATGAAGAGAAGCAAATTCTTTTTCTGGATGATTAACACCCCTCGCCCACCTTACCCTACCCCCTCGCCCACCTTACCCGACCCCCTTCCCCACCTCACCCTACCCCCTTCCCCCACCTCATCCCACCCTCTCCATCTCATCCCACCTCACCCTACCCCCCCACCCCTACCTCACCCTACCCCCTCCACCACCTCACCCAACCCCTCCCCTATCTCACCCCACAGCCTCCCCACCTCTACCCTACTTCCCTCCCTCACCCTACCCTCCTCCACCTCACCCCACCCCCTTCCGCACCTCATCCCCACCACCTCACCCCATCCTCTCCCCACCTCATCCACACCCACCTCACCCCATTCCTCCCCACATCCCCACCCACCTCACCCCACCCCTCCCCACCTCAACCCACCCCTCCCCACCTCATCCCATGCCATCTCCCACCTCACCCCTCCCCACCTCCCCCCCCCACCTCCCCCCCCACCTCACCCCCTCCCCACACCCACCTCACCCCACATTAGGCCTATGATCACATTGACTGACTATAAACAAATAAGTATGAAGGATTGCATACAGTTTTTGAGTGCACTTGCACTTACACACTTGTCCTACATAAATGACTGTTATTCATAATATAAATGTTTCTTCATAATATAAAGGACTGTTCTTTATAATATAAAGGACTGTTCTTCATAATATTAATGACTGTTCTTCATAATATAAAGGACTGTTCTACATAATATAAAGGACTGTTCTACATAATATAAAGGACTGTTCTTCATAATATAAAGGACTTCTTCATAATGTAAAGGACTTCTTCATAATATAAGGGACTGTTCTTTGTAATATCTTCATAAAATAAAGGATTGTTTTTCATAATATAAAGGACTGTTCTTCATAATATAAAGGACTGTTCTTCATAATATAAAGGACTGTTCTTCATAATATAAAGGACCTCTTCAAAATATAAGGGACCGTTCTTCATAATATAAGGGACCCTTCTTCATAATATAAAGGACCGGTCTTCGTAATATAAAGGACAGTTCTTCATAATATAAAGGACTGTTCTTCATAATATAAAGGACTGTTCTTCATAATATAAAGGACTGTTCTTTATAATATAGTTGACTGTTCTTCCTAATATAAAGGACTGTTCTTCATAATATAAAGGACTGTTCTTCATAATATAAAGGACTGTTCTTCATAATATAAAGGACTGCTTCATAATATAAAGGACTGTTCTTCATAATATAAAGGACTTCGTAATATAAAGGCCTGTTCTTCATAATATTAAGGACTGTTTTTATAATATAATGGACTTCTTCATAATATAAAGGACTCTTCTTCATAATATAAAGGACTGTTCTCGTAATATAAAGGACTGTTCTTTGTAATATAAAGGACTGTTCTTCATAATATAAAGGACTGTTCTTCATGATATAAAGGACTGTTCATGATATAAAGGACTATTCTTCATAATATAAAGGACTATTCTTTTTAATATACAGGACTGGTCTTCATAATGTAAAGGACCGTTCTTCATAATGTAAAGGACTGTTCTTCATAATATAAAGGACTGTTCTTCATAATATAAAGGACTATTCTTCATAATATAAAGGACTTCTCCGTAATATAAAGGACTTCTTCATGATATAAAGGACTGTTCTTCATAATACAAAGGACTGTTCTTCGTAATATAAAGGACCGTTCTTCATAATATTAAGGACTGTTCTTCATAATATAAAGGACTGTTCTTCGTAATATAAAGGACTGGTCTTAATATAAAGAACTGTTCTTCATAATATAAAGGACTATTCTTCATAATATAAAGGACTGTTCTTCATAATATTAAGGACTGTTCTTCATAATATAAAGGACTGTTCTTCATGATATAAAGGACTGTTCTTCATAATATAAAGGACTGTTCTCCATAATATAAAGGACTGTTCTTCATAATATGAAGGACTGTTCTTCATAATGTAAAGGACTGTTCTAATGTAAGGACTGCTTCGTGATATAAAGGACTGTTCTTCATAATATAAAGGACTGTTCTTCGTAATATAAAGGACTGTTCCTCGTAATATAAAGGACTGTTCTTCTTGTTAATTTAAAATACATAATAGTTGGAAGTTGTTCACTTACTTGCATTGCAGTGTGGAAAATGCTTTTAACTACTAAATTCTTTTAAGGGACTGTTCTTCTTGTAAATTTGAAATACATAATAGTTGGAAGTTGTTCACTTACTTGCATTGCAGTGTGGAAAATGCTTTTAACTACTGAATTCTTTTAAGGAGGGATTAAGAACAATTTTCTTCATCTTTAACATTTTTCTACCATGAAAATTTTTCCTTCATTGTTTGTCCTGATGCCATTACTAAAAAAAAGAAAAAATCATCAATGTCTTTTTAATTACATAACAATCAAGTTTTGTTTTGTTCAGGTTTGCGTAAAGCTTAGAGATCATTAAATACGTTATTTGCCATTCTTTCAGCGCCAAGTATCTACGAAAATGAGGACATCAAGAAGGGCATTTTATGCCAGTTATTTGGCGCAACCAAAAAGGATTTTACAGCAGCAGGGAGGGGCAATTTCCGGGCAGATATCAACATCTTGCTGTGTGGAGATCCAGGAACAAGTAAATCGCAGCTTCTTCAGTATGTGCACCGCCTTGTGCCTAGAGGGCAGTATACATCAGGCAAAGGTTCAAGTGCTGTTGGTTTAACCGCTTATGTGACAAAAGATCCAGAGACCAGGCAACTTGTGCTTCAAACGTAAGTAGCTTATAACTGATTGTGAACATTTTACAGTTTCTACTGACAATTTTACTTTATATTGTTTTGCTCGTGTTTACTTAGAAAATTTCCCATGCACTCGGTGTTCAAAAAGCTATACGTGAGATCATGTTCTTTGCTGAGCACCAAAACTTGAGGGTTTTTGTTTTTTCGCTAAATCTTCTGAAATATGAAATTATAGAATTGTCACCTGTGTATTACTCACATTATTGTAAGATGTATTCATGCTTAATCACAATTGATTAGAGTATTTTTGTGAAAGATTGTAAAAATATTTGACCCCAGAAGAAACTCATTTTTGGCCTAGTTTTATTGAACACTCGTGGATGATTTAATTTTGTTGTATATTGATGTTCATAAGAAAGTGAAATATTGCCCAACAAACAGGGAATTCTTGAAGACTAACCCTATACGTACCCTAACCGTATACCTACCCTGGTTTTGCTTTAAAACTGTCAAAACCTCCTTGTATGTAGGGTAATTGTTCATAATCTCGTTGATTTTTATCTTTCAGAGGTGCCCTGGTACTGAGTGATAATGGTGTTTGCTGCATTGATGAGTTTGACAAAATGAGTGACAGCACCAGATCAGTACTCCATGAGGTCATGGTAAGTAAGCTTACATCAATCCATTAGCATGATATACCATGCACAGTTAGTTGGAATAATGTCATGTGTGGCAGACACTAAGCACAATGTCATGTGTGGCAGACACTAAGCACAATGTCATGTGTGGCAGACACTAAGCACAATGTCATGTGTGGCAGACACTAAGCACAATGTCATGTGCGGCAGACACTAAGCACAATGTCATGTGCGGCAGACACTAAGCACAATGTCGTGTGGCAGACACTAAGCACAATGTCATGTGTGGCAGACACTAAGCACAATGTCATGTGTGGCAGACACTAAGCACAATGTCATGTGCGGCAGACACTAGGCACAATGTCATGTGTTGCAGACACTAAGCACAATGTCATGTGCGGCAGACACTAAGCACAATGCCATGTGCGGCAGACACTAAGCACAATGTCATGTGTGGCAGACACTAAGCACAATGTCATGTGCAACAGACACTAAGCACAATGCCATGTGCGGCAGACATTAAGCACAATGTCATGTGCGGCAGACACTAAGCACAATGTCATGTGTGGTAGACACTAAGCACAATGTCATGTGCGGCAGAGACACTAAGACAGTGACAATGTCATAATGCGGCAGACAGTGAGCACAATGTCATGTCAGACAGTGAGCACAATGCCAGACAGCGGCAGACACTAAGCACAATGCCACAAAGCGGCAGCACAAATGCCAGACACTAAGCACAATGTCATGTGTTGCAGACACTCAACACAATGTCATGTGCGGCAGACACTAAGCACAATGTCATGTGCAGCAGACACTAAGCACAATGTCATGTGTGGCAGACATTACACAATGTCATGTGTGGCAGACACTAAGCACAATGTCATGTGCGGCAGACACTAAGCACAATGTCATGTGCGGCAGACACTAAGCACAATGTCATGTGCGGCAGACACTAAGCACAATGTCATGTGCGGCAGACAGTGAGCACAATGTCATGTGCGGCAGACAGTGAGCACAATGCCATGTGCGGCAGACACTCAGCACAATGCCATGTGCGGCAGACATTAAGCACAATGTCATGTGCGGCAGACACTAAGCACAATGTCATGTGTTGCAGACACTAAGCACAATGTCATGTGCGGCAGACACTAAGCACAATGTCATGTGCAGCAGACACTAAGGACAATGCCATGTGTGGCAGACATTAAGCACAATGTCATGTGTGGCAGACACTAAGCACAATGTCGTGTGGCAGACACTAAGCACAATGTCTTGTGTGGCAGACACTAAGCACAATGTCATGTGTGGCAGACACTAAGCACAATGTCATGTGTGGCAGACACCAAGCACAATGTCATGTGTGGCAGACGCCAAGCACAATGTCATGTGTGGCAGACGCTAAGCACATACCTTAAGAGATCATGTGTTCTTTGTTTTTGGATGTGTTTGAATGCAGATTACAGTTTTCTTTCCTACTTAGTTTCTGGCATGAGCTAAAGAGGTCGTGGGTATTATGAAATTTGACCTGGTAGGACATAAATAAAACATGATATCTGTTGGACAATTTAAACTCTTGTCACACATGTAGTTTTGTAAATTATCATCTCATCTCATCTTATTTCAGGGCATAGGAACCTCAACACGTTCTGGTTTACAAATTCATTGTTGTAAAACGGCAGCAGTCCTATTCTTTATGAGACATATTTCATGTGTTTCATCATTGTCATTTAAGAGAGAAACAATGAAATACAAGAATGATACCATCCATTTCATAATTATGTTTAAAACATCCAATTAAAATATAAATGAAAGAAACCCAGCCACAGCAACCAAAATGTATAGTATGTCACAAAACCACAAGTAGTTCTTACGTTTTAGATAGCCCAAAGAAGGTTTAGGTTTCTTTGAAGTTTTAAAGTATTAACAATAAAAATCTGTTATCCTTTTCACTTACAGGAACAACAAACACTATCAATTGCTAAGGCAGGCATCATTTGTTCGTTGAATGCGAGAACATCAATCCTGGCAGCAGCCAATCCAGTTGACTCCCAGTGGAACCCAAAGAAGACAATCATTGACAACATTCAGCTACCTCACACCCTCCTCTCCAGGTGAGTTCATTGACCCCATCTTACAGGTTGTGTGGTTGTTATGGTGACACTGGAAACACTCCCCCACAAGATTGCTTTTCCTCCTATGAAAATGGTTTTTCCCATAAGAATGCATGTCTCACTTCCACCATTCTGATGTTATCGGCAAATACATTTTTCCCCCAAGTGATACAGTTATGCCTCTTTTGACCCAACCATTGTGGTACATCCTCTTGTTGCATTTAAAGAGAGAAATCATGTCATTTAATCGGTCAAATCATATTATTGTGATCTGCCCTCTTCCACCAAAAGATAACAATTTACAAATGAAGATATGGAACAGCTTTTATGTAAAACGTCTTAGAATTGATATGACCATGGTACATGGGAGCAAAAGGAGATCTGCGAGAAATCAATATTTTCTGTGCGTTAATTATTTAAATTGTTTAAAAATTAATGAAAGGAGACATAAAGTCAGACATAATCCTTATTTCATATGATAGAATTGAAAGTAACAAGTCTTCTGATTAAGTTCCATACCTCCTGAAACGATCCTGAAGCCTGCCTGCTGAACACATTTTTTGGTAATTATTAAAAACTTTTAATACTGCTATTATGGGAGCCGCCATTTTGATTTCAAAACATGCAGAAAATTATGCCATCGACCCAGTAGGATGTTAGAATGAATGCCTTCTATTTCTTTATAATCTCTCCAAGTTTTCTAACTTATGAAAAATTGTTTTGATTTTGAATAAAGGGTCTGTGATATTTTTGTGTGGACATAAAATTATCAAAACATGCTGTTCAAATTCAAACTCTGTGTCACATCATTTTCGAATTAAAACAATTAACAAAATTTGTAAAGAAATTCACCAAAATTCTCATGTCTCTCCCTCCCTGTTGGGGAAATAGTGTCATCATGCACAAGATTTCATTACAGAAGTGAACAAAATGACAGCCTCTTATACTTGTTGACTTCAAACATGAATAACTTGAGGAATATAGGAATAAGATTTTGACTTGCTGTATTTGTTAGTTGGTTTAGATTTTACTCCTATTATATGAATAAGGATTGTATCAGACTTTATGTTTCCTTTAAATAATCTCATCCTTCAGTCATGTATACGCCAGACGGGATGATTAAAGGATCCTTTCTTTTTTACAGGTTTGATTTGATTTTCCTCATGCTGGATCCCCAAGATGAGCTCTTTGACCGGCGTCTTGCCAACCATCTCGTCTCCCTCTATCACCAAGGCAAAGAGGAAGCTGCAGAGGAGCATTTGGTGAGTTTGCTGCAGTTGTAATAGTGGTTGTGGTAATTAAATGTAGGATACTAATCATATTTCGGCCTACACAATTGTGGTATTACAGCGTGTTCAAAAAGATTGATTTGTATTAATTTCAAGATTGCTATTCTTGTTTTCAACTATTGGCATGGTTTAGCGCCTTCCTACCTGTCAGGCTTATTACAAATTCAACATTCTGGACCTGGTCTTCATTCTGCCACTGAATGCTGCACCCACGCCAAGGGTTGAAATTTAAGTTTTTGCCACTGTTCCACAGAACAGTACTTTCTCAAATAATACTGCTCTGGATCAGATTTCATTGTTCCAACTTTTTGCCGATAACAGGACAAACTCCTTTCTTCAAAATGAGCGTAATTTACAACTACTTGATTGGTCAATATGTACAAATATGTGTGTGAGTTATTAGTATTACATGTACAGTACATAATGTATAGTCCAGTTGTGTACAGTCATATGCCTGCAAGTAGCCTTGCATATGCAGGATTAATTGTGCTGCCAATTGCAGGCAAGGTGTGAAAACCTTTTTTCTTTCAGGAAGAAAATCGTTTGATGATAATCTTGTTTGACAACATGCACTTTTCTTGCATCAGAAATTAACTTGTTGATCATTGATGCCACATGCTTGTGAAATGAACACTTCCACTGGAACAGTGATGTTTGAAAATTCATTGTTCCTGCATAAATAACACCATTCTCGGAACAGTGGCAAATTGGACCCCTGTACGCTTAGTGTCCCAAATCATAAAAATTGTAACTTTTCTTGATAAATCTTTGCTTATTTAGGTCCCTTTTTTTGGAACTGGCTCTACCTCCTGATATTCGTAATTGTGCTTGTATTCAGACATTTAAGAAACATCTCAAAACTGTTTTGTTCAAGGAGGCTTACTTTTAACTTTGATATATTACTTCAATTGCCTGCTTTTACTTGTATCATTGTCCTGTCTATATTATTCTTAATGTCCTGTATATTGTTTTTAATAGGTAATTTTTTATCGTATTATCTTTACCTATTTTATGTCAATTTACATTTTAGATTTAAATTCTTTAGGGTTTTATACTAGTTTTTTTCTTAATCGTATTCTTTTATATTTATATTTTTACTGTACAGCTGAGTGGCTTTTGGTTCTGATACGATAGCCTCAGGAACCTGCGCGGTCATGATGGCATATGTGTGTGTGTATATGTGTGTGTGACGCTGAGCTCATAAACACGATATCTCAAGAACAGTGTTGTGGATTCATGTCATATGTAATACACAGATAGTAAATTGTCCATAGATGTGCCCTATTGTTTTTGGTGGTGATGTCAGGCATATTAATGAGTAGGCGGTGCTTAATGTAAAAATCTTGAAACGCCTATATTTTAACAACCGCATATCTGTTTTGTTTTATATGTGGTGTAATTATGTTGTTAGTGTGTACGTGTTCATGGTACCATGTTGATTTTCATTAATATGCAGAGGGGGAATGACATGATTTTATTGAGAAAAACTTGTTGAGCACAGTATTTCAAGAACAATACTTGGGATTCAGTTCATATGTGGTACACAAATAGTTTATGATCCACAGATGTGCCCTGTTGTTTTTGTGTGATGTCATGTATGTTAATGAGTAGGCGGGGTTTAATATTAAAATCTTAAAATGCTCATATTTTTACAACTGCATATGTTTCAAATATGTGTTACACAGATTGCCCATTGACTGTAGATGTGCCCTATTGTTTTGGGTGGCAAGGTCATGCATATTAATGAGTAGATGAGGCATAAATTTAAATCTTGAAATGCTCATATTTTAACAACCACATGTCTGTTTTTCATATTTGAAAACAAAAAAATTGTTGTTAGCAAGTGTATACATGTTAATAGGATAAAAATAGAAGTAAGGGGAGGAGAGTCAGAGAAAAAAATGTTGGGTGGAAGATGGCATACTCATTGATTGATAGATGTAGGAATTGGTATGAGGGTGAGAAAGCATGGGGAACAGAATTGGATGGCACGTGGTGGGATGGCACATGGTAGGATGGCACATGGTGGGATGGCACATGGTGGGATGGCACCTGGTGGGATGGCACCTGGTGGGATGGCAGCTGGTGGGATGGCACGTGGTGGGATGGCAGCTGGTGGGATGGCACCTGGTGGGATGGCACCTGGTGGGATGGCAGCTGATGGGATGCACGTGGTGGGATGATGGCAGCTGGTGGGATGGCAGCTGGTGGGATGGCACCTGGTGGGATGGCACCTGGTGGGATGGCACATGGTGGGATGACACCTGGTAGGATGGCAGCAGGTGGGATGGCAGCTGGTGGGATGACACGTGGGGGGATGGCACGAGGTGGGATCGCACGTGGTGGGATGGCAGCTGGTGGGATGGTACTGTGGTGGGATGGGCACCTGGTGGGATGATAGCACCTGGTGGGATGGCAGCTGGTGGGATGACAGCTTGGGGGATGGCATGTGGTGGGATGGCACCTGGTGGGATGGCAGCTGGTGGGTTGGCAGCTGTTGGATGGCACGTGGTGGGATGGCATTTGGTGGGATGGCACGTGGTGGGATGATGGCACCTGGTGGGATGATGGCACCTGGTGGGATGATGGCACCTGGAGGGATGATGGCACCTGGTGGGATGATGGCACCTGGTGGGATGATGGCACCTGGTGGGATGATGGCACCTGGTGGGATGATGGCACCTGGTGGGATGATGGCACCTGGTGGGATGATGGCACCTGGTGGGATGATGGCACGTGGTGGGATGATGGCACGTGGTGGGATGGCAGCTGGTGGGATGGCAGCTGGTGGGATGGCAGCTGGTGGGATGGCAGCTGGTGGGATGGCAGCTGGTGGGATGGCAGCTGGTGGGATGGCAGCTGGTGGGATGGCAGCTGGTGGGATAGCACGTGGTGGGATGGCAGCTGGCCGGATGGCACGTGGTGGGATGGCGGCAGCTTGTAGGATGGCAGCTGGTGGGTTGGCACACGTGGTGGGATGGTACGTGGTGGGATGGCACGTGGTGGGATGGCACCTGGTGGGATGGCACCTGGTGGGATGGCACCTGATGGGATGGCACCTGGTGGGATGGCACCTGGTGGGATGGCTGGCACCTGGTGGGATGGCACCTGGTGGGATGGCACCTGGTGGGATGGCATTTGGTGGGATGGCACCTGGTGGGATGGCACCTGGTGGGATGGCACGTGGTGGGATGGCACCTGGTCGGATGGCACCTGGTGGGATGCCACGTGATGGGATGGCACGTGGTGGGATGGCACGTGGTTGGATGGCACGTGGTGGGATGGCACGTGGTGGGATGGCACGGGGTGGGATGGCACGGGGTGGGATGATGGCAGCTGGTGGGATGGCACGTGGTGGGATGGCACCTGGTGGGATGCCACGTGGTGGGATGGCACGTGGTGGGATGGCACCTGGTGGGATGGCACCTGGTGGGATGGCACCTGGTGGGATGGCACCTGGTGGGATGGCACCTGGTGGGATGGCACCTGGTGGGATGGCACCTGGTGGGATGGCATTTGGTGGGATGGCACCTGGTGGGATGGCACCTGGTGGGATGGCACGTGGTGGGATGGCAGCAGGTGGGATGGCAGCAGGTGGGATAGGAGCAGGTGGGATAGGGTAGGATGGCATGTGGTCGAACATGTTGATTGCAGGTGTGATGGCATATGGGTTATGTGGTGGAAAGACATCTAGATTTCATGTATGGTTTCCTGTGGGGCGGGATGTAGAATGGGATGGCATGTGAGACAGAGGGTGGAAAGTGCGTTTTTAGCGGGAAGGGAATTTGTACTATTTGTAATGTCTGGTTTATTAAATGATTAATGATAATACCAAATTTCCCTATACATCAGTATCAATCAAGTTTTTATAGTGCTTATATCTGCATGGTCAACATTTGGTGTATATCTGTCCAGTGAGCCTTATTAAAAGATTTGATACATTTGTGTTATAGGACATACGTCTTCTGAAGGACTACATTGCTTACGCTCGAACCTACGTCCACCCCGTCTTGATGGAGGAAGCCAGTCAGAGGTTGATTCAAGATTATGTGGAGATGAGGAAGATTGGAAGTGCAAAAGGCATGGTGTCGGCATATCCCCGTCAGTTGGAATCTCTGATTCGATTGTCCGAGTCCCATGCTAGAATGCGGCTTTCAAAGCATGTGGAGGTCATCGATGTCGAAGAGGGTAGAAGGTAAGCTGAAGTATCCCTTTCTTCTGGCGGATAGTTGGGAATATATTTTTAAGTGGTAAAAAATAAACTTAATTCTAGAAGGGTAAAAATCTTTATTTCAATTTTTTTCAAATTTATCATATCAACGTAATTATATAAAAACCTATTGAAATGATGCAAACTCTTTTATCTCAGTATTTATGATTTTTTGTAGACTTCACTATGAAGCTCTGAAGCAATCTGCTTTCGACCCGCGAGATGGCACCATCAATGTGGATATCTTAGCAACAGGCGTGAGCAACTCAGCTCGCAAACAGATCAAAGAAGTCGCTCAAGTTGTTAAGAAACATATTGAAGACAAAGGCAAAGTGCTCAATCACAAGTACAACCAGCTATTTGAAGAAATCAAGCAAGCCTCAGATGTGGTGAGTTTGCTAACTTCTGATTACTCTTATTCCCAGTTAAAGATTTTCTTGTTTAACCTTTCTGACACATAACCAGGGGTTTAAAAAACTTTTGAAAAGTGTGAGAGGGGGGGGGGGAGTGCAACCTCTTAGGGGGCACTTCCCAAGTCACATACATATGTCCACCCGCTGTTTGTGGACAATAGAGTAAAGTATAAGGGGTTCTTCAATTTAGAAAGGGGCACTTTTCCAATGGGAACACATTTCCCCATACATGGGACTGACAAAAGTTGCTAGTTTTCTACTATTGGGTCAGTAATTAAAGGGAATTTCATTTTAAAATGGGCACTTCAGTAAAAATTTTTTTAAAGTGTATGCACGTTTTACCAGATCTTACACCTTTGACAGTTATAGAGGGGCACTTTTCATTTTCCAAAGGGCCCCAGTTCCTACACCTACACTACACGCATGACTGATTTCTGTTGTTACACAACCAGAAATCAAACCATTTAGTTTTCACCTAATTCATTAGGGGCAACAATGTGAAAAATGTATTGCACTGAACATGGATACAAACTCTGGGGTTACCTAATTCATTAGGGGCAACAATGTAAAAAATGCATTGCACTGAGCATGGATGTAACCTCAGGGTTACCTAATTCATTAGGGGCAACAATGTAAAAAATGCATTGCACTGAGCATGGATGTAACCTCGGGGTTACCCAATTCATTAGGGGCAACAATGTGAAAAATGTATTGCACTGAACATGGATACAAACTCTGGGGTTACCTAATTCATTAGGGGCAACAATGTGAAAAATGCATTGCACTGAATATGGATACAAACTTTGGTGTTACCTATTTCATTAGGGGCAACAATGTAAAAAATGCATTGCACTGAACATGGATGTAACCTTGGGGTTACCTAATTCATTAGGGGCAACAAATGTGAAAAATGCATTGCACTGAACACGGATGTAAGATTGTGTTACCTAATTCATTAAGGGCAACAATGTAAAGAATGCATTGCACTGAACATGGATGTAAGCTCGGGGTTACCTAATTCAGTAGGGGCAACAAATGTAAAAAATGCATTGCACTGAACATGGATGTAAGCTCGTGTTACCTAATTCATCAAGGGCAACACTGAAAAATGCATTGCACTGAACATGGATGTAAGCTCGGGGCTACCTTATTTATTAGGGGCAACAATGTGAAAAATGCATTGCACTGAATATGGATACAAACTCTGGGGTTACCTAATTCATTTCGGGTAACAATGTGAAAAATGCATTGCACTGAACATGGATGTAACCTCGGGGTTACCCAATTCATTAGGGGCAACAATGTGAAAAATGCATTGCACTGAACATGGATACAAACTCTGGGGTTACCTAATTCATTAGGGGCAACAATGTGAAAAATGCATTGCACTGAACATGGATGTAAGCTCGGGGTTACCTAATTCAGTAGGGGCAACAAATGTGAAAAATGCATTGCACTGAACATGGATGTAACCTCGAGGTTACCTAATTCATTAGGGGCAACAAATGTGAAAAATGCATTGCACTGAATATGGATACAAACTTTGGGGTTACCTAATTCATTAGGGGCAACAATGTGAAAAATGCATTGCACTGAACATGGATGTAACCTTGGGGTTACCCAATTCATTAGGGGCAACAATGTGAAAAATGCATTGCACTGAAGATGGATACAAACTCTGAGGTTACCTAATTCATTAGGGGCAACAATGTGAAAAATGCATTGCATTTTCTTTGGATTAGAATACCACATCACTACTGTTCCTTTGGATCAAAATACCACATAAATACTGTTCCTTTGGATCAAAATACCACATAACTACTGTTCCTTTGGATCAGAATACCACATAACTACTGTTCCTTTGGATCAGAATACCACATAACTACTGTTCCTTTGGATCAAAATACCACATAATTGGATCAGAATACCACATGACTTTGGATCAGAATACCACATAACTACTGTTCCTTTGGATCAGAATACCACATAACTTCTGTTCCTTTGGATCAGAATACCACATACCTTACTGTTCCTTTGGATCAGAATACCACATACCTACTATTCCTTTGGATCAGAAGACCACATAACTACTGTTCCTTTGGATCAGAATACCACATAACTACTGTTCCTTTGGATCAGAATACCACATAACTACTGTTCCTTTGGATCAAAATACCACATAATTGGATCAGAATACCACATGACTTTGGATCAGAATACCACATAACTACTGTTCCTTTGAATCAGAATACCACATAACTACTGTTCCTTTGGATCAGAATACTACATAACTACTGTTCCTTTGGATCAGAATACCACATAACTACTGTTCCTTTGGATCAAAATACCACATACCTACTGTTCCTTTGGATCAGAATACCACATACCTACTATTTCTTTGGATCAGAAGACCACATAACTACTGTTCCTTTGGATCAGAATACCACATAACTACTGTTCCTTTGGATCAGAATACCACATAACTACTGTTCCTTTGGATCAGAATACCACATAACTACTGTTCCTTTGGATCAGAATACCACATAACTACTGTTCCTTTGGATCAGAATACCACATACCTACTATTTCTTTGGATCAGAAGACCACATAACTACTGTTCCTTTGGATCAGAATACCACATAACTACTGTTCCTTTGGATCAGAATACCACATAACTACTGTTCCTTTGGATCAGAATACCACATAACTACTGTTCCTTTGGATCAGAATACCACATAACTACTGTTCCTTTGGATCAGAATACCACATAACTATTGTTCCTTTGGATCAGAATACCACATACCTACTGTTCCTTTGGATCAGAATACCACATAACTACTGTTCCTTTGGATCAGAATACCACATAACTACTGTTCCTTTGGATCAGAATACCACATACCTACTGTTCCTTTGGATCAGAATACCACATACCTACTGTTCCTTTGGATCAGAATACCACATACCTACTGTTCCTTTGGATCAGAATACCACATAACTACTGTTCCTTTGGATCAGAATACCACATAACTACTGTTCCTTTGGATCAGAATACCACATAACTACTGTTCCTTTGGATCAGAATACCACATACCTACTGTTCCTTTGGATCAGAATACCACATACCTACTGTTCCTTTGGATCAGAATACCACATAACTACTGTTCCTTTGGATCAGAATACCACATACCTACTGTTCCTTTGGATCAGAATACCACATAACTACTGTTCCTTTGGATCAGAATACCACATAACTACTGTTCCTTTGGATCAGAATACCACATACCTACTGTTCCTTTGGATCAGAATACCACATAACTACTGTTCCTTTGGATCAGAATACCACATAACTACTGTTCCTTTGGATCAGAATACCACATAACTACTGTTCCTTTGGATCAGAATACCACATACCTACTGTTCCTTTGGATCAGAATACCACATAACTACTGTTCCTTTGGATCAGAATACCACATAACTATTGTTCCTTTGGATCAGAATACCACATACCTACTGTTCCTTTGGATCAGAATACCACATAACTACTGTTACTTTGGATCAGAATATCACATAACTACTGTTCCTTTGGATCAGAATACCACATAACTACTGTTCCTTTGGATCAGAATACCACATAACTACTGTTCCTTTGAATCAGAATACCACATAACTACTGTTCCTTTGGATCAGAATACTACATAACTACTGTTCCTTTGGATCAGAATACCACATAACTACTGTTCCTTTGGATCAAAATACCACATACCTACTGTTCCTTTGGATCAGAATACCACATACCTACTATTTCTTTGGATCAGAATACCACATAACTACTGTTCCTTTGAATCAGAATACCACATAACTACTGTTCCTTTGGATCAGAATACCACATAACTACTGTTCCTTTGGATCAGAATACCACATAACTACTGTTCCTTTGGATCAGAATACCACATAACTACTGTTCCTTTGGATCAGAATACCACATACCTACTGTTCCTTTGGATCAGAATACCACATACCTACTATTTCTTTGGATCAGAATACCACATAACTACTGTTCCTTTGGATCAGAATACCACATAACTACTGTTCCTTTGGATCAGAAGACCACATACCTACTGTTCCTTTGGATCAGAATACCACATACCTACTATTTCTTTGGATCAGAATACCACATAACTACTGTTCCTTTGGATCAGAATACCACATAACTACTGTTCCTTTGGATCAGAATACCACATACCTACTATTTCTTTGGATCAGAATACCACATAACTACTGTTCCTTTGGATCAGAATACCACATAACTACTGTTCCTTTGGATCAGAAGACCACATACCTACTATTTCTTTGGATCAGAATACCACATACCTACTGTTCCTTTGGATCAGAATACCACATACCTACTGTTCCTTTGGATCAGAATACCACATAACTACTGTTTCTTTGGATCAGAATACCACATAACTACTGTTCCTTTGGATCAGAATACCAGATACCTACTGTTCCTTTGGATCAGAATACCACATACCTACTGTTCCTTTGGATCAGAATACCACATAACTACTGTTTCTTTGGATCAGAATACCACACATAACTACTGTTCCTTTGGATCAGAATACCACATAACTACTGTTCCTTTGGATCAGAATACCACATACCTACTATTTCTTTGGATCAGAATACCACATAACTACTGTTCCTTTGGATCAGAATACCATATAACTACTGTTCCTTTGGATCAGAAGACCACATACCTACTGTTCCTTTGGATCAGAATACCACATACCTACTATTTCTTTGGATCAGAATACCACATAACTACTGTTCCTTTGGATCAGAATACCACATAACTACTGTTCCTTTGGATCAGAATACCACATACCTACTATTTCTTTGGATCAGAATACCACATAACTACTGTTCCTTTGGATCAGAATACCACATAACTACTGTTCCTTTGGATCAGAAGACCACATACCTACTATTTCTTTGGATCAGAATACCACATACCTACTGTTCCTTTGGATCAGAATACCACATACCTACTGTTCCTTTGGATCAGAATACCACATAACTACTGTTTCTTTGGATCAGAATACCACATAACTACTGTTCCTTTGGATCAGAATACCAGATACCTACTGTTCCTTTGGATCAGAATACCACATACCTACTGTTCCTTTGGATCAGAATACCACATAACTACTGTTTCTTTGGATCAGAATACCACATAACTACTGTTCCTTTGGATCAGAATACCACATAACTACTGTTCCTTTGGATCAGAATACCACATACCTACTATTTCTTTGGATCAGAATACCACATAACTACTGTTCCTTTGGATCAGAATACCACATAACTACTGTTCCTTTGGATCAGAAGACCACATACCTACTGTTCCTTTGGATCAGAATACCACATACCTACTATTTCTTTGGATCAGAATACCACATAACTACTGTTCCTTTGGATCAGAATACCACATAACTACTGTTCCTTTGGATCAGAATACCACATAACTACTGTTCCTTTGGATCAGAATACCACATACCTACTGTTCCTTTGGATCAGAATACCACATACCTACTATTTCTTTGGATCAGAATACCACATAACTACTGTTCCTTTGGATCAGAATACCACATAACTACTGTTCCTTTGGATCAGAATACCACATAACTACTGTTCCTTTGGATCAGAATACCACATAACTACTGTTCCTTTGGATCAGAATACCACATAACTACTGTTCCTTTGGATCAGAATACCACATAACTACTGTTCCTTTGGATCAGAAGACCACATAACTACTGTTCCTTTGGATCAGAATACCACATAACTACTGTTCCTTTGGATCAGAATACCACATAACTACTGTTCCTTTGGATCAGAAGACCACATAACTACTGTTCCTTTGGATCAGAATACCACATAACTACTGTTCCTTTGGATCAGAATACCACATAACTACTGTTCCTTTGGATCAGAAGACCACATAACTACTGTTCCGTTGGATCAGAATACCACATAACTACTGTTCCTTTGGATCAGAATACCACATAACTACTGTTCCTTCGGATCAGAATACCACATAACTACTGTTCCTTTAAATCAGAAGACCACATAACTACTGTTCCTTTGGATCAAAATACCACATAACTACTGTTCCTTTGGATCAGAATACCACATAGCTACTGTTCCTTTGGATCAGAATACCACATAACTTTGGATCAGAATACCACTGTTCCTTTGGATCAGAATACCACATTACTTTGGATCAGAATACCACATAACTTTGGATCAGATACAAACAAAATGATTACACGGAAGTATTTAGTTTTGTTAGGCAGTCTTGAGTCTTTCGTTTATTTATTGACATGTTGTAAGTGAAATTCAAAATCCTTATCTTAAGTTTCAGCCTCTCTGACCACTTATTTTGATCTGGTCTTCATGGATAAGCAAGAAAATTCAAGTACTTAGTTTTAATTATAGTGATTTTGTTTCATAAAATAATTGAGAGTGATTTTGTTGAATTTCCCTTATTCTCCACAGACCATTACAAGAGATATATTTGATGGCGCTCTTCGTGAACTTCAAGATATGGATTTTATCGTGAGGACAGACAAAACAATTCGGCGATTGTAGGATGTAAATTCTTTCACTTGAGATTGTGTATTAATGAAAGTTCTGCACAAGATTTTTGCATTCTGGTTGACATCTTTTCTTGTCGTAGTGCAGAAAGTTAGAGGCTTAAGCCCATGGGGAAGGCGATGAATGCCTCCCCCTCCACCCACACCCCAGCAGGAAAAGACTATTTTTAGATGGTGTTTAAGGGACAAAAAGATGTGTCAAAATAGCCATCAGCATGGGATGTCAATGATTGTATCCAAAAAAAAAACAGCAACCTGCGAACTTGTACATAAATATAAAATAAATCTGACAAAAATGTGTTAACCCCAGAAACTGTTGGACACATATGTCTATAGTTAATTACAGCTTTCAGATATGGAATACAGTTGGTAAGCATTTGCCAATCATTAAAGCTCTGTCTGCATAAAACTCTTTTGCCTTCATTACAAATGCTGAAAACTCGCCATTGTGTAGGTCAATTCTTTTTGATTGCGCAAAAGCTTTTCAAAAAGAAACTTCCATATCAGGCGATAGCAGCTCTCTGGAGTAAAGGGTCTGTATATTCTTTTGGACTGCTTGGTACAAATTGTTGTCGAATATTTGTGATACCTGCACATAAAGAAGATTACCTAATGAACATGTTGAACATGCAATGTTATGCCATATTGTAATTTTTCTTCTATTTATTAGGCAACTTCTACAACAACAACCTTCCTCCAAGGAAGAAGACGATTTTACTGTACATAATATTTTTGTATTATCGATCTATATAATAAAATTGAATTTTTTGAGGTATTTTGAAACTTCAGAAGAATATGTAAGTTTGACTTTTGTTGGGTATCAGATAGTGAGACAATGTGCTGTCCTTAGCATCCCACAATGCATTGTACTGAATTACATCCACGAAATGGATGCAAGATCAGATATGATAAAAAGAAAAATGTAGAAAAATGATAAATAAAATCTTGTAATATACATTTGTTATTATGGAAGACTTCTTGGGATTAAGTTCTTTGCTGGGTAACCTAGACAACATGCATAATAAAATGATATTTAAAGTCTACTTGTGAAAATGCAGAGATGGTAGGCACAATATTGTCAGGGGGTATTGTGTCCTTTTTGCCATACGTAAAGAACTTATCAACATGATAGAAATCAACACTTGTTATTTAATGAGAGGTAAAATGTATGAAGTATATCTAAAGATTGATAATTAAGAAACTTCACTGGAAAATTGTTGATATTAATGGTTGATACCATTAATCTAGGGATATAAATGTAGCATATGTAAGCTATATTATAGATTGGAATGTATTGTGAAACATTGTGCATTTTGTGTCAATTTTGAAAACCAAAAAGTATTTTCATCACGTCACGTTGGTAAATGAAGATGCAACAATTGTTGGATGCTGGTCTGTCTGCAACTGGCTTTTACTTGCATTTACCTCAATAGTTTTACTAGATCAATATCAACATGTGCCGTCTTTTTTAATATTTCTTGAAAGTTGCAACAAAATTTTAAAAAAGGGAAGTTTTTGGTTGTCATTCTTTTCGAGTAGTCTGCACAATCCATCTCTATCCAGTGGGGGTATTCTAGGAAGGGAGGGGAGGGGGGTAATATGTCCCCTGATGGTTTCTCAGATAAATGCAAAAATGGACTTGGGGTAAAGAATCTGTTGACCTTTGTCAGTATGAGAACAAAATTATAATTTTAGACCAAATATTTTGAAGATATTAATTTCAATTTTCTGGCATTTAACCTTTATCTGGCCCTACTTTTTAGTTTATGTGGCAGACTTTGTGGCCCTAGGACTGATATTTTGAGAAATTTGATGCAGCCTATACCCCCTCCATGCTAGCATACAATTTGATGAATTTTCATATTTTGTGTACACAATCCAAAATTTTACTCAATAAATGTGTCACCATCGTGAAAAAGTCCTATACAACTGTATCAACATCGCCTAAATGGTCAATTAACCTGAGGATGGGAACACATGCCCCTCTCCCTCCATAAAAGGAAAATAGTTTTACTGAATATGGGTTGGGTAATTCAACTCTGAATTATTGGTAGGCAGTTCCTACTGTTTAGTTTGCACTATTCAGTTTTACCAAGTTTTTATTTCAATATTATATAACAAAAGAATGATGTGGCATTTTGATCATGCGGGGAGGAGGAGGGGGGAGAAGGGCAGTGAATGAAACTTTCTGAGAGGATGCCGAATGCTCATAGTAGTGCAAAAATGGTCCTAAGAATATATTTTAATGTACTTTTTTTTATTCTCAACTTCTGCAAATTGTATCATTTACAAACCAAAATGTAAATGTTTATTCTGGGAGCTTTATTCTGACATAAAAATTATACCAGGACCCCAACTATATAATTGAACATTCAAAGTTGGTCAATGGAATTTATACCCAAATCACGGCAAAAACGCTAAGCAAAAATTATTTGATATTTTGGCCAATTTTCTGAATTTTTTTTCTTCAGTTTTCCAGAAATTTTGGTTAAAATTTCCCGAAAACTGGCCAAAATTGAAGAACAGGAAGGAAAATGACGGAAAATTCCCAGAAATGAAGGAAATATACCATTGGCAAATATTTCCCGAATTTTAAGAAAAAAAGTAATAGTTTTTAAGGAAATTTCCAGAAAAGTGAAGGGATTACCCAATTACCAGCAACTTTATTTCCACTTGTCACCAGAAGTATTTTTGGTTCCCCCCCCCCCCCACCCCCAAGAGGTGACCCTTCCTACGCCCGTGGATTTGACACAATATCAAGCAATTTTTGCTACCAAAATGACGAGAAGCACGAGGCTTTGCCCCTCGAATTGGCACACAATTTTAAACAATTTTCTGCTTTTAAAATTACGAGATATGTAGGGCTTCCAGGGCTTCACCCCCTGGGCCCCACAAGGGCATCGCCCCAAGATTTGAATAAATTTTTTGCTACCAAAATAATATAAAAAGTGCAGGGCTTTTGACGCTCTAGATTTGTGATAAAGTTGAACAGTTGAAGCAATTTTCTGATATCAAAATCTTGAGAAAAGCAGGACTTCCAAGGGCTTCGCCCATTGCGCCCCTAACAAGGCTTCAACCTTGGGAGTTAACACTCAAAATTGTGAGAAATGCAGGGGCTTCGTCTTTTTAGATTTGACTCATTTTAAGCAATTTTCTGCTTCCAAAATGAGGAGAAATGCATGGCTAAGACCCTGGATTTTACACAATATTCTGCAATCAAAATCATGTGAAATGCAGGGCTCCTGAAGGCGTCTCCCCCTGGACCCCTACCAGGGCTTCGCCCCCAGATTTGAAATTGATTTTAAACATTTTCTTAAAGTTTATTTACCCGTATGAACCTTTTTTTTTGAGGGGTGTAGTTGTGGGGGGGAGGGGGGGGGGTCAAAATTACCTTTCAACCCCCCTCCCTATTAAAACCTGACCCACTACTTCTCGGGACATGTCCCTCCCGTAGGGACACTACTTTCGCCTGAAACTAGATTTTGCGGCCTCCCAAATCATATCAGTAAATCATACCACTGTTCTTCATATGTGCACACAACATACAACACAACTTCTGTGACTCCTCTACGATCCCATTTAGCCCCATAAACATAAAATCCCTGTATCTAGGAAACAAGTTCTTGCTGGGGTAACAAAGGTCGTAAACCCAGAAAATTAGAGGTCATTTCAGAAAGGGTTTGGCTTATTCGCAGGACAGCCCTGTGAATTGTATTATACGTACAAATTATTCACACCGGGGGAGGGTTGGGGTGCACTTCATACTAAAAGTGGTAGGGGTGTGCAGCCCACCAACCAAAAAACATACCTGCAGTATGACAGATTTTTTGGTGACTGCAGTATGAAATTAAACAATTTTGATTCCCGCAGTATGAAAGAAGTCCATTTTGATACATGCAGTATAAGTATTGAACTAAATTATTATAAAAATGGACCAGCAGTACAAAATTAACATAGTAAAACCTCATTTTTTATTTTTTATTTTTAGCACATACCTCACAGATGGAAGTACCCCCACCCCTGGGTATTTGCAGGGGAGCCCTGTGAATTGTATCAAACATACGTCCTATTCGCAGGGCAGCCCTGCGAATTGTATAACACATACTTTTTTATTCGTGGGGCAGCCCTGTGGATTGTGTCAGGCCTACTTGTCAGGCCTACTTTATTCGTAGGGCAGGCTTGCAAGTTGTAGCTAGCAATTTCAAATAACATTTTGACCAGAAAATCTGACAATGAGCAGAAAGTTGATAAATTACAGCTGAGAATTGAAGAAAAATAAATGAGCAGGAAATTTTGAGTGAAAAAATCGGAAAATTTTGAGCAGAAAATATGACAAATTTATAATTTTGTCAGTAAGTTACAACTTGGGTAGATAATAGTACATGTCTATGTCAGCAACGACCGCAAACCCAACAAGGTGTGGAACTTACCATGAGCTTAAGGGGCCATGTATACAGGAGGATTTTAGGGCCCATCATACGAAGCTTGATAACCATTTCTTCTTTTTTTTTTGCTTTTCAGAATTTTGGGCCCTCCAAATACATACATAGGCCTAAAGGAATTTGGGGCCATATATGCTTGATGACCATTTGAAGAAAAAAAATTCTTCAGATATTTGAGGCCCAAAGCGTGACTTTGCCCAAAGTCCACACATTCCTCATGTTATCAGTGGTCCTGCAAGGCCACAAGCAGGGGCACAGATCAAGGTGGGAGATTGCCCCCAGATGAAATACTGGGGAAGTATCGTTTGGCCCCCCCAAAATATGAGTAAGCCCCCTATATGAAAATTAAATTAATGAAATTGAAAGCAACCATTCGAATATTTTTGCTTCAATTTTCTTCATTTTGGGAAATTTGCTTCAATTTTCGCGCAATTTTCTTCATTTTCGTGCAATTTTCGTAGCATTTCCTTCATTTTTGTGAAAATTGCTTCAATTTTGGTGCAAAATTTCCTTTAATCCGTGAAATTATGCCCCAATTTTTGTGCAATTTTCTTCCTCATTTTTGGGAAAATATCTCCAAATTTTGACAAATTGTCTTCAATTTTCATTAAATTTGCTCCAATTTTCATGCAATTTCATTCATTTTCTGGAAATTTCAATTTTTGCAAAGTTTCTAATAATTTTCTGGAAATTTTTAATTTTCTTGAAATATCCTTCATGTTGGTGAAATTTGCTTTACTTTATGAAATTTGCTTCAATTTGTGTAATTTCTACTTATTTTCGAAAATTTTGCATAGCTACAAAGAAAATGATATGGAGAAAATTGAAATCTTTGCCAGAACAATTGATTTTTTTGGGGTGGGGGTAGGAAAGGGGAGGGGGCGGGATACTTACACATTTATGGATTTTTAACTTTCCTTGCCCTCCCGAAAATTGTAGCTTCGCCACTGCTCAAGTTTTCGCCCCCTTAAACTCAGACAGATCTCCCGTCCACGACAACTTGAAGGCAATTAAGTCCATGACCAACTCCCCAACTGAAAAATCCTTTTGACACGTTACTATTAAAGGAATTCCTTTGGGATTTTCAAAGGGACCCAAAGGTTTTTAATGGGGCTCAAAGGGATCTGATGTTTCTTACAGGGTTTCTTAAAGGGGTTTTCAAATGTTTCTTATTCCAAAATTGGACTACCTTAAAAGGATCGACCTTAAAGGGTTTCTCAAAGAGAATTGCATATTACCCCACAGTCAGAAAAAAGCCCCTTTTTTTTAGAGAAGTATGCTATGCAGTCAGGGAAAGTAAAGGTCATCAAAAAATGAGGTCACCGACCACCGAATTTCACCTCGTAACTGCCCTGCAAATAATCCGTACTAACAGGCAATTCACAGGGCTGGCCCTGAGAATAACCATACAATGATCGAACAGCTTTGCAGAAAGTTAGCAGCCTGTCGTCTGATCAAACGAAAACAGGCCTAGGTTAGGCGTTAAAAAGAACATTTGGTAAGATTTGCTTTTATGTTTAACACTAGTATTTTCAACTGAAAGTGGAATGTCGGAAATTGTTGTTGCTTTGTTAGGCCAAGTATTCTTTTAATACGCCTCACTGTCACTGTATGCATGTAAAAACTGCAGGTAAAACGACGATTGATGATTAAGCTAGGTGTTGATTCTTTTATGTAGTAGTTGCGCGAAGATTGGATCAAAAATATTGAACCATTAATATCATTTAATAATATGAAGAAGAAAATAACTAAACAAAGACATCATGCATGTTTTTCTTATACTGTTTGATTTTTAGTTTACCACACTTAGAATGTAATACAAATTATTTTCTTGTTTTTACAGGCGGACAATTTAAATAAAAAAGAAACAGTAACGTTAGGCCTAACATTAGGCCTGGCCTAGCTTACTATTAGTTATATCCCACAATACACTTTTGACATACTGGTGGCATGTACAGTGTATTATTACACTTGCCATACGTAAAGGTGAAGGTGTGTTGAACGTTAACAGTTAAGTTACCATGGTCACGAAATTCGCTCCAAGCTTACTATCTTACTATATTAATATTATGTACCTTTCTTGCTTTAATTCTTATATGTAGTTCTTTGAAGTTGTTTTAGTGCTCAAAAAGACAAAATTAGAAGACCCTTTGCTTGTTTTGGCAAAAAAGTTTTTTCCAGTCATGACCTTTAAAGTTTCTGTCACTCGTAATTGTTTATGTTCGACGTCATATTACATCTATTCTATGGTTGTCGTACAGCTGATTGGCTAAGAACTCATGCACATTTAAATATATTCAACTAACAAGTAAACATTTTTATCAAACTTTAACCTCGTGAATAATCAACAAAATTTAGTTCTGCTGCTAAAGTAATGGCTGAATAGTTGTTCGCATTGCGAACAGAAGACACACAGAAAATAGATCAATTCTACCATCTCCAAGTAAGTTTTAAACAGCAGGATTTTGTGGATAAACAATAAATCTGTTGTGAGCCTAGTGATCAAAGATTTTTAATATATTAGTGAAGAATATTCTCAAGGAAGTTGTGTAAATTTGAATAAAGTTCTGCCAATTTTTTTTATCTTTCATCTCCAATGGCCTGCGTAGGAAAAACCCATAACCTTCATGAGGCCGCAGATCAATAAACAACAGCAACCACACAATGTCAGCATACAGAAACTGTTTAAAGTGAAAGAAATTACGGCAAAACGATGGTAAATGATTCCATAACTAGGCCTAGCCTCACGTTTAAGGCCCTAACTTACACATACAATACAACAAATATGGGAGACCTGTGACCAGAAGATGTACCTCTTAGTTAGGGAGGTGAGCCAACTTTCGGTATGCGGCACGCCGCCAAATCCCGCAAAACTGGGATTTTTTCTATTCATGATGGATTTAAAGATCCATAAAACATGGTTCAGTGAAGTCATTGTACCAACACACATTCCTGCATAACAATAGGAACAATGCCTAGCGATATTGCACAGGATATCGCTGGTAATCTTGTTGGAAAGTTTCTCCAACCATGAAACTAATGATAGCTCCATGCTCCAACTGAACAAAGAATGGCAACAGTTACATTCTAATCTTATTTTGGTTTTCTTGGAAACTGGCCCCAGTACCCACATGATTATTGTTCAATGGCGCTTGTTCAAAGATATTATATTTTATTGACACTTTGGCGTAAACATTCCAAAACCCAATTCTGACTGGGTGATTTATGACCTTGCTCAGGTGGTGGTCTACTTATTATGAAGGGCGCTCGGTTTGTTGAAAGATTATGTAAACAAAGTACAGAAAACCGAAACAAAAGAGACAGAGACACCTAGCTGTACATTTCGTAAAATGTATAAATGACAAAGAGGTTAACGGGCGCAGGACTTTTCATGGATTCGAACAAATACACAAAATGAGGAGGAAGAAGACCAAATTATGCATAAACAAAGGATGCGTGCACACTCCAATTTTCATTAATCTGATATTCTAAAATATCCTTTCAAGCATGAAAATGAGGAGTTCTCACATGAGAACTCGGACCTTCCCCATCCTATACATTAACCAAAATATGCAAAATAAAGGAGTATGCCCCCACCCCAATTTCAATAATCTTATATACTGAAATGTCTTTTCATGCATGCAAACATGCAAAAGAGATCTCACATGAGAAATATTGCCTTCCCTCCCTTTCTCCCACCCTCCCCTTCTCCCACCCCTCCCCTTCTTCCCCTCCCCTTCTTCCCTTCCCCTTCTTCCCCTCCCCTCTCCCGCCCTCTCTTCTCCCACCCTCTCTTCTTCCGCCCTCCTTTCTCCCGCCCTCCCTTCTCCCGCCCTCCCTTCTTCCGCCCTCCCTTCTCCCGCCCTCCCTTCTCCCGCCTTCCCTTCTCCCGCCCTCCCTTCTCCCGCCCTCCCTTCTCCCGCCCTCCCTTCTCTCGCCCTCCCTTCTCCCGCCCTCCCTTCTCCCGCCCTCTCTTCTCCCGCCCTCTCTTCTCCCCCCCTCTTCTCCCGCCCTCTCTTCTCCCGCCCCTCTTCTCCCGCCCTCTCTTCTTCCGCCTCCCTTCTCCCGCCCGCCCTTCCTTCTTCCGCCCTTCCTTCTTCCGCCCCTCCCTTCTCCCGCCATCCCTTCTCCCGCCCCCTTCTCCCCGCCTTCCTTCTCCCGCCCTCCCTTCTCCCCCTCCCTTCTCCCGCCCTCCCTTCTCCCGCCCTCCCTTCTCCCGCCCCCTTCTCCCGCCCCTCCTGTTCTGCCCCTCCCTTTCTGTCCCTCCCCTTCTGCCCCTCCCGTTCTGCCCCTCCCTTTCTGTCCCTCCCCTCTCCTGCCCCTCTCCTTCTGCCCCTCCCCTTCTTCCCCTCCCCTTGTGCCCCTCCTTGTGCCCCTCCTTCTGCTCCTGCCCCTCCCTCTCTCCTTCTACTTCTGTCCCTCCCCTTATGCCCTCCCCTTCTGCCCCTCCCCTTATGCCCTCCCCTTCTGCCCCTCTCCTTATGCCCTCCCTTCTGCCCCTCCCCTTCTGCCCTCCCCTTCTGCCCCTCCCCTTTTGCCCTCCCGTTCTCCCCTACCGTCTGCCCTCCCTGTCTGCCCCTCCCCTTCTGCCCCTCTGCTTCTGCCCCTCCCCTTCTGCCCCTCCCCTTTTGCCCCTCCCTTCTGCTTCTCCCTTCTGCCCCCCCCCTTCTGCCCCTCCTATTTTTCCCTCCCCTTCTGCCCTTCCTATTTCCCCCCCCTTCTGCCCCTCCCCTTCTGCCCCCCCTTCTGCCCCTCCCCTTCTGCCTTTCCCCTTCTGCTTCTGCCCCTCTTTCTTCTGCCCCTCCCCTTTCCCACAACTACCCCTCCCTTTGCCCGCCCACCCATCGACCATATTATACATATATAAATGAGTAATTCCCCACCCCAATTTTAATATAATATGATATTCTAAATTGTATTTTCATGCATAGAAACATCCAAAAGAGAAAATCTCACGCAACTCATTGCTGTTGTTTTTTGTGGAGAAATGTTTAAAAAAAACGGGGGGGGGGAAATAATCAACCAAATTACGCATACATAAAGGAGTATGCCCCACTCCAATTTCAATAATCTGATATTCTAAAATGTCCTTTTAAGCCGGATGTCATAGAACCCCCCCCTCCCCCCCTCCTTTCCCTCTTACTGTCATCAAAATTCAATTTTGTAGAAAAATAAGAAACGTGGGAGGGGAAAGACCATCTACCAATTATGCTATTATATCCCTTTAAATTATATACACATTTGCTCAAAAGTCCCTTGATCTCCAGTTACTTCCTGCACTGAGCTCCATGTGTTCAGTCAGAAAGGATGGGGGATGTGCATTCACATACAAAAGTTACCACTTTGTTTTGGTTTGATAACCAGATCACAAGGAATTTCTGTCTCATTGCATATTTGGAACAATAATCAGAGTGGCATGCAGAATATTATTCTCAAATCTTTAATCATAACTTAAATGTGTAAAATTTGCAACCAATTTTTTTTTTTATCTGTTCCAATCTCACAGATTTGTTTTCAAAACAAAGCAATATTACTTCTAGGTGGTTTATAACCAGGGAAGTGCCATTTTAGAACCTGGTGCCAGGTTTCTACAAACTTCTCATCCATGGGGCAGGTTTTTGATAGATATCATGTTTGATTGACACTTTTATGTAAACAGGTAAAACCGTATCAAAAGATATATGGGAGGGGAATAGCATTTTGTGAAGAGTATAAAATGTTGTGGAAATTCACTGAGTATGGAAGAGGGTGTTGGGGGAGGGAAACTTTCATTTTGGGGAAATGAAAAAATGGGAGAGGGACAAGATGATTTAGGAATTTATGTTTTCATTAATGAGAATGTCCCTACCCCAGATTTAATTATCTAGCAATCCCAATTTGTCCCTTCAAAGTTGCTCAAGGGGGATCATGATGATAAACCAACCCTCTCACCCACATATAGCCATTTACTCCCCCACCTATAGCCATTTACTTCCCCCACCTATAGCCATTTACTCCCCAACTATAGCCATTTACTCCCCCCTCTACCTATAGCCATTTACTCCCCCTCCACCTATAGCCATTTAATTTACTCCCCCTCCACCTATAGCCATTTACTCCCCATGATGAATGACCAACCCTCCCACCCACCTATAGCCATAAGTTGATGCGGTTTATATTTATATATATATATATATATATATATATATATATATATATATATATATATATATATATATATATATATATATATATATATATATATATATATATATATATGTATATGTATATATATATATATATAATATGAATATATATATATATACATAATATATATATATATATATAATATATATATATATATATATATATATATATATATATATATATATATATATATATATATATATATATATATATATATATATATATATATATATATATATATATATATATATATATATATATATATATATACGTGGGGATGAGATGATGTAGTCATTTTGCTTTGCTGTATAGGCAAATGACTGCCTATACCTCCTACACTACATGGTCACCCCTTGATATTAGGGGGAATATGATGACCTCATATTAGAGGTTAGGGGTCATAAGTTTTTGGCACAGGACAGAATTTGGTGATTTTTGCATCTGTCTGCATGTGTGTGCGCGTGTATGCAATATTTAATTTTGTGTCGCTTATAACTCAAAAACTGTAATACACACGTGAAACAAAATTGGTGGACAGGTACCCCTGGCCCAGAACTTTTTTCTCCAAGGTTTTGGGGTACAAAGGTCACAGGTCAAATGAAACAAGTTTTGGTAATGGCTGTTCCTTTTGAAGGATTTATTTTATATCTTTACAAATTGCATAGGTGGGTAGGATTCAACATTCTAACAAAAAAATAAAATAATTGGAGGTCAAAGGTTAAATAAGTGCTTTTTATGCAAAATTTTGTGCCATCTTTAACTCAAAAGTACAAGACCTATATTAACCCCATGTTGTACCATGATACCCTGGTACATGAATTTGTGTCCCGTAGACTCAGGGGTCAAAAGGTCACAGAGCTATTGACTACTTTTCACCATTTTCCCATGGTGTCATACAGTAGGGTATAATAAATGTGAAAATCGTAAGAAGTTGTTTAAATGATTAGGGTCAAAAATCAGAGGTCAAATATGTGATTTTAGGAGTAATTATGTACTAATTAGTACATTTTTGTGCCACTTTAAATTCCAAAAGTGGAAGACATGTACCAATCCTATGTTTGTATCATGATACTGTGGTAAATGAACTTGTGTCCCATAAATTATGGGGTCAAAAGTTTAAAGGTCAAAGAGGTAGTGACTCCTTTTAAGAATTTCCCTTATAGTTTTGGAATGGTAAGAGTGATCTGACTGGGTGGTGTCATATAATAGGATATGATAAATGCCAAAAAATTTCACATGTTTTGGTGGTAAAGGTCAAAGGCCAAATATGCGATTTTAGAGGGTAGTGTGGTAATTTGTACAATTTAGTACCACTTTAAACTCCAAGAGGGCAAGATCTGTACCAATCCTATGTTGTACAATGATACCTTGGTACATGAACTTGTGTCCTGTAGACTCTGGGGAGAAGTGGTCAAATACCTCAGAACTAGTGGCCGCTTTAAGTCATTCCCCCCCATATTTTTGGAATGGTAAGTAATGGAATTTTTAAACTCCTAAAGTGGCAAGACCTATACCAACTGTATGTTGTACCATGATACCTTGGCACATGAAATTGTGTCCCATAGACTCTGGGATCAGAAGGTCAAAAGTCACAATTGTGACCCTGTTAGCTATTTTCCCACAATGCAGTATGCTTAAGGTGATGAGATCAGCAACTTCATGGATTGCTTTCTTGTTACTAATTGCAAACAATTGCATCACAACTGCTTCTATCACTCTTTTGATCAATTATGTGATACAAGTTACTGTTACCTGTTATCTATCCTCTGCATGCCTGGTGACACCTGGAAGTCTAAAAGACAATTCCCTGGTGACACATACCTGTACAGTATGCCTCCACCGAGCTTCTCCATACTTTCCTTTCAGCTACAGTAACCCGTGTTTCTGCCCATGTCCTCCATCCTGTTTCTACTCTGCTCTTTACATACATACATACATACATATAAGGCATTTATAAAGCGCCACTACATCAAGAACGCAGCGCATATGGAGAAACATAATAACGACAAAGTACAAATCAAGCATAACATGATATGAAAATACAGTGGTAGAGAAAAATAACATTAGATTGGATACAAATAATACTTTGAACACTGTTTGAATTTGCCTAAAGAGTCAGATTCCTGATGGAAACAGTGAGTGCATTCCAGTTTTTTGGAGCAAAATGAGAAAAGGTGCGATTTGAAGCAGACTTGAGCAGCTTAAAGAGTTTGGTTTCATGAGGCGAGTTACGTCAAGTGATGAGCGAAGGTTTGAGCCTGAGGGCTGATGGGAAGAAAGGCAGGATGAAAGGTAACCAGGTGATGTACCATGGAGGTATTTATACACATAGACCAAGATCTTTAAAGTTATCCTCTCCCTGACTGGGAGCCAGTGCAGTTCCTTAAGGTAAGGTGTGGCATGATCTCGCTTTGTAGCACAGCAGACAAGCTTAGCCGCCCAGTTCTGTATCCGTTGTAGTCTCTTTTCCACTGTGCATGTAGTGTTAAGTCATCCCCCCTTTACAAGGTACTGTAGCTAATTTTGAAGATATTTCAATATATTGGCCAAAATTTTCATGTGGATGGTCACAAATCCCTAGCTTGATCCAGAAAGGTGCGGGGTGTCACTGACCAAAAGGGGTATTCAGAAAGGTGCAGGGTGTCACTGACCAAAAGGGGTATTCAGAAAGGTGCAGGGTGTCACTGACCAAAAGGGGTATTCAGAAAGGTGCAGGGTGTCACTGACCAAAAGGGGTATTCAGAAAGGTGCAGGGTGTCACTGACCAAAGGGGTATTCAGAAAGGTGCAGGGTGTCACTGACCAAAAGGGGTATTCAGAACGTGCAGGGTGTCACTGACCAAAAGGGGTATTCAGAAAGGTGCAGGGTGTCACTGACCAAAGGGGTATTCAGAAAGGTGCAGGGTGTCACTGACCAAAGGGGTATTCAGAAAGGTGCAGGGTGTCACTGACCAAAGGGGTATTCAGAAAGGTGCAGGGTGTCACTGACCAAAGGGTATTCAGAAAGGTGCAGGGTGTCACTGACCAAAAGGGGTATTCAGAAAGGTGCAGGGTGTCACTGACCAAAGGGGTATTCAGAAAGGTGCAGGGTGTCACTGACCAAAGGGGTATTCAGAAAGGTGCAGGGTGTCACTGACCAAAAGGGGTATTCAGAAAGGTGCAGGGTGTCACTGACCAAAATGGGTATTCAGAAAGGTGCAGGGTGTCACTGACCAAAAGGGGTATTCAGAAAGGTGCAGGGTGTCACTGACCAAAGGGGTATTCAGAAAGGTGCAGGGTGTCACTGACCAAAGGGGTATTCAGAAAGGTGCAGGGTGTCACTGACCAAAAGGGGTATTCAGAAAGGTGCAGGGTGTCACTGACCAAAAATGGGTATTCAGAAAGGTGCAGGGTGTCACTGACCAAAGGGGTATTCAGAAAAGTGCAGGGTGTCACTGACCAAAGGGGGTATTCAGAAAGGTGCAGGGTGTCACTGACCAAAGGGGTATTTAGAAAGGTGCAGGGTGTCACTGACCAAAAGGGGTATTCAGAAAGGTGCGGGGTGTCACTGACCAAAATGGGTGTTCAGAAAGGTGCAGGGTGTCACTGACCAAAGGGGTGTTCAGAAAGGTGCAGGGTGTCACTGACCAAAGGGGTATTCAGAAAGGTGCAGGTGTCACTGACCAAAGGGGTGTTCAGAAAGGTGCAGGGTGTCACTGACCAAAGGGGTGTTCAGAAAGGTGCAGGGTGTCACTGACCAAAGGGGTATTCAGAAAGGTGCAGGGTGTCACTGACCAAAAGGGGTATTCAGAAAGGTGCAGGGTGTCACTGACCAACAGGGGTATTCAGAAAGGTGCAGGGTGTCACTGACCAAAGGGTATTCAGAAAGGTGCAGGGTGTCACTGACCAAAAGGGGTATTCAGAAAGGTGCAGGGTGTCACTGACCAAAAGGGGTATTCAGAAAGGTGCAGGGTGTCACTGACCAAAAGGGGGTATTCAGAAAGGTGCAGGGTGTCACTGACCAAAGGGGTATTCAGAAAGGTGCAGGTGTCACTGACCAAAGGGGTATTCAGAAAGGTGCAGGGTGTCACTGACCAAAATGGGTGTTCAGAAAGGTGCAGGGTGTCACTGACCAAAATGGGTGTTCAGAAAGGTGCAGGGTGTCACTGACCAAAATGGGTATTCAGAAAGGTGCAGGGTGTCACTGACCAAAATGGGTATTCAGAAAGGTGTAGGGTGTCACTGACCAAAAGGGGTATTCAGAAAGGTGCAGGGTGTCACTGACCAAAAGGGGTATTCAGAAAGGTGCAGGGTGTCACTGACCAACAGGGGTATTCAGAAAGGTGCAGGGTGTCACTGACCAACAGGGGTATTCAGAAAGGTGCAGGGTGTCACTGACCAAAAGGGGTATTCAGAAAGGTGCAGGGTGTCACTGACCAAAAGGGGTATTCAGAAAGGTGCAGGGTGTCACTGACCAAAATGGGTGTTCAGAAAGGTGCAGGGTGTCACTGACCAAAATGGGTGTTCAGAAAGGTGCAGGGTGTCACTGACCAAAATGGGTATTCAGAAAGGTGCAGGGTGTCACTGACCAAAAGGGGTATTCAGAAAGGTGTAGGGTGTCACTGACCAAAAGGGGTATTCAGAAAGGTGCAGGGTGTCACTGACCAAAATGGGTATTCAGAAAGGTGCAGGGTGTCACTGACCAAAATGGGTGTTCAGAAAGGTGCAGGGTGTCACTGACCAAAAGGGGTATTCAGAAAGGTGCAGGGTGTCACTGACCAAAATGGGTGTTCAGAAAGGTGCGGGGTGTCACTGACCAAAATGGGTGTTCAGAAAGGTGCGGGGTGTCACTGACCAAAAGGGGTGTTCAGAAAGGTGCGGGGTGTCACTGACCAAAAGGGGTATTCAGAAAGGTGCGGGGTGTCACTGACCAAAAGGGGTATTCAGAAAGGTGCGGGGTGTCACTGACCAAAAGGGGTATTCAGAAAGGTGCAGGGTGTCACTGACCAAAGGGGTATTCAGAAAGGTGCAGGGTGTCACTGACCAAAATGGGTATTCAGAAAGGTGCAGGGTGTCACTGACCAAAGGGGTATTCAGAAAGGTACAGGGTGTCACTGACCAAAGGGGTATTCAGAAAGGTGCAGGGTGTCACTGACCAAAGGGGTATTCAGAAAGGTGCAGGGTGTCACTGACCAAAGGGGTATTCAGAAAGGTGCAGGGTGTCACTGACCAAAAGGGGTATTCAGAAAGGTGCGGGGGTGTCACTGACCAAAGGGTATTCAGAAAGGTGCGGGTGTCACTGACCAAAGGGGTATTCAGAAAGGTGCAGGGTGTCACTGACCAAACGGGGTATTCAGAAAGGTGCGGGGTGTCACTGACCAAAGGGGTATTCAGAAAGGTGCGGGGTGTCACTGACCAAAGGGGTATTCAGAAGGTGCGGGGTGTCACTGACCAAAGGGGTATTCAGAAAGGTGCGGGGTGTCACTGACCAAAAGGGGTATTCAGAAAAGTGCAGGGTGTCACTGACCAAAGGGGTATTCAGAAAGGTGCAGGGTGTCACTGACCAAAGGGGTATTCAGAAAGGTGCAGGGTGTCACTGACCAAAGGGGTATTCAGAAAGGTGCAGGGTGTCACTGACCAAAATGGGTATTCAGAAAGGTGCAGGGTGTCACTGACCAAAGGGGTATTCAGAAAGGTGCAGGGTGTCACTGACCAAAGGGGTATTCAGAAAGGTGCAGGGTGTCACTGACCAAAGGGGTATTCAGAAAGGTACAGGGTGTCACTGACCAAAGGGGTATTCAGAAAGGTGCAGGGTGTCACTGACCAAAATGGGTGTTCAGAAAGGTGCAGGGTGTCACTGACCAAAAGGGGTATTCAGAAAGGTGCAGGGTGTCACTGACCAAAAGGGGTATTCAGAAAGGTGCAGGGTGTCACTGACCAAAAGGGGTATTCAGAAAGGTGCAGGGTGTCACTGACCAAAAGGGGTATTCAGAAAGGTGCAGGGTGTCACTGACCAAAATGGGTGTTCAGAAAGGTGCAGGGTGTCACTGACCAAAAGGGGTGTTCAGAAAGGTGCAGGGTGTCACTGACCAAAGGGGTATTCAGAAAGGTGCAGGGTGTCACTGACCAAAAGGGGTATTTAGAAAGGTGCAGGGTGTCACTGACCAAAGGGTATTTAGAAAGGTGCAGGGTGTCACTGACCAAAAGGGGTATTCAGAAAGGTGCAGGGTGTCACTGACCAAAGGGGTATTCAGAAAGGTGCAGGGTGTCACTGACCAAAGGGTATTCAGAAAGGTGCAGGGTGTCACTGACCAAAGGGGTATTCAGAAAGGTGCAGGGTGTCACTGACCAAAATGGGTGTTCAGAAAGGTGCAGGGTGTCACTGACCAAAGGGGTATTCAGAAAGGTGCAGGGTGTCACTGACCAAAGGGGTATTCAGAAAGGTGCAGGGTGTCACTGACCAAAGGGGTATTCAGAAAGGTGCAGGGTGTCACTGACCAAAAGGGGTATTCAGAAAGGTGCAGGGTGTCACTGACCAAAGGGGTATTCAGAAAGGTGCAGGGTGTCACTGACCAAAGGGGTATTCAGAAAGGTGCAGGGTGTCACTGACCAAAGGGGTATTCAGAAAGGTGCAGGGTGTCACTGACCAAAGGGGTATTCAGAAAGGTGCAGGGTGTCACTGACCAAAGGGGTATTCAGAAAGGTGCAGGGTGTCACTGACCAAAATGGGTATTCAGAAAGGTGCAGGGTGTCACTGACCAAAATGGGTATTCAGAAAGGTGCAGGGTGTCACTGACCAAAGGGGTATTCAGAAAGGTGCAGGGTGTCACTGACCAAAATGGGTATTCAGAAAGGTGCAGGGTGTCACTGACCAAAGGGGTATTCAGAAAGGTGCAGGGTGTCACTGACCAAAGGGGTATTCAGAAAGGTGCAGGGTGTCACTGACCAAAATGGGTATTCAGAAAGGTGCAGGGTGTCACTGACCAAAGGGGTATTCAGAAAGGTGCAGGGTGTCACTGACCAAAGGGGTATTCAGAAAGGTGCAGGGTGTCACTGACCAAAGGGGTATTCAGAAAGGTGCAGGGTGTCACTGACCAAAATGGGTGTTCAGAAAGGTGCAGGGTGTCACTGACCAAAGGGGTATTCAGAAAGGTGCAGGTGTCACTGACCAAAGGGGTGTTCAGAAAGGTGCAGGGTGTCACTGACCAAAGGGGTATTCAGAAAGGTGCAGGGTGTCACTGACCAAAAGGGGTATTCAGAAAGGTGCAGGGTGTCACTGACCAAAGGGGTATTCAGAAAGGTGCAGGGTGTCACTGACCAACAGGGGTATTCAGAAAGGTGCAGGGTGTCACTGACCAAAAGGGGTATTCAGAAAGGTGCAGGGTGTCACTGACCAAAGGGGTGTTCAGAAAGGTGCAGGGTGTCACTGACCAAAGGGGTGTTCAGAAAGGTGCAGGGTGTCACTGACCAAAATGGGTATTCAGAAAGGTGCAGGGTGTCACTGACCAAAGGGTATTCAGAAAGGTGTAGGGTGTCACTGACCAAAAGGGGTATTCAGAAAGGTGCAGGGTGTCACTGACCAAAATGGGTATTCAGAAAGGTGCAGGGTGTCACTGACCAAAATGGGTGTTCAGAAAGGTGCAGGGTGTCACTGACCAAAAGGGGTGTTCAGAAAGGTGCAGGGTGTCACTGACCAAAAGGGGTGTTCAGAAAGGTGCGGGGTGTCACTGACCAAAAGGGGTGTTCAGAAAGGTGTGGGGTGTCACTGACCAAAAGGGGTGTTCAGAAAGGTGCGGGGTGTCACTGACCAAAAGGGGTGTTCAGAAAGGTGCGGGGTGTCACTGACCAAAGGGGTGTTCAGAAAGGTGCGGGGTGTCACTGACCAAAAGGGGTGTTCAGAAAGGTGCGGGGTGTCACTGACCAAAAGGGGTATTCAGAAAGGTGCGGGTGTCACTGACCAAAAGGGGTATTCAGAAAGGTGCGGGTGTCACTGACCAAAGGGGTATTCAGAAAGGTGCGGGGTGTCACTGACCAAAGGGGTATTCAGAAAGGTGCGGGTGTCACTGACCAAAGGGGTATTCAGAAAGGTGCGGGGTGTCACTGACCAAAGGGGTGTTCAGAAAGGTGCAGGGTGTCACTGACCAAAATGGGTGTTCAGAAAGGTGCAGGGTGTCACTGACCAAAGGGGTATTCAGAAAGGTGCAGGTGTCACTGACCAAAGGGGTATTCAGAAAGGTGCAGGGTGTCACTGACCAAAGGGGTATTCAGAAAGGTGCAGGGTGTCACTGACCAAAGGGGTATTCAGAAAGGTGCAGGGTGTCACTGACCAAAATGGGTATTCAGAAAGGTACAGGGTGTCACTGACCAAAGGGGTATTCAGAAAGGTACAGGGTGTCACTGACCAAAAGGGGTATTCAGAAAGGTACAGGGTGTCACTGACCAAAAGGGGTATTCAGAAAGGTGCAGGGTGTCACTGACCAAAAGGGGTATTCAGAAAGGTGCGGGGTGTCACTGACCAAAAGGGGTATTCAGAAAGGTGCGGGGTGTCACTGACCAAACGGGGTATTCAGAAAGGTGCGGGGTGTCACTGACCAAAAGGGGTATTCAGAAAGGTGCAGGGTGTCACTGACCAAAAGGGGTATTCAGAAAGGTGCAGGGTGTCACTGACCAAAATGGGTGTTCAGAAAGGTGCAGGGTGTCACTGACCAAAATGGGTATTCAGAAAGGTGCAGGGTGTCACTGACCAAAAGGGGTATTCAGAAAGGTGCAGGGTGTCACTGACCAAAGGGGTATTCAGAAAGGTGCAGGGTGTCACTGACCAAAAGGGGTATTCAGAAAGGTGCAGGGTGTCACTGACCAAAGGGGTATTCAGAAAGGTGCAGGGTGTCACTGACCAAAATGGGTGTTCAGAAAGGTGCAGGGTGTCACTGACCAAAGGGGTGTTCAGAAAGGTGCAGGGTGTCACTGACCAAAAGGGGTATTCAGAAAGGTGCAGGGTGTCACTGACCAAAGGGGTATTCAGAAAGGTGCAGGGTGTCACTGACCAAAGGGGTATTCAGAAAGGTGCAGGGTGTCACTGACCAAAAGGGGTATTCAGAAAGGTGCAGGGTGTCACTGACCAAAATGGGTGTTCAGAAAGGTGCAGGGTGTCACTGACCAAAGGGGTATTCAGAAAGGTGCAGGGTGTCACTGACCAAAGGGGTATTCAGAAAGGTGCAGGGTGTCACTGACCAAAAGGGGTATTTAGAAAGGTGCAGGGTGTCACTGACCAAAAGGGGTATTTAGAAAGGTGCAGGGTGTCACTGACCAAAGGGGTATTCAGAAAGGTGCAGGGTGTCACTGACCAAAGGGGTATTCAGAAAGGTGCAGGGTGTCACTGACCAAAAGGGGTATTCAGAAAGGTGCAGGGTGTCACTGACCAAAATGGGTGTTCAGAAAGGTGCAGGGTGTCACTGACCAAAAGGGGTGTTCAGAAAGGTGCAGGGTGTCACTGACCAAAAGGGGTATTCAGAAAGGTGCAGGGTGTCACTGACCAAAAGGGGTATTCAGAAAGGTGCAGGGTGTCACTGACCAAAGGGGTATTCAGAAAGGTGCAGGTGTCACTGACCAAAAGGGGTATTCAGAAAGGTGCAGGGTGTCACTGACCAAAGGGGTATTCAGAAAGGTGCAGGGTGTCACTGACCAAAAGGGGTATTCAGAAAGGTGCAGGGTGTCACTGACCAAAAGGGGTATTCAGAAAGGTGCAGGGTGTCACTGACCAAAAGGGGTATTCAGAAAGGTGCAGGGTGTCACTGACCAAAAGGGGTATTCAGAAAGGTGCAGGGTGTCACTGACCAAAATGGGTATTCAGAAAGGTGCAGGGTGTCACTGACCAAAAGGGGTATTCAGAAAGGTGCAGGGTGTCACTGACCAAAAGGGGTATTCAGAAAGGTGCAGGGTGTCACTGACCAAAAGGGGTATTCAGAAAGGTGCAGGGTGTCACTGACCAAAGGGGTATTCAGAAAGGTGCAGGGTGTCACTGACCAAAATGGGTATTCAGAAAGGTGCAGGGTGTCACTGACCAAAAGGGGTATTCAGAAAGGTGCAGGGTGTCACTGACCAAAGGGGTATTCAGAAAGGTGCAGGGTGTCACTGACCAAAGGGGGTATTCAGAAAGGTGCAGGGTGTCACTGACCAAAGGGGTATTCAGAAAGGTGCAGGGTGTCACTGACCAAAAGGGGTATTCAGAAAGGTGCAGGGTGTCACTGACCAAAGGGTATTCAGAAAGGTGCAGGGTGTCACTGACCAAAGGGGTATTCAGAAAGGTGCAGGGTGTCACTGACCAAAATGGGTATTCAGAAAGGTGCAGGGTGTCACTGACCAAAAGGGGTATTCAGAAAGGTGCAGGGTGTCACTGACCAAAAGGGGTATTCAGAAAGGTGCAGGGTGTCACTGACCAAAAGGGGTATTCAGAAAGGTGCAGGGTGTCACTGACCAAAAGAGGTATTCAGAAAGGTGCAGGGTGTCACTGACCAAAAGGGGTATTCAGAAAGGTGCAGGGTGTCACTGACCAAAAGGGGTGTTTATAGGGCACTTTGAGGGCACATGAAATGCAGAATTGACTGCCATCTTCAAAGCAGTGGCAGCAGAGCGGAGATTAATTTCCCTCAACGAAGTAGGAGGGGGGCAGGGATTCAAAATTCCTGCTGCTTTGAAAACAGTGCGTTTTAAGCAGAAACAATAAATTTTCAAATATGTTCCGTGTAACAGGGTTTTTCTCAAACATATAGCATCAACATCTTACAACATATTGTTTTCTTCTCATAAAATGTGTTCTAAAAGTAAAATTCCCCGTAGCAAATAAATTTTAAGTATGAAAAACCTTTCCTTTCCCGCAATTGCTGGTGCAATCGATCATAGATGGACCACTGAAAGTATGTCAGTACACTTTCCACTTGGAAAGCATTTCGGCACGTACTGCCTGGGGAACAATTTCCTTCTTAGGCTTCACAGAGCTGTCGAAATGACAGCTACTGTACCAGGACCCTGTTCTAAGCTTACCTGGGGATTTACCTAATATCAGTATTGTACATGAAAATATATTGGTTGGGGATATTAAGTTTTCCATGATGTAATAATTATGGTACTTGTTGTCAGCCAATTTGGAGATTTATTTAAAAATTTTGTACACATGCTTGAGAGTGCTTGAATTAAGGCCAGGATCAAGGTACCATACCTTCTTGCTTGAATTATGTTATTTCATTTAAAAAAAAGATGCTTGCTTGAAAAGTGCCCCATATGTAGATTAAATAACTGGAAACAATGATATGTGTATGTGATAATTCCAAGACATTAATGTAATTAGATGCATGACCTCATTAAGATGATGTGTGAACCCATTTTTTTTTTTTTGACAAAATAGAATTTCCCACCACTTGGTGTGGTCAAATTGACCATGTCACTTGTAAAACTTTGATAATTGGCCGGAAGAGGTTTAAATTATCCCTAGACCCATGGTACATTATATTTTTTATAAAACAACTCATAACTTTCTTTAGAAGCATATTTTTTGTTTAAACATCCCTATGATTTCAGTATCCTCCCTACTGCCAATGAAAGTTTTTGCTTGTTGGAAAATATCATTTCCAGCATGTAAGTATGGTTAAATTTACCCCCAATTCCGCCAAATTAATGTAATGGGATGCATGACCTCATTAAGATGAACTATGCGTGAACCTAATTTTTTTTTTGTATTTTAACAATATAATTTCCCACCGCTTGGTGGGATCAAATTTACTGTGTCACTCGTAAAACTTTGATAATTGGCTGGAAAAGTTTAGAATTATCCACATTATAATTATACAAAACAGCTCATAAACTTTTGTTACAAGCATATTTTTTTGTCAAACATCCCCATAAATTCATTTTTTAACCTACTGTCTTTTAAGTTTTTGTTTATTGTTTCTTGGGAAAATTTATTTTCCAGCATGTGGTACAGTATAGTCAAATTGACCCCCCTCCCCATTCCCCCCATGCTGTTTGCTGAAGATGTAATAATTGTGCTACATATTAATAATCTTCAAAAGAATACTTTGTCTCACTCACATCCCTGATACTGTATTAACATGTGTTAACTAATGCAGTTTTCATGGGTTCCGATACGTATTTACCCCATACTTATAATTAGATACGTGGTATACAGCCTTGGTTTAGAATTTCAACACGTGCGCAGCAGCCTTCTGACTATTATTAATTTCTTGTTTCTCTTAGTATATTATGACAAAAAAAGGTGTATATGAAGTCCAATTTAAAGCAAGTAATTTGCTTTTTTATTTATGAAAATGTTGGAACAGTGAAATTTTATCTGGAACATTGTTATTAAGAAAGAACTTTTCCGTAAAACAGTGCTGAAAAATTTGAAATTCGACCCCTGGGGGTGAATTATGTTTTGCCATCTTCTACAAATTTTGTTATAAAATGTCTACAATTTATCTTATTTTATTTTTTATTAATTTTATTCGTTTTTTGGAGTATCACCACATCAAAGCAGATTTGCAATCTGGTTGAAGCAAGTTGACTACATTTTTAGGCATGATTTTAACTACAGGAATACCTAAAATTGCAGAGCTTCTAGGGGCTTTTCCTCCTGAGCCCCCACTAGAACTTTTCCCCTTGACCCCACAACCTTCGGCTTCAGAAAAATTAATTGGCCATTTCAGACTTCCCAATATTGTTTTTATTCCTCTGCCACTGCTTCAAAGAAGTTTATCAGTGGATTAAAAAAAAAAGAGAGGTTCATCTGTTCATACTGTACATAGCAAGTTTGTGTATCATGACCTAATTTGCATTTTAAGACTTGGATATTTAACCCATTGTTGAAATCGTTTTTATAACATTGCTTGTCTATACACTTTACTTTGTCAAATATTATCATTGTTTATAAGATTAATTAGACTGTGCAATGCCCAGTACAAGTACTTTTGTTCAGGTTTGTAGATGCAAAATCAGTGATATCTATAGAAAATCATTGAAATTACAAAAAATAAGATCAAAATTGGTAAACATTTCACCACCTTATATCCTTATCAGATCCTACTTGTATTGTTATTAGCACTCATTTTCAATTTTTGTTTATTAATTTGAAACTCTTAGGAGGAACAGTCCTCTAATCCATGAAAATTATAGGAATTTCCCTTTTGATAACATTAGCGTACATTTTATAATTGCCACTATAGAACTAAAACAATTTATTTATCTAGGGCCAACAAGAAACAACAATTTGTACTGGAAGGCTGAAAATCTTTAAAAAAGCAAATATTCCCATGAACACTGAAGTTATTCAAAGTCATTCATTTTTGTTTCTTACAGAGTACATACATCTGATTCATGCCAAGGGCTCCTGGTTTACATATACAGTATCATAATTTATAGTACTGTACCTTCATCCGTTACTGACAATATTTTTTTGGTCTTTTGTATTTCATTCCATTACATTTTGGAAACTAAGATATTTCATAGCCACACTTGTATACGTCAGTAGGTCTTAAATGTCATATAACCTCCCAGAATCCTTACAATCCGATGTGAAAACAAGTCATTAAAATGCAGATTGAGTTTTACCATATTATTTGCTCCTGAAAGAAAGATATTCTGTTGCACTTCTTCATCAATTTAACTTTATTTGATTATTTTTAATCTTTCATTCTGAAATCAGATCTTACATTAAAATTTGCCCTTTTGTAACCTTTTTATGCCCAATTGCCCAAACACAGTGCATTGTCTGTAGAAATATATACCGCTATGTCTTTATTTTATAAGTATCGGTTTATAATGGAACAGGTTTGCAATGATTGGTGGGTGTCATGTTCCAGTAATTGTAGAATGATCTTGGTGCAATATGGTTTTGAAATCTTTCAAAAATAGAATAGGATTCATCTCCGCAATTGTTTAGAAATATGAAGCCTTGCGGAGCCAAAGTGAAAAAGAGAAGAAAGCAAAGTCCCTCCTCTTAGTAGAGAAGAAGAAGTATCATTTCATCATGTTGCATGAATTATGAGATTTTCTACGGCTGATTGCGTCAGGATGATCTAGTTTGTGACCCTGTTTGAATGAGGCTAAAAGAACACGGCCCAAATTTTAGGGAAATTATACAAATTATTGCCTGAGGACAAACACATTAGCATGATTGTGAAGAAAATGGATCCTTTCATTTGAAGTAACGTTTATTTTCTATGATTTTCATTTTCTTTTGAGTGTTCCATGAGCATATAACTATAAGGACTGTAATACTGTAATGGTTAATTGATGTGCTCGTCTTGATGATACAGTATATATTCTTCCCTGGTTAAAGGTGTACAGGTGTATAGAGCTAACGTAATCTAAATTGCATTAATATCTAAAAGAAAGTCATCAGCATTGGTAAAAAAAAAAAAATTGATTCATTTTTCTACTTTTCTAGCATCGTTATACAAAGTTTTATGCAAAATTGTGATGTATCACTGGGCAATTTGCATACATAAATCCTTAGTTTTTAATTGTCTATGATAATTCTTTTAGTGGGTGGTTACTAAAATGATGAGAAAGTTTCGGCTAGTGTTTGAATATTGGGTAAGGTACAAACTTTCAAGGATTACTTCAGTGGTCGATCAAGTTTATCGTATATGAAAGAAGACTTTAAAAGAAACAAATTGGAGAAGAAAGCATTCAAAACTCTTATTCCCCCCGTTAAGGAGATATTTAAGTTTAAATGTCTTACCTCTGTAGAAATGACTGGGGTAGTCTACTGTTAAGGTTGGCACCTTCATCTTCACATTCTCAACAATTGTTAATGTAATTTGAAGAAAATTGATGATTTTACCTTCTAACTATTTGAATTATTTTTCCTCAAACTTTTTTTCAGGTGGTAAAATAGTATTAATTATTAATTATTATTATTGTTACCCTTGCTAGATTCTGCTTTACTACTTTCCTGATATCATCCAATAATTTTGAAGCCACAAAATCGCAGGACAGCATGATAGAATACATAAAGACTTGAGGAATCTGAGGCTATGACGTCACAACTAGTCTGATTTCAGTCGTTTCTATACAAATGATACCAAATTTTAAACTTAAATATCTTCTTAATGGAATAAGATTTTTTTAATTTCTGAAATAAAAGAAAGAAGTCTAAAGAATTACACATAGAAAAACACAAAGGTGGTAGATTCTCATGCAATGGTGGTGCTAACATGAGGTGATGGGGGCAAGGTAAGAGATCAGGTTTCCCCCTTTTGTCTCAGAAAGATTTGTAAAGTGACATATTTTGTCAGATTATATGCCTTTGCAAAACTGCCCTCTCTTGGTCCCCCCCCCCTCCCCTTTCCCCTCCATCATCAAAATCCTGGCACCGCCACCATTCACATGCCAATTTGTATGTGGAAGAAGAAAAAATACAGTAAATATTAAAGAAATAATCTTTATCACGTTGGCCACTTACAGTAAAATAATTTGTTGTCATAAGATGCACTGAGGAAAAGATTAAAGCTTAAATGATTTATTTGTGATTTGTGTGAAACCATGGAGCTCTCAGTTAATAGCTCCATGGTGTAACCAAAGGTCAGAGGAACAGTAACAAGATCTTTAAATTTCTTTGCATCCCCAAATTTGGGTTTTACAGACTTAATTGACTTACTTGAACATTTGATATATGTTATTTTACTGCTTGATCAACCTTTGTCTTTGTCCTTGGACCTCAAGCCATATTGGAGTTTTTGGTCGATTAACCATCAGAACTGCCTATTTTAATTAGTTGCAGACAAGATCTGACAACTTCTTCTTTCATTGCAGACCTTCCGGTTGTGCTAAATCTGGCCATCCTATCTCCCAGATTTGGGAAACAAGTAGTTCTTCATATAAGGAATGAGGAACTTATTTTTTTTCTTTGAAGTGTTACGATAAAAATCTACTGAAAACTACTTGTATGAAGGAATATTTTATTTCATTTATTTACATTTCAACTGCTGTTTGTCTTTAATTTTATAAAATGATTTACTGAAGTGTTGTGACTACCTTCATTGTTACATAAAACAAAATCAGAGAAGGGGAGGGAAGGTAAATTAATATTTGTCTCATGACCTACCATTTCTGGATTTCTGACTCGATCTATCTCTTATAGATAAATATGCACTTACTTTGCGATAATTCTGAATATTGATTGATATGTTTGAAAAAAATGAACAAAAACCATTAGGAATTATGGGGGTAAGTTTTCTTCAAATTGATTCAAAAGAAACTTATGTGAATGAAAAACTTTTCAATGCTTCCGACAGTTTTTTTTTTCTTTTCAATATTCCACTAGCTGCTTTCATACGTTAGTTATGCCACAGGAGAAATTATTGCCAGCTCACTGTCCATGCTGCAGATTCATAATGTGGATTGTCAAACTAGCCACAGACATGACAAACAAATTTTAATTCGTTCAGTAATTAAAATCTGATGAATTGTTCTAGGAAGGTAGAATAAGACTTAAGAATGTATCTCTATCCTTCGTATCATTCTTTATGTCTCTCCCCTCACCGTGGCCTACCTGCTACCTCCATTGACCATTCCTCTGTCCCAGTCCCCAAAATTGTAATCATTCAGGCCACCAACAAACCTGATAGTTTCAAAAAAGTTTCCCCCTTCCTCATCCACAAGGCACTCCACGGTCTTGTCAGTACACTCCCTAAGGTTTCTACCCACAGATCTAGCGATCTCCTGGTGCACTGCACCAGGGACACCCAATCCACTACCCTCTTCACCACCTAAATCCTTGCTAATGTCGACACAACAGTCACTCCCCAATGTTCCCTGAACTCCAGCAAAGGCATCATCAGAACCAGGGACCTTGCCTACTTGACCAATAAAGACCTCATTGAGGAACTTGCCAGCTAACATGTCACTGAGGCCTATCGTCTTGTCCTCGAGAGGGACAGTGCTGAAACACCCACCAATAAAATTTTCCTGACTTTTGCCACACCAACTCTCCCCACCCACATCATTGACGGCTATCTGAGAAATCCAGTGGCCCCCTACATTCCCAACCCTCTCCACTGTCTTAAGTGCCAGAGATATGGCCATGAAAAAAAACTGTCGCTGCCAAGCGTACTGTGGAGCCTCGGACCATGACAGCACCTCTTGCACAAAACACCCCACACTGCACCAATTGTGACGGTACTCACCCAGCCAACCATCCCTCCTTCTCAAAAGACTGCCCTACCTGGCTTCAGGAAAAACACATAACTAAACTGAAAACCCTTATTCCTAGCACCACTTACTTGGATGCTAGGAAGCAATTCCTTACTTCCCTCCACACTAAACCTTCCTACTTGAGCACAGTCTCCTCAAACACCAATACCCCCCCCCCCCCCCAACACAACTAAAACTGACTCACATACCCAAACTGACCTCACCTGGCTCTTGCCCATTGCCTTTGCCAACAGCCGAACCACACCCATTATAAAAAACCACCACCTCGCTCCCCAACTTTCCTTCCTTAGACCCCCACCCCCCCCCCCATCTTCTACCCCAGCACCTTAAATGCCATCAAACTCGAGCCAACCTGGCCAACAAACCAACAAACAGCCCACCATCCAAATCCACATGTATGACACTGAAGAGAACATGGATTGTTCAATAACCAAACCTACCGAACATACTTCTCATCCAATTTTCAAAAACAGCCGCTCCCAAAGAAACAAGGACAGATCCAAAGAAAATACAAGCCAACCCATACACAACAGATCTTCCACCAGAAACCCCCCCACCTCCTTATGGCGTACAACAGAAATAATTATAATAATACTCACAATATTATACAATGGAATATCAGGAGACTGAAGACCAACTCAGAAGAAATTGACCTTCTGGCCACCACCTTCAACCCGGTCGTCTTCTGCCTACAAGAAACCTTCTTGAAAATTACTGACCATTATTCCCTCAATAGCTTCTCTTGTTACCATAAACATTAAGAGGACGCCATCAAGGCCTGTGGGCGTGTCTCCATTCTTACACAATATCCCACACAGCCCTATTCATGTGAACACTGACTCTTCAGGCCATCTGTATCTCTATCAAAACCTTCACTCTTTGCAATATCTATCTCCCCCCCCCCCATGCCAACGTTCAGCCCCAACCAGGCTTAACAAGCTCATCTCTCAGCTCCCCTCCTCTTTCATCCTTCTCCCTTTGGGGCCCCAAAACCACCACCCCCAGATGCAAGCTCATCGAAAACACTCTTCGACAGCACAGCCTCTCCTTGCTCAATAATTACTCAGATCCCTGACCTATCTTAACCCTGCCACAGGCTCCTGCACCTGAATTGACCTGTCTATCTGTTCCCCCCAACCTTGATTTTAGCTGGAACGTCACTGCTGACCTCTGTGGTAGTGGCCATTACCCTATCCTAATTCACTCCAACCTTCAAACCCCCCCAGACCATATCCCCAAGTGCTACCTTAAGAAAGCCAACTGGCCCCTTTTTTAAACCTTCTGCGACTCTCACCTCTCCCCCATCTCCTTGAGGGTGAGGATCCCATGTCAAACTTCAATAACATCCTTATCAACATCGCCACCTGCTCCAATCCCAAACCCCCTAACCACCACCCTCCAACCTGGTTCAACGATGACTGCAAAACCGCCATCAAGAACATGAAGAAATCTCTCAGAAACTTAAAAACAAATGCAACCACCCACAATCTCAAACTTTTTCTCATCAGCCATGCCAAAAAGCCAGGGCACTGTCAAGGACAGTAAAACCAACACTTGGAACAATTTTATCTCTTCTCTTACCACCAACACCCCCACCAAGAAGATTTGGAGTATCATTAGCAGCTTCCACGGCAGGATGGGCAAGTCTCCCATCTCTCCTGGAATGGTAATCTTCTTAACGGGAAAAAGGTTAATGCTAACTGCCTCGCTGCCTCTTTCAGCAACATCTCATCCTCGGCCAACTACCCCAATGCTTTTAAAGCCAAAAAAGCTCTTTCTCTTCAACAACACCAAGAGCTACAACACCCCTCTCACCCTATCTGAATTAAAGCAAGCCATCAACGATGCTGGCTTCACCTCTAAGGGCCCAGATAACATCCCCTTACAGTTCATAAAACACCTCCCGAACAAGGCCATCACTACCCACCAGACCATCCTCAACCACATTTGGTCCTCACACTCTTTTCCCCCTATCTGGAGGACAGCTATCATCATACCTTTCCCAAACCGGGGAAGGGCAGCACCGACCCCTCTAGCTACAGCCCCATCACCCTCACCTGTTGTCTCTGTAAAATTATGGAAACGGATCATTCACCAGAGACTAAACTGGTTCCTTTAGACCCAATAGAATCCTTTCCCCTCACCAAAGTGGCTTCCGGAAACATCACAATACTTTGGACCAGTTAATCACGCTTGACACCGCTATCCGTGAATTCTTTGCAAAAAATGAGCACCTCATTGCCATCTATTTCTACCTCGAGAAAGCTTTCGACACTACTTGGAAATACAGCATTACCTGCAAGCTTTACACCATCGGTCTCGGGAGGCCACCTCCCCATCTTTATTCTAAACTTCCTCTCACCCAAGGAGTTCCAAGTTCGTATTGGCCACACCCTCTCCAACCCCTACCCCTAAGAAGAGGGCGTTCCCCAAGTCAGCATTCTCTCCCTTACTCTCTTTAACCTGAGCATTAATGACATCGCGGACAACCGTAGCTCCAACATCAAACGTGCCCTCTACTAGATGACTTCACCATCTTCTACTCCTCCCCTAGCTTTTCTGTTGTTGAAAATAGGCTCCAACTCGGCCTGAACCGGCTTCAAGACTGGTACAACAATAACGCTTTTAAATCCTCCAAACACAAGACAGTCTGTGTGCACTTCTGTCATTTCAACAACCTCCACCCCAACCCGAACCTCCTGCTCTATGGCAAATGCATCCCTAAAGTTGAACACAGTAACTTCCTGAGTTTAGGTCTAGACTCCAAGCTCTCCTACAAACAACACATCACCAACCTGAAACAGAAATGCACAGCTCCCTCAACCTTCTCCACCTCCTCTCCAACACCACTTGGTTCCCCCCCCCCCCTCCCCCTCCCGCCTGCTTCTTAAAATCTTCAAGCTCACCATTCGTGCCACGCTTGACTATGGCAATATTGTCTACTGTGCCTCTTACAACTCTTACCCAACAACATCAACACCATCCAAAATGAAGCCCTCAGGCTTTGTCTAGGAGCCTACAGGACCTCCCCAATCATCAGCCTTCATGTTGAAAACGAACTCCCCTTCCTGCTAAGGTGTAGAAAGCTTAGCCTCTTCTATGCTTTTAGAGTCCTCATCAACACCCAGAACCCTGTTTACAACCTCATTAGGAATCCCAATTTCTCCAGCCTCTGATAGGACTAAAACCCTATCCCCTCCCTTCAGCTTATGTATCAAACCCAACCTATACCATCTTGTCATCAACCCCACCACTTTTGGCACCTCTCCTGGCCCACTTTACCTCCCTGGGCCACCCCCTCCCTTTCTTCCACATGAGCCTCTCCACTAATCACAAAACCCACCCCAACCTCTACAACCAAATCTAAGGCCAACTCTCAAACTACACCTTTATCTATACTGATGGCTCCAGGGAAGGCAACAAAACACCTATTCTGCCGTCATCCAAGACATCCTTCTCAGTAGCAGGCTTCCCAACTACTCGTCCATCTTCTTGGCCGAGACCCAAGGCCATCCTACTCACCTTCAACTATATTGAGTTCTCCCTGCTCAGCCACTTTGCCATCTTCTCAGGCTCGAAGTCTGTCCTTCCTTCTTTACTCAACCTTAAGTGGGATAACCCATGTCCCACCTCCCTAAACTCCCCCTCCCTCTGCAGGAAAAGTATTTTTTTCTTTTCCTTACTTCATCATGCTTCCCTCTACAACCATATTTAGTCCTCTCCCACCTGCTCTCTCTAATTTTTTTTTTTTCACCCACCCACCTCTCTCGATCCCAACTTCCTGGCTTTCAGTTCTTGTGTTTCTCTCATTCTCTTCGTTTTCTTTCCTTCCTACCTCTGGAATGATCTAACCTCTCAGGCACAATTTGAAGCTCGCTGTTGTGGTGCCATTAAGCCCTCATCAAAGAAACTTTTCTTTTGGATACCCAGCCATGTTGGCATCCCTGGCAATGACAAAGCTGATTCAGCTGTTAAGCTTGCCCTCATCGTTCCCTACCCCCTTTCCCAAAACCCTTTCTGACATCAAACCGCTTATCGCTCTCCTTGTTTATGACTGCTGGCAAATCTTATGGGACTCTTAAATAAATTACTAACTCCACGACATCCAGCCCACCATTCAACAACATTCACATTACGGGCCTTAGAATAGGTCACACCCACCTCACTCACTCCCACCTCCGTACTGGCACCCCCTCCCCTCTGCAAAAATTGCCATTGCCCCTCACAGTCCACCAAGTCCTCCTTGCCTACCCCCTGTAAAACCTCCTGAGAGCTTCCCTCACAACTCCATACTCGAGCTCTTCCTATTTTATTTTCTTCCTACCTCTGGAATGATCTAAGTTCTCAGGCACAATTTGACTCTTGCTGTTGTGGTGCCGTTAAGCCCTTATCAAACAAGCAAACATTCATGTCATTATCATCAAGATAACTAGGGAGATACTGTAAAGTACTAAGGTATAGACCAGGAGCCCAGAGAGTTTATTCAGCTAAAGAAAAAAAAAAGGTTTGAATGTTGGGTCATGTCCATATGGACCCAGGATTCAATGATCAATGTTGCTGTTGGGTCATATCCTGTACCAGTAGTCAGGTTGCACAAGATAGGGGCCAAAAAAAAATGCATTTTTTCAGCCGAAGAGATACACCGACAATATATTTTGGATTATGCTCCTAAGAAGGTACTCATGCTGGCCATAGCCATGACAGCAACTTATGCCTGTACCAGGACCCAGACATTAGCCTTAAAGGGGGTTATTCAGCCGAAACAATACATGGATAAAACTTCTTCTATTGGAACCATTATATCTAGGGGGGTCACATAAATACCAATAACAGCAACTTTATCCTGTACCGGGGCCCAGACAGTAGCCTTAAAAGGCCCTTGTCCCTCAACTCGTTAATAAGTGATAAGTAATAAGCTGTAAAAATTATTTGCAGGTGAGAACCATACTTTATCCTTTTAATATATTTCAGCATACTGCCCTCATCTGTAGCTGTCCATGAGCACCAAGCAAGAACAAAGCAGCTGAGTGCATTAATTAATGAGTTATGATCTGTTTGTCAGTGGTGTGCAGCGAATAGAACAATCCAACCTTAAATTGGAGAGATGATTAATTGAAATATACACTTACTGTTTAAGTATGATCAAGTTGTATTTGAGAAATAAGAACATGGTTTCATTCATAAATTGATTCTTTCGTGTAATATATTTTGTTAGTAGTTTGGAGGAAGGTTAAAGGAGCACATTTAAGGGCGCATTATCCTGGAGTCTCTAAAATATTTATATACACTTTTCTTGCACTTGATGGTACTTAACCTTTGATATGTATGTTCAAATCAAATGTAATCATTTATAATGATTACTTAATTAGTTTTTACAATAGCGGGGGAATAATAGAATAAGACCTCTTATTTCAAAATTCCCATGACTAAACAAAGAGAGCCTCTTGAATTGTTGCCATGAATACTTTTTTAAAGGATCACTAGACTGAAAAGTGAGGGCGTATTTTCAGGGGTCCCCCAAAAATCAAATGCTTATCTAGCAGGCAATGGTATAGCAATTTTCTGGTTAATATGATATTCAAGTGACCTTTGCCCTTACGTCGTGTGTGCATAAGCTTCTGCGAAGAGTAATATTACAATTTTGAAAAAAGGTATACTTAGTTTTGGTTGATTAAAGCAGGGATACAATATAGAGAGTGTCCCCGATCAATGTAAAGAATTTCTCAATGTGCAAAATGTTTTACTGTATATATGAACAGGCAGACACAGCTCAAAGCTTTTTTAGCTTTCCAACATTCCAATAGGAAGTGGAACATTTATGTAGGCCCTTAGCCACAATCTTTCAGGTGGGGGGGGGGGCCTGACAATTAAAGAGGAGGTACTGGTACAGGCTCCATTTTCCCTTGTTTTATTTTTTCATTTTGTTTTATTTAAGGGGGAACAGACCTTTGAAATGTCTACTGGTCTGTCTAGTCTTTTCTATCTAATTGCCGCTGGCTAGCTGTACTGTACTGATACTAGGTAGGATGTTTGCCCACTTAGTTACGTAGATTTCGTAGCTAGACAAATTCGTGAAATGATTGGTTGAAAAAGCTGTCAATCAACTCAGATTATTCAGTTGATTGGTTACAGGTATACCGAAGTTTCAAAACACTGTAAGATTTGGCTGGCTTTCTTCATGGATTGTTTAACATAATATAGAAACAAGAGATTTACATTAAGATATTATCTTGATCGGAGATGTGACCTGAGGTCATCAGACCGCATAGCAATCACCCCGCATTGGAGTTGAAACAAAGCAATCAGCTGTGTTGTTTACATGCCATATGTACCGCACACAGTAAACGCATTCGGACTTGCCCACGTGTATTGCGCAAAGGGTTGTTTTCACTCCAGAAAATGACATCTCCGAGATGTGACATGGCACCGACCAAGTAAATAAGAGCAGTCTCCATATACTTGACAAATTTCCATGAATATTTGCATAAAGACCTGAGAATTCAAGAAATTGTAAAGGATTTAACAACTTTTAATGGGATTTTTAGCTACTTTACTGCTTTCAATAAAAAATAAGAATTACTTAGTTAAGATTGCCACTTGACATGACAACAATTTCATGCAGAGCCAAACTCGAAAAATGAAAAATGTAAGGATCTGTCTTTTCTTGAGGCCGCATTTTATTCTATTCATTAACTTAAACTTTGACTAGCTGCACAATAATAAACCCTTGTCAGACCATGTAGGAAACCTGATCTGATTACCGTTGGCTATTCATAGAAATTTGAATTATTTTTTTGTACACTTTGTAGTTTTTGTGTAATCAGTCACGAAATGAAAGAAAAGGGACAAGGATAACTTGCTTTATAGAGACATGCCCCATGGTTCTCTTCCTCTTTACAAGGTAGATTTGAAACAAAATAATGAGCCGGGACTACCGCACCCCATTTTTGACCTGATCTTTGACTACGCATGGCTTGTTAGCATGGGGTCACTTTGGTCTTTAGGGGTACACACTGCTCATGTTAACTGACCATGAAATCTGAAATTATGTTTTGAAATGACAATTTTAATCATGAAGAATATTGTTAAAGGTAGTTCGTTGAGGATAATGTGTCAAGGAGCCATTAATATGACAAGGGGTGATAAAATGTTTGAAAGCTTTTTTCTGTTGTCCAATTGTGGACTTTTGGAAAGTGTACAAATTCATTATGATCACCCTTACAGAAATTTTATCTTGCAGCACGCTTGTGACAAGCTAACATTTTTAGCTTGTGCAAGTGTGTTGCAAGCTTGTGCAAGTGTGCTGCAAGCTTGTGCAAGTGTGCTGCAAGCTTGTGCAAGTGTGTTGCAAGCTTATGCAAGTGTGCTGCAAGCTTGTGCAAGTGTGCTGCAAGCTTGTGCAAGTGTGCTGCAAGCTTGTGCAAGTGTGCTGCAAGCTTGTGCAAGTGTGCTGCAAGCTTGTGCAAGTGTGCTGCAAGCTTGTGCAAGTGTGCTGCAAGCTTGTGCAAGTGTGCTGCAAGCTTGTGCAAGTGTGCTGCAAGCTACAATAAAAACTGGTGAGACACTTACCGGAAAGTTTGCATGTTATTTCAAATTTTCATCTACAGCTATTTTTCAGGTGAACACCCCCTCTCCCCTCCCTCCTGCTTCCCCATTGAATGTTGTTAAAATATTTCACTAGGAAATGCAGAGACATGGAAAGCAATTATCAACATTTTTCATCCATTTCACCAACATTGAAAGGGGGAACAGGGGTGACCCAACGAGTTTTGTCCAAGATTGTAGTATACTAGCTTGTGCTTGTTACTCCATTTCCTTGAATATTTGCTGATTTATACAACTGTCAGCCCGGTGTGGTAGAAATGTTCCATGTTTTCTTTGTACATTATGTGTCTTGTCATTTTTCATGTAACCAAATACCTAAATTCTTCACTTCTGATAATTCTGTTTACTTGTTTTCTTGATTGTTGCCTTTTATTATCCTTTATTGTGATCCCCTGTCTTCATTCTTGCTCAGTCTCTGATATCTTTAATTTCTACTACATCATATAAATTGCACTCCTTCAAGTGGGTGGCTTGCAATAGGGGCAAGCAGATTGGGAGAATTGCTCACCCCTTCCCCCCCCCCAGAACATTGCTTAATCCTTATGTGTGTGTGTGTGTGTTTTTTCTGGTAAAGAATGCTTGGATAAAGATTGTTTTACCCCAACTATAATCTCTTACAACCATCATTGTTCATACCAGCTCTTATGACTCATTCATGTGCCTTTATCTTTTCACTTAATACTACTTTCTTTTCTTTTGTATTTTCTGTCAGGCACTTCTCTGTCCCACTTTGTATATTATTTATTGTGAATACAACCCCATTATTTTAAGTGATACCTGCCCTCTCCTTGACATCTTAGTCTCTCTTCCACACCTTCTCCTACTCTACCTTTCCTCACCACACTTTCCTTTTTACCCTCTTCATCTCCTTTCTCCGCCCTCTCTTTCTCCTCATTCTCTATCCATACCTCTAGTAACCCATGCCCCCCTCCCATGGGCATAAATCCAGGGGGAGGGATGGGGATATATCCCCACTTCTTGACAAGGGGGGGATGATCCATACTATTTTCCACCCCCACCCCCCTCTCCTTCCCCCCCCCCCATCTCCCCGCCTACCCACACACACACTTTTTGGGCTGAAGATATATTAAAATTAAGTGATAATTACATTTCGAAAGGTATTTAGAAGCATAGGAAGCAGGCTACAGACAGGAACCCCCCACCATTAATTCTGCCTTTTAACAATATGCCTTTTTGTTCAGCCAGGCATGACCGTCCTAAGCCGGTTTATTTTTCTGTTACGGAGCCATGTTTTTAAATGTTTTTACGTGTAGGTCTATACCTGAAAGCTGATATATTTATTTTCTAACATTATGGAAAGTTAGGTTGTTCACTTGCATCATAAAACATGGGTAAAATCATAATTGTATTAAGACTTCCAACTGTTTATAAATTAAAAGCTATAAAAGCTACTTGTTTCATTCTGTTAATTTTGCAGTAAAATTTTGTTTTTAAGTAGCCTACATTAACCCTTACTCTACCAGCACTTTTTTGAAAATGCGCTCGGGAGGCGGGGCCAAAGACGGGGCACCCAAAACGGCGATAATATTGCCGCGTGGTAGAGTAAGGGTTAAACAGCAGACTTAGTGGAGAATATTATGAGTCCAAATAGATTTTTTTATGCAGGCCTGTAGAGAGGGGGCTAAATTTTTTTTGTGAAATAAAGGGCACTTCATTCCTGCACCTCAGAAAAAAATTGGAATGCAACGTTCTACATCAGGTTTTTCCCCCAAAAGTAGGCTATAGATTAGTCAAATGGTCAGAGCCATTCCAGTACTTTAACAAGCTTTGAAATTCCAAGCGCTTATTATGTTTTAGATTTCAAAGGAGCACTTTCTCAAAAAAAGGGCGTTTTTCAGAGAAAATTTTGAAAAATGTATAATAATTTATTAGTAATAAATTAACACTTTGTGCGTTATTGTGAACTAAGACACCGAGAGATAGAGAGGGGGCACGGGATATAGAACAGGTTCGTTTTAAAAGTTTGACAAAATTTACACACGTTCATAGTAAATTATTACAAGAAGCTCATCAAACATTTTTAATATCCATGTGTAGCCCCTCTATTTCCACATTGTCAGGATGGAGGCTAGGGTGGGGAGCTACATGGAATATAACACTTTAATAACAAAAACAGCAAATACAAATTAAATTCAAAAGTTGTAAATCATGTGTTTAACTTAAAATCTCCAAATCACAAACAGATGCAACTTTACTTAACAGAATTATAGAAATAAGTGGACATTACTGTATTATAAAACCAAGTGAAAACATTAACAAAGGGAGAAAGTGAGGAATTGGCTGGTCAGTGAAGGATGGGTCAACCACAAGTATGTTTCTTTGAATAGTGAGTAAGTACATTGTAAGAGGTATCATTATGATCCATATAAGGAATAAAATAGGTGAATGAGGAGATAATTTGTATTAATGAATAAGTATATCACTAGGAGGAGTAATCACTGAATAATAATGCTGCTAGGATATAAGCAGATAAATAACTGTATGGTTAAAGAGACATAAAGAGAAAAGATAAAGATGGGTCGTGAGGGGAAAATATTTCTTACACCTGCACAGAACGTGAACAATAAAACATTATATTTCTACATTATGCCTTTTCATGAAATTGCATTTTGTATATTGTGTATTATACTGTAGCTCCCTTTGACATGAATTTTGACTTGTATAATATACCTTCTTCCTATGTGTTGTGACATACTTTTTTGCCCTTCAAATGTCAATTTTGCAAGAAGGTTTCGCCCCTGTACCCCACACCAAAAAGCAAGCGCTGAGTGCTCTCAGTTACTTTACACCACTGCCCCCCCCCCCCTCCCTCCTCTCTCCCCCACCACCACTCTCTTCTTATTCTTTTTTCTAAACCTCCTGTCATTGTACTGAAGCATTACCAGGGATTGGGGAAATACCATATCCCTGGTATTACTATCTATCATACTCTTTAGGTGGTTTGCTAGTTGTATTATTCCTCTTGTTACCTTTGTATTCACAAAGTATATAATTGTCATGCTCATCCTGAAAATATTTCACATTATTTCACATGTCATATCATTCTTTGAAGCCAGAATGATTATTCGATTATTTTCCCTTAAAATTCATCTCTTTTTGGTTCCGTTGCGATAGCATCAGGAACCTATATGCGGTCATGATGGGGTGTGTATGTACATGTATGGGTGGGTATGTATGTGTGTGTGATGGCCAGCTCGTAAACACGATATCTCAAGAACAGTAAACTGGATTCATATCATATGTGGTACACATATAACGCATAGACCGTAGATGTGCTCTATTGTTTCATATTTAGGATAATTATGATGTAAGCTAGTGTGTACATGTTCATGATGTAAAAACATTGTATTTCATTAATATGCATAATGGGCGGGGATTCACATGTTTTTGTTGAAAAGAGCTTGTAAACACAGTATCTCAAGAACTGTACATGAGATTCAGTTCATATGTGGTACACATATAACCCATGGATCGTAGATGTGCTCTATTGTTTTTGATGGTGATGTTATGCATATTAATGAATAGGCGGGACTTAATGTAAAATTTTGAAATGTTCATATTTTAACAACCGCATATCTGTTTTGTTTCATATTTGGGATCATCATCATTTTAGCTGGTGTGTACATGTTCATGATGTAAAATGTTGAGTTTCATTAATATGCGTAGTAGGCGGGGCCTAATATAATTTTGCTAAAAAGAGCTTGTAAACACAGTATTTCAAGAATGGTAATATTGTTGATTCATGTCATAGAAATCCTATGGTCTGTAGATGTGCCCTATTGTTTTTGGTGGTAATATCATGCATACTAATAAGTGGGTGGGGTTAAATTTAAAATCTTGAAAAAGCGATAAATGAGCAACTGTATATCTGTTTTGGGTCATATTGGACATGATCATTTTGTTGGTTATTGTGTTCATGCTTATGTTATCAGCAGATGTCATTATATGCATGGTGGGCATGGCTTAATGTAACAGTGCTAAATGATGTAAACACAATAGTGCATCATGATGTAAACACAATAGTGCATCATGATGTAAACACAATAGTGCATCATGATATAAACACCATAGTGCATCATGATGTAAACACAATAGTGCATCATGATGTTAACACAATAGTGCATCTAATGAACTATATATTACATTTATGCTATATCAGGTACACAGATGGGTAATGGTCTGTACAGTACATATGTTCTAATGTTGTGGTAGTGATATATATCATGAATACTAATGAGTAGGCAGGGCTTACTGACAAATTCTTGAAATAGAATAAATGAGCAACCATTTTTGCATTATACTTGCTATGATAATGTTATTAATTATTGTGCAAATGCTAATGTTGTCAAAATTTGTATTGATCTGAGTGGTGGGTGTGGCTTATGAATAAATAAGTACAAGCTCAAAAACATCTATTGGCCTTTTACTACTGATCTATTCTCTTCCATTCTCTTTCGTATTTTTTCCCCTTCCGCTTTTGTTCTGTTTTTCTTGTACAATTGTATAAGTGGGCAGATAATGACATGGGTGAGAAGGTTGAGGGATGGGCAAGAGTGAGGTCAGGTAGATAGTGCAAGGTGTGTTGGATGGGAATGGTGGGTCGCTAGGAAAGGAGCCTGTGTGGGTAGATACTGCTTATTGCCTTATGCTGTATTTTTGTTATTCTTTATTTTTTACTTCTTTGATGGTGAACTGGCTAGCAAAAGTTTAACACTTCCCCAGTTCACCATTCACTCCATTTAAACTGATTATGTAATTATGCTTATATGTACATATGTGTATGTGTATAGGTGTGTATGTATGTATTTGTATGTGTGTATGTGTGTATTTATATGTATATATATATATTTTTTGTTTTCTTCATCTTCTTTAAGTATTATTGTTGCAACTTATCCATTTATATTGATATTGTATGTTATTTTGTGGAGTGATAAATAAATACAATTTCATGGAACTAATATTTCATAATATACAATAACATGACAGTTAATACAAATTTTGCAAATCAATATGCTTGTGATAAAAAGCATTGGAACCACAAAACTTTTGGTTCTGGTTTATTCTTCACAGTTCATTGAATACAGAAAGGAATCATTTTTTGTATGGCTATTTTAGAAGAAATCTAATACCAAGTCAGGCCAAAAAAGTTGTTTAAAATGAATCCTTGAAAAGCAATCATTTATGTCAACTCAGTTTTCATCTTCTAGTTGATTTAATTTCTTATCATTGATACAAAGGTCATCCACCTACATTTACATTGGGAGGTATCAATTCCCTGGATCAAACCATTACATAACTCTCCCACACACTTGCTACAGTATCATATCTGAGATTAAGAATGCTTTAGGTAATAAAACTTTGAATGGAAGATCAAATAGATACTTGATATAAATGCGATTATCAAAAAGAATTTGTGTTTGTCTTAGTGACTAATTATGTTCATATTAGCCAAGGCTTGTGTTTATAGACGTGTTAATTATTGATCAAAGTGTGTGTAAGCTCTTTGTATTTACTAAGTTTATGAGGATATGAGGTCGTTTATTTTCATGATATCAAAGTAGGTTGGGAAATAGTGTCTTTTGTCTGTGATAAAACAAGCAAGAAATTTAATTTGAGTTTTCAAAATTGTAGGATCTTTGGACACTCTCAAAACCAGAACATTAACGATGTAGAGTAGCTCAACAGAAGGTTAGGCATGATGATGTGTGGGGGTGTTATATTGTGCAAGTCTGTTGGGGAAAGAAAAAGAGGTCCATTTTTACAATATTTCTGCTGAATAATTGATATTGCTGGTATCAAAATTGACTTCTCTCGTTATCAGCGTGTATCAAAATCGATATTTCATACTATAGGCATAGGCGGTGGAACCGGGGTATGTGCCACACTTTTCTGAAAAGTTTCCTGTTTCCGAGAGGAAAGATGCCCTTCTAAAAAGGACAAGTGCCTGTTTGGTTCCGTTGCGATAGCATCAGGAACCTATGCGGTCATGATGGCGTGTGTTTGTATGCATGTATGTGTTTGTGATGCCCAAGCTTGTAAACACGGTATCTCAAGAACAGTACACTGGATTCATGTCATATGTAGTACACAGATAGTTCATGGTCCGTAGATTTGCCCCATTGTTTTTGGTGGTGATGTCATACATATTAATGTGTAGGCAGGGCTTAATGAAAAATTCTTGAAATGCTCATATTTTAACAATCTCATGTCTGCTTTGTGTCATATTTGGCATAGTTATGATGTTACCAAGTGTGTACATGTTCATGGTATAAAAACATTAAATTTCAATAATATGTGTAGTATGTGGGGCTTCATTTGATTTTGCAGAATTAGAGCTTGTAAACACGATATCTCAAGAATGGTAAGGTGAATTTCATGTCATATGCGGTACACAGATAGCCCATAGTAAATAGATGTGCCCTATTGATTTTGATGGTGATTTCATGCATATTATTTAGTAGGCAGGGAGTAATGAAAAAATCTTGAAATGCTCGTATTTTAACAATCACATGCCTGCTTTGTCTCATATTTGGTACAATTAGGATGTTAGCTAGTGTGTACTTGTTCATTTTGTAAAATTGTTGAATTTTGTTAATATGCATAGTGGGCAGGGCTTAATAAGATTTTGCTGAAAAGAACTTGTAAACACAGTATCCAAGAATGGTAAACTGGATTCATGTTCTACTACATAACATAACAAGATGACGGGCTAAGAAGGATCAGTCACCTCATCAAAAAAAAAAAAAACTAACACCACCACAAAAAAAACTTGACTTTGAAATTGTTAACAGAATTGGAGCTACAGTAAGTACCCACTCAGGCAAACCATTCCACTTATTAACAACTCTTTGTGAAAAGCACAAACGCTGAATATATGTCCGTGAGAACTCTTTGGTCAACTTCAAACTGTTACCACGTGTCACATGAGTATTAGCTGAAACATGCAAGAAAAAACATGAATTCAAAGCATCACTACCAGATAGGAATTTAAAAACCTGAATCATATTGCCACGTACTCTTCTCAACTCAAGCGTGGTCAAACCAAGAATTTGCAACCTAGATGCACAAGAGAGGTTCCTTACTCGGGAATAAGTCTAGTGGCTCTTTGCTGAACCTGCTCAAAAATGAACTTGTCATTCTCATAAAAGGGACTCCAAGCCTGAATAGCATACTCAAGGTGAGGCCTGACTAACTGCTTATACAAATTAAGAACAACCTCTCTACTAAAAAAAGAAAAATTTCTTCTAATCAAGCCAAGCATCCTATTTGCCCTTGCAGCTGCTTAACCCTTACTCTAACGCGATATTATCGCCGCGTTTTGGGTGCCCGTCTTTGGCCTCGCCCTCCCAATTTTCAAAACAGTGCTGGTAGAGTAGGGTTAATCAACCAAGAAAACCCGAAAATAAATTTCTGGCGGCCCAGCGGGTCCCAAAAGCGGAAGGGGCCCGACTTTTCTGCCTGGAAGACAGAGGACCCTTCAATAATCCTGATTAACCCTTACTCTACCACGCGGCGATATCATTGCCGTTTTGGGTGCCCCGTCTTTGGCCCGCCTCCCGGCGCATTTTCAAAACAGTGCTGGTTTAGGGTTAAGCACACTGTTTAGAAGGCTTCAGATTGCCAGTAATGACAACACCTAGATCCCTTTCTTAAAGAAAACAACCAAGATTTGGACCATTCATGCAGTAATCAAAAGCCAAATTGCTCTGACCAAAATGATTAACTTTGCATTTATCAACATCGAATGACATCTGCCATGTTTGGGACCAAGAAACTAACTTATCCAGATCAGTTTGCAAAAGTGTAGAATCAGTAGCATCATCAACAATCCTGTACAGCTTAGTGTCATCAGCAAATGTACAAATCCTGGAGCCAAGGGAAACATCAATATCATTAATGAAGATTAAGAAAAGAAGCAGAACCAATACAGAACCCTGAGGACCACCACTTGTAACCTTCTTCCATGAAGATACTTCAACATTAACAACAACTCTTTGTGACCTACAGTACCAGAATTTATCCAACTGGCACACTTTCCCTCCACACCAAGTGCTCTTGTTTTCATCATGATCCTGCCTAACTGAACCTTATCAAATGCTTTTTGGAAATCTAAATAGATAATATCCACATTATGACCAGAATCAACTAGTTTAGTAACATCTTCAAGAAACTCCAATAAATTAGAAAAACAATACCTCTTAGGTAAGAACCCATGCTGTGACAAATTCAACTAACCATTGACCAGTAAATGATCTAGTACAGTATCCTTAACAATGGACTCCATGACCTTGCACACAACACTAGTAAGACTCACTGGCCTGTAGTCACAGGGCAGACTGTGGTCACCCGTTTTCTGTCATGGTCCTCAGGATGCGACAGGTCTTAGTATTGTAAACTCCATGCTCAAAATCTGCCATCTTTTAATTGAGAATTATCTTTTAAATTTCATTTAGTGAAGAGAATATGGACTTCAAATTAAGTGCTATTTATTAAAGATAATATGTTAATGGTTTGACAGTACGATAAATTTAAGCAACTGCTAGTTCAAAAATTTATTGCATTGTTTTTATTTGCAAAAATCATGTAAACTGGCAACGTTGAGGAATGCAGACAAAACTTTCTGGTGCCAATCCGATATTTTAATAGCCACCTCCAAAACGTGATTTGGAAAATGGTATCATTTAGATAATTTTACTGTTTCAGAAACATAATGGAAAATATTTATTACACCAATATATTTTTAGAAGAGTCACAAAGAGATAGTGAAGGAGAATGATATAATTTGAAATGAACGAGGCTAGTCTTAACCGAAAACTTCAACAGATAAGTTAAGAAATTGTTACCGTGGATACGTACGCCACTTTCCATTTGCTGAAGTAATCTTGCAACCTGAAACTGAATAGGTTAAAGGAGACATTAAGTCTGATATGGTAATATATCATATGATAGAGAATACAAATCTTAACCAACTTAAAAAAACAGCAAGTCAAAATCGTATTCCTATCTCAAGTTATTCTTGTTTGAACTCGACACATGGAGGCTGCCATTTTGTTCAATTCTGTAGTGAAATATTGTGCATGATGACATAATTTCCCCAACAGGGACATAAGGATTATAATGTTTTTCTTTTTAAATGTGATTAAAGTTTTTATTCCAGATTGATGTGACATAAAGTTTTAACGGCATGTTTTGATTATTTCATGTGAACACAAAAATGTCCTTGACCCTTACAAAACAAAAACAATTTTTCATGAGCTAGAAAACTTGAGGTAGATTATAAAGAAATACAAAGCATTCCAGCATCCTGCTGGGCTGATGACATCATAATCTGCATGTTTTGATATCAAAATGGCGCCCCCTTGGTAATATTTAGTAGTAGCATTAAAGTTTTTAATAATTACAACAAATGTGCTACATTACTTCGGGCGTCTTGAAACTTGGTCAGAAGATTTGTTCTTTTCAATTCTATCATATGAAATAAGGATTATGTCAGACTTTATAAAGGTAATGGAAACTTATAGTATAGAGCACATTACTGTATGAACATTCAATGGTGTTTTGCAAATTTACAGGTTAACTCAGCAAAAATCCTTCTGGACATGAACGACAACCGAGCGTTAATTACAAGTATGAGGAAAAACAATAAGTTTAGTAGCTGGTGGTCTGGTGGTAAAGCATTTCAATCTTTTAGTGTTTGAGCAGTTAGGGAAAGAACGAGTATTAACATTCTTTTTAGGGAAGGGAAGGTGGAAATTCAGATATCATAATTATTTCTTGTAGTGATTGTTATGTTTGGGATTAGGGTATTATTATCAATGACGATAAATGTTATTGATTTTACATAGCATATGGAAGCAGGTGTTCTTTCTTCTTGTTTTTAGCTGGGTCCAATCTATTATTTATGACTTCTTTATTTATTGTATCTATTCTATTTTATGATAAATGAATTAATACTTACATCACCTTGTTATCTTTCTTTGCTTTTCATTTTTGAGGAAACTGACTGAGGGCCAGTTTCAGACTAGGGAGGACAGACGCATATGAGTTAGAGGTACCCCCAAAAAGGGTTTCCTGGTTGTATGAATGCTTTATTTTGTTCACAACTTGTGAAATTATTAACATAAAATTGAAATTTTGTTGAAATTTTGTTCGATTTTGGCAACACTTCCTGAAAATTTCTGAAAGTTGACAGTGCTTTCCTGGAAAGTGTAGAATTTCCTGGAAATTAAAGAAAAATTCCCAGAAATTGAAGAAGATTTTACGAACATGCAGGAAATTTTCTCGCAAAATGAACGAGGTTTCCCGAAACTGACAGATTTCCTTAAAATTCATTAAAATTTCACGGAAATTGAAGAAAATTTTCTGAAAATGAAGAAAAATTCCTGTAAATTCAAGGAAAATACCCGAGGAAAAAAAAAATCCTAATTAGCATGGGTAAAAAGATAAAGACTTATTTTTAAATTATATTGCTTTGCACACATGGCCCTGATGATAAGAACTTCACCTCCATATCCAAAGCTTTCTGGTTCTAACTTGTAGATTGTGGCCCTTAAAAGATTTCATCCAAAATCGAAATTTTTGGATAAAAGCCTCAATCTTTTTATCCAAACCGCCAAAAGTGCAGATTTTGGGGTCAATATTGAAGATTGGTGGCCCAAATAAAGGATGTTTAGTGGAAAATGGGAGTATGTTTGGTGCAAACTGTAAAAGGTTTGGTCGAAAATTAACAAGAGTTCAGTCAATACGATTGCAAAAAATACCACACATGGTTCATTTGATATTTCAGTTAATTATATTAATGGCTTGGACAGAATTTTGGGAGGTGAGGGGAGACTAAACCCAATTGCCCCCTTAGACATGTCACTGCTTTCTTTATTACTATCCATACAAACAAATTCAAATGCCATGACATCCCTTTTTTAAAGGTGTTCTTGTAAAAATAGGAGTGACGTTAGCAATTCTCCAATCACTAGGAACAACACCAACATCAAAGCACTTTGAAAAGGTAATACTCAGGGGAGCAGAAAGAACATCAGAACACTCACATAAAGCAGGATGTATACCATATGGACCGGGTGCTTTATTTGAATTCAAACCCTTCAACTTCTTAGACACAACATCAACTAAAAAATCTACATGGAGAGTGCATACTTAGATGATCCAAAACATATTTAGCAAGGGAAAAGCATACACAAAGTAGTCATTCAAAACCTCAGCCATATCTTAACCACTATTGATAGTAACACCATCATTACCCTAAAGGGGACCAACAACCTCCTTGATTTTTTGCTTTAGCGTGCAAACATAAGGATGAAATGACTTAGAATTAATCTTAACCTCTTTGAACAAATGTTTTTCAAAAAGCACTTATGTAAACCCTTTGTGAACTTTTCATGATCCTTACACCTAGCAAGCTCCACAGGACACCCACTGTGTTTATAACACACCGCAACTTCTTCATATGTATTACACAGATAGCCCATGGTCTGCAGATGTGCTCTATTGTTTTTGAGTGGTGATGTCATGCATATTAATGAGTAGGCGGGACTTACAAATCTTGAAATGCTCATATTTATAACAATTACATGTTTGTTTTGTTTCATATTTGGCATAGTCATGATGTTAGCTATTGTACATGTGTTCAATGTATAAAAACATTGAATTTCATTAATATGCAAAGTGGGTGGGGCTTAATATGATTTTGCTGAAAAGCTTGTAAACACGGTATCTTAAGAATGGTAAGCTGGATTCATGTCAAATATGGTACACAGATAACCCATGATCCGTAGATGTGCTATATTGCTTTCGATGGTGATGTCATGCATATTAATTTGTAGGCGGGGCTTGATAAAAATATCTTGAAATGCTCATATTTTGACAATCACATGTCTGCTTTGTTTCATATTTGGTACCATCATGATGATATGTATGTGTTGTGTAAAAACATTGAATTTCAATAATATGCGTAGTAGGCGGGGCTTAATATGATTTTGCTGGAAAGAGCTTGTAAACACGGTATCCCAAGAACGATAAACTGTGATTTACGTCATGTGTGGTACACAGCCCATGATCTGCAGATGTGCCCTATTGTTTGTGATGGTCATACATATTAATGAGTAGGCAGGGCTTAATACATGAGCAACCATATGTCCGTTTTGCGTCATACTGGTCATGAAAATATTGTTGGTTATTGTACACATGTTTATGTTATCAACAGATATGTCATTAATATGCATGGTGAGCGGGCATGGCTTAACTTATGAAAGTGCTCAAAAATCATTAATCACCATACCTCATGAACAGTATATGTGCTACACAGGTGTTTGGTCTACATATATGTTCTGCTGTTAATGAGTAAGCAGGGCTTATTGACAGATTCTTAAAATATAATAAATGAGAAATCGTTTTTGCATCATACTTGCTATAATAATGTTTTTATTTATTGTTCACATGTATGCTAATGTTGACAACATTTTTATTGATCTGCATGGTGGGTGTGGCTAGAATAAAAATCATGGAACAAATATATTATATAACATAAATATGGCATGACAGTTAATACAAAATTTGCAAATCAATCAGTGAACAGAAAAGCATCGGAACCTCAGAACCTTTTGGTTCTGTTTAGAAATGGAACTGCCCTTCAAACATCAAAAAAATCTTTTTCTTCAAAGACTATAGGCCTATATCTGATATTTCTATAAAATATTGCCCTAAAAAGACTAACATTGTGACATTTCACACGTTTTGCCCATACTGTGCACTATTCTGAATTTTCATTAAAGACAGCCCTACACATTATACTTATTCCTACTTGAAAGCTTTCATGTCTGCCAACCTTTGCCCAGCTTAAAACTTGTAAGAACTCTTTATATTAGGGCAGTTCTAGAGTGTGCGAGCCACCCTAAATTTAATTAGTGGGACATCTGTGAAATGGGTCATGCAGAGCAAAACTTACTATTTGAAGCCGGGCCATTGTCTTTACATTAACTGACATGACCTCCGGGCCCCTCCCATCTTTCTTTGTCAAATTTACAAGGTGCCCGTTTCAGAGATCAAAAAGTGTTATTTAAAATATTAAATATACTTATGTCCCCTTATTATAATTGATCTTTTTTATTGGCAGATTGAAGAAAGCAGCACAACATCAAGCTGCCAAGCAAAATACCACACATTTTACTCATGGAACACCTAACTTAAAGGATCACTCTGCAAAAAAATGAGGGCATATTTGATTGGAATCTCATCTATAGTCCATTGCGTGTCTTTTATAGGCTTCTCATACAGCCTCTTTGTATTTGAATAAATTGTTTGATTAAAGTAAGTTGTATTATTTTGTCACTATCGTTAGTATACTCCAGAAAAATAAAAGATCAGAAGGCTGTACTACTAAACGTGTACATAAGTTACAGTAAGTTACATACACACAGTGAACGTTTGAGAGCACTCAGTGAGTAAACATACTTTCATTAAGAGTGACTCAGTGACTGAACAAACTTTTATTGAGATTAAATCCACGAAAAAATGAGTCCCAAGATTTGATTGGACGTGGATTAAATACCCACAAATTATCACAAAAAAGACGCTCTCACTTTTCACTCGAGAGTTTCTTTAATTTGGGTCCTGGAAGTCTAAATCTGGCAAGACCCGAAAAAATTCCAACTTTCAAGCAGAAAATTACCTTTCTATCATCATCCAAGTTGTTACTAATTGGAAAATCTCAAAATTTTCGGAAATCCCATTAATTTTCGGGAAATTGTCTTTAATTTTCAGGAACTTTTCTTCATTTCTGGTTAATTTTCTTTGATTTTTAGAACTAGCGTTGTAGTCACGTAAGTCCCGCCGTATCCGATCCTGGTATTGCGCAATCCCGACAACATAAGGGTTCGTAACTATACAACCGGGATTCCAGGAGGGATACAGTTGAAAAATCAATATTTCCTGGGTTTTTTTAAAGAAATATTAAAGGATTAGTTAAGGGGTCCATCAAAAAATATTCATTCTGAAGAATATCAAATATATAATACTTTTATTTATCAATTTGGTTTATTAACACCAGTGAGCAGAATAATTTCTTATGCCCGCTTTCTTACAACTATCAAGAGTTGTTGCCAAGTACAGTTATATTCTATCATTTATGCTTATAAAAGGAACAAATAACTCAAAAATACTTTTCCATAATTAAGATGATACTTATTGTCTCAGAAGAGAAAAGACACATTCCTCAGTGATGGGCTTAACTAGAAAAAAAAAAAAATTGTTTATTGAGAATTCAAATATTTCTATGATTACCTATTTGGAACAACAATGTTTTGATCAAAAGAGGATTCCAATTAATTTGATTATTAAACACTCTTCATACCAGAAAGTATGAATCGTGATATATATATATCTCTTAAAAAACTTCTTCCATCCAAGTTTGAATCTTGCGGATTGTTTATCTTTACTTGTCATTGATGTCTTAACAACATGTTCAGTGGATAATAGAGTTAGCAAGGGTAGAACAATTCATGACATTACATAATCTGCCTCAAGAGAAGAATTTTTTTAATTTAATAACAAAAATAAAGAATGAAAGAACTAATGTAAAAAAAAATTTAACCTTGAATTGTAACAAAGCATATTTTTAAATCATCAAATGCATTTTTTTAATTCTTATAGCAAAAATAAAATATTAATAATGCCACAGGACACTGTAAAGTAGTAAATCTTAATTTTCATACACCAACTGCAGAATACAGTATCATTCACTGCAAAAATGTAAAATACAAACACAATGTTGAAACAGACTTTATTTTGGTACAGTAGTTGCATTATACTGTTGATTGGGGGAAATAAGGTACACCATGATGGAAAATAAATGATTCAAGAAGTTTAAATTTTCATTTCTACTTAACTAGTCATGCTCCTCATGAAACAGATTTTATGCTACAAAATTTGATGCAAATTAGAGGTCTGTATGAAGGCTGAAATTTTCTTGGAAGGTTGAAATTGAAATAAAATAAAATAAATAGAAAAATTACCTTAAAATCGAGGCAAGAAGAGCAAAAGAAGAGCACACACTGATTTATCTAAACTCTTTAATGTAACAATATCAAAAACTCGAATTATGTATGTTTCGTGGCAACCAGCAATTATAGGCGCCGCCAGGGCTTTGATATTGGGGGGCACAAACCTTTTTGGCATGGGGTCAATGGGCCCGCTTTAGGGCTCCTTGTGGGGTCCATGGGCAAAGCCCTGGTGGGGGTTCTGGGGAAAACCTTGTTTTAGTTGCCCCCAAAAGACTGAATGTGTGAAATACACAACTGTTTTAACTAATTTAGGATAAGTACAAATGACCTAATCTACTAGCATATCATTTTACAATTATACAGACTCCACCCTTCATTAGAAAAGGTCAAAAATAGGGGTTCGATATTGGGGGAACAAACCTTTTTGGCATGGGACCTAGGCCCCTTGTGGGGTCCAGGGGCAAACCCCATTGTGGGTCCTTCGGGAGAAGCCCCCAAGAAACCTCGCATTTTTCAAGTTTTAGATACCAAAGCTCTTTTTCAAACTAAATTAGGATGATTACGAATGATCTAGTATAGCAGCTTATAATTTTGCAATGATACAGACTACCCCTCCTCCTCCCCTTTAAAAAAGATCAAAAATAGCCATTTAGTGACATTTCCGACAATGCCATCCCCCTCTCCTCCCCCTCCACTTCTCTTCCCCCCCCCCCTCCCCCTCTCTCCCCTCCCCTCCCCCATTCACCGACAGCGCCACTGCTCAATTAGTCCATTGTTCTACAATTCACACATCTAAGGGCATCGGCTACTTCAGTTATATTTCTGTCATGGAACCGCCCTTATATTCTCCATCAGCTTCAGGAAATTCATGTCTTATTCGGAGAACTACACAGGATGGCACAAATTCTTCTTCCCAAGACGTCCATTTGTCCATGCAGTAAATGTTCGGTAGGTGATGTATCTATGCTGTCTGAAGAACAAAGAAAGATATAATACCATTAAGCATTATTACAAACCCATTATTGCATAATCATGCAAAATTTTGAGCATTCAACTACGAAATATATCTTCCTGCATACTGAGTATATAACCAAATCTCATACTGAGTATATAACCGAATCTGTATCTGCCATCAATAACTAAATGGTACGTTTAGTTAATTGCACCAGAAAAAAAAAATATGGTACAGTGTTCGAAATAAATATAGGAACATTGTCAGATAGATGGCAGTATTTGTAGATATTTCTAAGAATTGGCTTGTTTTGATGAAAGATCGGGAAATACTATGTTGTTTAAAATTTCTCATACTAGTATTTGGACACGTAGTAGTATTTGTGTTGGTAGTAGGTTTTTGAAATTCAAATGTGCAAAATAATTTAATAACATGGGATGACTTTAATCATGTCTTTAAATCAATTGTGTAATTTTCAAATTTGTAGCATTTAATATACAGGTGTTGGTCAGTAGGAAGGGCAAAGGGATACCAAAATGATTGGGATTTATATTGAAAGTAAAAAAGAAATTAACATTAAGCTACTTGTTTTCACGAATGGCTGGAAGCACTGTATCATCACCTCTCACATGCCGCTGCATTGTCGGCTTGTTCTAAGTACAGCACGATTCAGACACACTGAATTAAAATCCGGGTGAGCTTTTAACAAAGAGTTGTTAATGAGTGGAATGGTTTGCCTGAGTGGGTAGTTAGCTCCAATTCTGTTCACAATTACAAGGTCAACATTGATAAGTTCTTTACTAACTTTGGGCTTCTTTGATTTCTTTTCTTTTTTTGTGGTGGTGGTGTTAGTTTGGGCTTTTTATGGGGTGACTAACCCTTCTTAGCCTGTAATCTTGTTATGTTAGGTTATGTTATGTTAATGCAAACATTATCATCACTTATTTGGTCCAACAATTAATTAAGAGCTGTTATTTCTGAACAACAAAGACATTCCCTTAAAGTTGGCACTGGTAAACATTCCTGTATATACACTAGCCCTGGAAGAGATGCTTTTGCTAAAAAAAATAACATTTAGTACCTTGAAAAGTCCTAAATCCAATATCTTGTGTATCCTTGATATATACTTGGTAAGACTTAAAAGCGGCACAAATGTCTGGCTGACAATGATAAATTTGGCACTCAACCATGAGAGGCTGAACTCAGCAGTTGGATGGACCATTCTCTACATACAAGCCTATCCAAATGTGTCAATGGGAATTAATTACTTACAATATTGTGAGTGTGATGTTATTCAATAAAAGAGAGATTGACCTTTTGACCTGTTTTGCTTTTTACTTATGGGAGGGTGCGAGATGATAAAATTTGGATGGACGATTCTCTACGTATGGTGCTATGCTTTGTGCCGCTATTAATAGATTAATTAGATTTTACAAAGTACAAAAATAATGTCAATCAAGACTTAAAATCATGATGAATTGTAAAAATTCAGATTTTACAGTGAGAATGTGTTTAAGCGAATTTAGACTACCTGTTGTGGCACAATCAAATTAGTGGCAATATATTATCCAATCACCTTATATAAACCTTAAAACTTATTTTAACTTGTGTTTTGGTAGATTTCCCGAATTCTTTGTATAAATGGGTAAAAATGCGAGCGTACACTTTGAAAAGGTGAGGATGCAAACCAAGCACAGATACAAAGAAAATGGCCATGCGTGTTCGTTAAGACGCGACAATTGCATTGTTGCGCACTACTATTATAATCATTCAAATTCAATTACCTCAATGCCCTTGTTCTTTTGTTAATATTAATACATAGAAATTATACGCGTCGTACATAAATAACATGCATGTAAGACATACAATTTTGCATAAATACGCTCAAGGCTGCACAGAGGATGCAGATATGCACTCAAATTATGTGAATAATTTCTTTGCGCAAGCATTTTATCTTCTTATTGGTTGGAAATAATGCTTACGTGCATTCTACATTTTTGTCAAGACACTCGAGAAAAAAATGTGTTAAAACTTTATTTTTGAACACAAATTGTGTATCCATTTAGGATAGCAATTGAGTTATTACGATATTCACAATGTGTAGAACAAATTTAAGTTTCAGTGTGCTGATTTTCATGTTAAAATATGAAAAATATTCATATTGAAAATCAATTTCTTAAAAATTTCCATCTCCATACAATGCAATATTATGCAACATCACCGCCTGTTCAGCGTGGGATTGGGACCGGATATGCGCATCACCATTGTTGTTTATTCTATGGCGCGTGGTGATTAACTTGGCACCTGGCCAAGTCAACCATACAAGTTGCCCACTTGGCAGTCGACCACGTGCGATTGAACATTTAAAAGTGGATGAACCCTTTTCTATATGTATGGTGCTATGCTTTGTGCCGCTATGTATGGCGCTATGCTTTGTGCCGCTATGTATGGCGCTATGCTTTGTGAACAAATAAAACTTTCCCAACAATATCTCACCAATTTCTACCAATTCAAGGTGTAAAAATAATTTTGAAAAGTTGCTGAAACAGTGAACAAAATTGGGATCGGCTAACGCTAAATCGCTGGTTAGTTAAATTTCCATAGTCTGTGTATGGGTCATAGTTGACTTTGTGAGGCCAGTAAGAGAAATGTGTGGTTTGAAACACAGTACTGCGAAGTTGACTAAGTCACACCAGTCCATATTGAAAAGTTTATCCAAAGTTACCATCGGTATCATCACTTTCTGATTCAGTAGTAACGTTCGCATTACTGATACTGTCAGAACTGTCTTATACTCTCCTCCAAACTGGTTCAAAGTTGTAACGTGTAGGACCTTTCCGCCATTGGAAAACATCAACAAAAAGTTTGTCTTTGTAATGGAAATGGTACAAAAGATGAAGCTTAAAATTATCAGAGTCCGAGTGTAATATTCCCTGTGCTCTTCAGGCAACTTTAAAATTACGCGTTATTAGTGTATATTGCATGTACACAATGTTGCTTAGTTACAATTCAAGGTGGCTCGCTGACTTGCTGTAAGTCCGATTCGATCATAAAAATCATAATATGTTATTCTTTGATAACAAAGAATAATAAAACAAGGAAGAGCACAAAATATGCCAAAAATCCACCCCTGCGAAATAGGTTGAATTCGCTGTCATTTAGGAACTAAGTTACGGTGGAATTATTGTTAGTGTTCACAATACATTGACTTTCGCGATGATATTTAAGCCAGATTTGTAGCCTGAGAAGCTGATTGGTCGATTGAATTATGAGAAATTTTTGTACTAAATTAGAGGGTGGAATTTTGAAATAATTACAGTATTTAATGTCGTTTCAATGAAATATCTTAAGTCCTGTAGATACGCCAATTGGGCATTCAGGCTATTTTAGTATTAAAGCTGCTGTTTTTAAATGTGAGTTATAACCCAAACGAGCTATCAGTTACAAGTGGTATACTCCAATTTGGCTATACTGTAGGATAGATCATGCCTAAAAGTTTCCCTTTAAACCTACCTGCGCCCGACACCTGAGTTTATCCTGAAAACTCAGGTATGACAATTATCAATCCGACTTCCTGCTCAATGTATTGTGTTTCCACTCCAAACGATGATTGTTTATCTGCCATTCCTATGCACACAACTGTCAAGTATAGCACAAGGTTATTTGTGTGTATAAGATCACAGAAATCCAGCGCTGAGTACAGGGGCACTTTTGTGATTGAAATCACTCATACGTGTTAGGTGTCTTAGTGAGAGAAATTTGTTTGCAAACTGGTGATAAAATAGCTGTGTATCATATGCCTGACTAAGGTGATTTTGCCCTAACTGTGAATGATTTCTCCTCAGGAAAGATATTGCTCCATGATTCCAAACTGAATATTAAGCCTAATTAGTGCATGTGTTCAGACTGTATTCTGAGGCTCCAACCAATGAAAACAGAATTTCTTTTCATCCAAGATATTTGCTGGTATTTCCCAAGCCATTATTATTTATGCTAAATTCATTCAGATTGCGCTGAGTAAAATCCGAACAAAAATCAGGATTTTGGGCTAGCCTCGCATGAGCTCAAAACCCCTTAATGGGATGTTGAGCTAAAAAAGATTGGAAAATAGGTCCCCAGTAATTTTTTGACTGATAAAAGTGTATAAATTTTCCGGTGTGTGTGTGGGGAGATGTAGGTGGGGAAGGGAGGGGGGGTGCAGGCCCGCAGTAAGCGTATATTTATTGCTCCAACCAACATGCTGAGACTGCGCATGAAAATTAGAATATGCTGCCATTGCATAGCGTGTTTGTTAATTTAACTAGTGCAAGTACTCATCTGAGCCTATTATTCACACACAAATTTTCATCTATCCAGTGTAGACACTCATCTACATCCCCCCCTTCCTCCCTCTCCTCTCCTCCAACTCAATCAAGTTTGCACATATCCATCCCAACACCGGAGCCATATTACATCTTGACAAAATTGAGGGAGGGGCACTTTAGGCCATACTTTTCCTCCATAAATTATGGGGTACCTTTGTAGTTTATTTTTATTTTTAATTCTGCCAGAAAGTGAGTGGGGGGGGGGGAGGCAAGCTCCTGTTTTCCCCCAAGGATTACGGCCCAGGCTGGTCTATGTCCACCTAAGCATATATGTGTTTGTTTAAAGGAATGTAAAATTATGAATAAGATACTCTGCAGTGGACCAGCACCCCTGTCCTCCTTTCCTTCCATGCCTAGGTTGCCGTACGGGATTTTTGTTGTGGGGACAGGAATGAAAATCCCTTTAATTATACATATAATTCAAGCATGTCTGTATGATCTATTACAAATTTATGATAACCTAATCTTGCAGAGAGGGGGAAGACAATAATTGAAGCCCCTTGCCTTTATGGTTAGCTGCCCTGACTGCATCCCGTTAATACCTCTGGAGTGCTTGGACTCGACCAGAAGGAAGACTGAATGAGCACACTTCTGTGCTTGAAGGTAGTTGAGGTCTGCACAAGTTTCTTTTTACCTGTTCAACTTGTTTGTATCAAGTTCCTGCAGCAAGTAGGATTTTCACTATGTGTTTTGTACTTGTTTTGGGACCACGGTAGTCCGAAACTGGGAAGTCTGGTAGTCATTAAGATATTACAAATTTTAATCTTAATCTTTTAATTTTATTAATTTTGCCCAAAAAATATACAAAAGTGTAACAAAGAAGCATTATTTGCCTGAAACAATTTCTGTTATAATGAAAACATCATCAAAATGTAAAATTATATTTTGAAGGAATGTATTCCCATGGTTAGTGTGTTACAGTTTCCCTCGTATGACATTGCATCATTTCCCGGAACCAAAATAGCTGAGTACAGGATTTTTACAGTTCAATTTCACATAGTCCCTGGTGACCCAAGAAACTGCCTCGTGGAGTTGTTATTCCAAATAACAACTCCCTGCTCGAGGTTAGTAACAATTGTATAATGACCTAGCAACCTGGAGATTATTTCGGGAAACATCGCTGGCAAATCTTGAGTCAATGTTATATATGCTAGATTCATTTGTGATGCACTCAAGTTTTTTGAGTCATTTTTGTTGAGTTTTGGAATGCAAAATTCATTCAAACTACGCACCAGAACAAAGACTTATTGCATCTACGAATTGATGTATGTAAGGCAAACATGGCAACACAGCAAAATGTCGAAGAAATGCTTAGCATATGATGAACGCTGAAAAAATAGCACTTCTATCCGAACGAAAATCTGTCTTTGCTGACTGATTGCATAAGCTCAAATTTCCTTAAAGGGATGTTGAGCTGAAAATGATTTCATCATCATCATATGGGATGGAGGTCAAAGTAGATACCCCATGAAACCGAAAAAATTGAGAAATTAAGGAAAAACCATGCACATAGTTAGGCCAAAATTAAGGCAATGAAAGTGGCCAAAATATCTTATACAGCCAAACACTTGACCTGCTGGGCCTCTGCAAATGTTGGGCTCATAAACCTGTATTGATGTTAGACAAATGTCCGCAGATCAAAAATTGTTGCCATGACACAAAAATTGTTGCCGTGGTGTTTTTCAATATCAAACAATGTTGTGATGGATCACCTACAGTCATTCACGTGGTTTTCAGACACAAATCATCAAGAAAACTTTTAACTGTCAAAATTGATATTTTTCAATCGTAACTCGACTATTCTGCGGAAGAAACGAGTATGGGAATTTAACTGCCAGATTATGATGTCATTATGCCAGTGTGGGAAAAGCCATTAAACCATCACATATTTTATGGAAATGGAACTTCTTTTAAACAATGGACAATTTATCGTTTTCTTTTACAGGAATTTGATAAAATCCAGTATTTTAGGTAGCACCTGTACAAATTAATATTGATCACAACCAGCTTCATCTGTGCTTGTTTATAAAGTCATTTAATAACAATTTCCTCAAAGAGTTTCAAAGAATCACGTCATGGTGAACTTTTTTTGCAATGTTTGACTTTATATGAAGTGAAGTTTGAAAATGCAATAGTTTACATGGCCCCAACCTTGTTTCTAGTCAAAAAATCAAATCAGTATTCACCCTAGAGGCAAATTTTGTAAAGAATATTTGGACGAAAGGGATACCTTGACTATTTTATTAGAGAATGATTTGTATGGAATAAAATTCATTTAGCCATAATACTTTTCTCATGGGGCAACAGGTTGTATAATATTGTGACAAATATGATGTTAGAACTTGAAAAATTAAAAAAATTCTTTGCAACAGCGAAGGTGAAAAGTGTCAAAAATACATTTTTGTTAATAAACTTTTTATTCCAGTGGGAAATGCCATGCTTTTAAAAAGATAACATCATGCGTAATCTGACCTTCTAAAAACAAAATTTGATTGTAAATATAGTATTTTTTCATTACTGTAATTTTGCTTCAGATTTTCTTTGATATACTTTGGAGCAACTACAGTAGTGTATCTTATCACGCTTGATATGTTTCAAGCAGACAAAGGTTAAAATTGCCTTTTCATCTTGAAGGCTGTGTTGTGCTCAGTTCAAAATATGTTCTACTTTGTGGTTGGAGTTTGAAGCGGATATATTTGACATTGAATATTCATTTGTTAGAAACTCACAGGGGGAGGGCAAAGTGGTGGTAGAGATTTTATGAACCCCTTACTCCCCCCACCCCCCCCCCCCTTCCAGTGGTCTTCAAAAGAAAAAGAGGTCTAGAACATATATTAAAAAGTCCAAAAGGGCATAGCTGTATATAGGTGTTATGTGTTAAAAACAAAACATAAATTGGGGGATTTGTCCCTGTGCTCTTCCATAAGGCATGCCCCTTGAGGCATAGTGTTTTGTTTAAATGTCTCTGTGGTCTTGAAGTCAATGGTTGTAGTGCAGTGTATTATGTTTGGAACAGTGCAATCTTCATTGAAAATTATTCTATCAGTTTAACCATCAAAACATTGATTCTTTAGAGCTTCCAGGGACTGAGCCACATGCCGTCTGGCTATGTTTTTGTATTTGTATTTGTATTTCACTTTTAGGCCTATGCCAGGGAAAGCACATGTAAGTCACATTGACTTGTTTTCAGTGTGTACCTGATGAATTTGTTGGGATAAAAAGTGGATGAAGACCAGGTTAATACCCTGCTCTTTTTGAGAAGTATTCAGAAAACCAGGCAGGGGTGAAACTCCTACCATCAGGACCGACAGCTTTCATCCCCTCAGAAGGGCAGTGAGCACCACCCAACCATTGGCCACTTTTCACACAGGTCTGGTGGGGGAGAAGGTGTGATGCAGAAGACAAACCTTTTCGCTTGATGTCAGCATATATCGTTCTGCATTTCTGTGGAAAAATTGCTGGTTAGATTGCTGTTGGACCCAAACCTGGGACCTCCAGCATCTCAGTCTGAACAGTACTTCGGATTCAGGTCATATGTGGCACAATAAATGCCTGTGGTCTGTAGATGTGCCTTATGTGGCACAATAAACGCCTGTGGTCTGTAGATGTGCCTTTTTGTTTTTGGTGGTGATGTCTTGCAAATTAATGAGTAGTGCTGTCATGACATGGCTCTATTACGTATCGATTATCGTGGAGAAAAATATCGCAATATATTGGTATATCGCGATACTTTTCAAGAAAACTGACTCGAGACACAAATTGCTAATACCACTAATGTTACTTCTTTTATGATGAATGCAAGAAAAAATGATTTGCAGATTTAGCAGACGACATGATTGCACACGTGTTTGGTGATTCACGTGACCATGAATCATCAAAGTGAGAGCCTGAGAGGCATGTTTTTGGCCAATTTTTCATTCTTTTTCCCAACTTACATCAGAGAATGCCAGTATGGGGTTTTATAGGGCACAATTTTTACTTAATTTTTTTTTCATGTTTCAGGCTATTTTTGCACATTTTTAATGGCCTAATTTTGACTTTTAGATTTAATACCGTAACGTTAGAATTGTGACGTACGAAGTAGCCTAGCCTAGTTGCACGGAAATTTATTAGTTTAGTATTAGTTTTTGGTATTGCAATATTTCGCGAGAGGCATATTTCATGTTGTGGGAAAAGAGATATTGCAATAATGGACGTATCATGACAGCACTATTAATGATGAGTAGGCAGGGCTTAATGTTATAATGCTTATATTTTAACAACCACATGTCTGTTTTGTTTCATATGTGGTGTAATTTTGTTGTTAGCTAGTGTGTACATGTTCATGGTACAAAGATGTTGAATTTTATTAATATGCATAGTGGGCAGGGCTTAGCATGATTTTGTTGAAAAGAGCTTGAAGCACAGTATCTCTAGAACAATACATGGGATTCAGGTCATATATGGTACACAGAATGCCCATGGACTGCAGATGTGCTCTAATGTTTGTGGTGGCGATGTCATGCATATTAATGAGTAGGCAGGGCTAAATGTTAAAATGCTCATATTCTAACAAAAGCATGTCAGTTTTGTTTCATATTTGGAATAATTATGTTTTTAGCAAGTGTGTACCTGTTAATGGGATAAAAATGATTAGAATAAATTAATTTAGATTCCAATCTTGTGAGAACTGTGAGTCATTTTGTTGTTGTTGTTTTTTTGAGCCCATTGTGTAATCAAATTTAGCAATTAGTTCAAACTTAAAATCCATATTGTGTGTCGGAACCTCAAAACCTTTGGTTTTCTGTTTACTCTATTTTTGTGTCCCCCTTATTTTGTCATCTCTACTGCAGTGCTCCCCCCTCCACCCCCCCCCCCTCCAAAAAAAAAAAAAAAAAACTTGATTCCACTAATTCTGACAGAGATATTTTGCTCTTAGTTATTAAAATGCTAAATCAATATTACGACAATCTTCATCACTATCACCATAATCTTCATCACTAATGATCATCATTATCATAACCAGTTTTCTTTCATTCATGATTACTTCTCTCAACTGTATCTGAGACAAGTCTATGTAAACATACTGGTCTATACTTCAAATACAATTTTATATTTATTTCAATGATTTGGAGATTTTTAACTATATTGATAAGCTTCAACTTCCAAGATTTCATTTAAAACAATTTGAACAGCTTTTAATAGCATTTCCCTATTGGTGAAGCAGATCTGCGATCCCTCTCTATTTATTATTGTGGCACTGACAACTCTCTATCAATTTTGAAGTGTAAGTAAAACTGTTCTTTGCAAATTTGGTAAAGTTTCTCTTGTAAACTATATATTTCAATTGTATGATGTAATTGATTAAATGATATATTGACAATAAAGGACACATTTGCACTTTATAAAGTACAAGGTCAGCTATGATTTTAGGCATAGCTAGAATCGATAAGACTATCTTGTTTGCTAGTGCCTACCTGGATCATATTTGTGTACAAATTTGGCAGTAATTTTGCCTGTCATTTTGATATGGATTACAACAAACACGACAGATATATGCAAACATACGCGATATATCTGTCCACCTCATCACACAAACATAATTTAGAGCTCACCTGCCCGCAAAATTTCCTGGCTGTGTGCAATCAAAATTTGATTAGCCTCGATATATAACTCAATCAGAGAACCCTTAGGGGCCTCATGTACCGTTCCCTTCATGTACATGATTGTTTCTGCTCGTTTGGCTAAAATATGAATATATAATTGCTCACCTGAAATAAAAAAAAGGCCTCTACAAAAATCTTGCTATTTGCAGAGAAGAAAAAGCATTTAGAGTCTGTGAATTGAAAATCCATATGGACAGGAAATTAGTTTCCCTGCAAAGTTTAATTGGCCTGGAAAATGATGAGAAACAGAGTGTACTGTATCAATTTAATTTTTCTGTCGTTACTCTTTTCTTCTTCTTCTTCCTCATCTCGTCATTCCTCATCAACGAATCCATCAGGAGAAAATTTCATCAAGATCTAAATGTATATTTAATGTGTTGTGAGAAAATGTAGGACAACCCAAAATGGAAATAAAATATAGCCCCGAGGTTAAGTGAACAACCCTCTCCCAACCAGCTCTATGCAGATGTTTTTCGATTTTGACCTAAAGCATCAATCTTTCAAGGTGTGCTACACCTGGAAATTTGAGAAATAATGCTAAAAACCTGACGTACTTCATTTTATCGTTACTCCTTTTTATTTTATTCATAAGTCTTCAAAATTCTTCACAGCTTGAATTGTAGCACAAGGGAAACTGAAGCTGTCATTCAACCGAGTTTTCCGTCTCCCAAGACACCAATTCAGGATGAATTTCCTGGCTCTTCGTAGGTGTAAGGTTCAGAGATGAAAATGGAAATATTCAACTGAGCTGTAATAATTCTGAAAATGCTCATTTTTTGATCTCACCTGAGCTCACAGTTATCACAAACATGCCAATCAAGTAATGGACGTATATTTTTTATGTTCTATATTTTGCTTTGTGTTAAGGTTGAAATGGAAAAAACACCTGTTCCAATTTCAATAAATTTAGGAGATGAGGGTCTGCCGTCAAGTATTATCTCGTGAAACATTTTTTGTGTGTCAACTTGACGTAAGAATATTTTTGTAGTCTTTTGCGTTCTTGAAAAATTATCGATAGTGGAAGTGAAATCGTCGTCATTGGGTGAGGAGGATGTATCCATGACAGGTGGGAGAGGTTTTGAGAAAAAATTGTTTAAAAGGTAATTCATCTTGAGCTGGGGAGAAATTTAGGTTAAAGTTACCTCCAACATAACACATTTTCTCAAGTATCTGTGTAATGTGGCATGTGTACCTTTGTAGTGTATGAGTATGCTTATGAGGTAGCTATATGTGTCATCAGTGGAAGGTGATAAGAGGATATAGTATGGGAACTAGTTCACCTGCAGTTATGTATCATTTGTTGAATAAGAAACAGGTATGTTTTGAAAGTTTACAAAAATGTGTTTTTATGACCAATCATTTTGTAAGATAAATGTTTACATGTTTTTTTTATATTTTTATGGATGAATGTATTTACATAGATTGTATTTACATAGATTGCAGTGCAAAGAATCAACAAGCTTTTGTAATAAAATAAACAGCTTGCCTCTTAATTTGTTTACATCTAGAAAGAATTCAATTATGATCAAAGTAATCTTTTATGTTTGAGCATAGAATCTGAGTTAAGAAACTAACTTTGAGAAGTGAGTCATATTTGTGGTATTCAATTCATTGTGAATCAAAGTTACAAAGTTTTGAAATTTTATACATTGCTTTAATAATTGACCTTCTTAACTGCACAAACTTACTTTGACTCAACATGCAAATCATTATACACGTGATTTAATTGAAGTTAAGGTGTTATAAATGAGAAAAAGAAGATATTAAGACATAATATACAATACAAATATCAAAATATATTAGATTTCAAAGGAATATATATAGTTTTCAGGCAGGACATGGGACATCATTGAATACTTTATACTAAACAATAAGTTGGTGCCTAAAGTGTAGTTCTGAATTGGGTGAATGAGGTTTAGTTGCACTTATCAATCATGCTTTGTTTCCTATTAGTTTCTGTATTACTTATAAATCAACTTTTTCTTGTTGGGTTGATGCAAGGGTGGGATTTGCCTACTCTGAAAGTGGTGGGGGGGGGGAGGGGGAAAAGTCAAACGTGGGGGATCACAAAATCATGCAAAATCACCATACAAAATGCATAAGTTCAGAAACAAGTGGGGCGACAAATGCCCCCTTGCATTTTCCCCCTCGTCCCAAATCCTGCTTGTGGATTCATGTCTCCTATAGCAAGCAATTAAATTTGCCCTACAGCGCTACAAAAGCAGCACAATTGTATTTTGATTTTTTTCATAATGCATTTAATTTTTCTTCAGAAACATGGAAAGTAATATTGTCTTTTTGTAATCTCTAAAGAATCAGTTTGAAAAGGATGAAATGTAAGAAATAAAAATGAGCTCATTTCAATGCATCTTAGTTTACTGGTCAAGATTTGTGGCTCTGCTTTGCATTCTCCTTACGTTGTCTCTTGTAATATTTATATTCAAACATTATCACAAGGACTGAAATCATTCTATGATACTCTCCAGGAGAGATATGTATCTATAATTGAGAGGAAAATGGCATTTTGTTCTGTGTTTGAGAGTGGCATGGATAATTGCATCATGAATCATTGCGGTTATCTGTCATTTTTGTATTGATTCATTGTCATAACAGGCTCCATCCTTGTTCTTGATAAAACTGCATTTCCTCTCCACATCCTCATTTACGATCAAGTTTTTAAACCTTATCGTCTTTTCAAGATATGTGTCTTGACATACATTGATAATGTAAATTAGATTAAGTTGTAAATTGCTTGAAACAAGTCTGGATGTATGTTTAAAGATATGTATTACGAGAGATACATTAAAGAAATTAGATTTATGCAATTTTATATCTAGTTTACCTACATTTTTGAAAGAAAATGACAGGGACATTTCATAGAAACTGAAATTGTCTGAAACAAGATGTCCAACTAAGATAAAGTTTTTGTCAGAAAGGGGCAACTTTCTATGATTTAACATTTCTCAGCAATTGAGAATGTTGGTGAAGTCTGCTTTAATAATTTCCCTGTTGAAATGGATTGAAGATTTCACCAGGGTTCAATTAAGCATCTGTACATTGACATGGATGTTACCAAGCATAGGAGTTGGAACATGTTCTTCATGGAGGGGCACAAAGATATGCTACAACACTAGTTCAATGGTAAAGAATTGACGGTTGGGTGGAACCATGTAGGTCACTGCAACATTGGGTGGGGGGGGGCACCTGCCATGTGCCCCCTGTTCCTATGCCTATGTTACCAAGTGTGGGTGTGGGAGAAGGGTGGGTGTGGAGGTGACACAGGGTTGTAAGATCCCCAAAAGAGTAACACAAGGTAAAAATGTTCAGAAAATATGGTACAAAGTCTAGAATTGTAGGTGATTACCTTTTTCTCTTCAGTTAAATGCATGTAGCCTCCAAACAATGTAAAAGACAAATGCTATGTTGAAAAAAAATTCAAAAATATTTAAGGCCATCAGCAAGTTTTCTTTCCCTGGAGAATTCCCCAATGGTGTCACAAATAATTGCTTGATTGGGTGGTCAAGAGGGGTAGCCGCAATTGTACCACACACTTAAAACCAGACTTAATTAATCCCTGCAAATTTTTAAATATATTGACTGAATTACATCTTGATTTCCACTAACATTTTGTTCTAGTCTGTAAAGTTACCATATTTTTCATTATCAAGCTTGTGCATCTATAGTGATGTAGTTGTAGTTCCATATGAAACAAACTTTATAAAAGAGAATATAGCCCTCATAGTTGGGTAGGTCCAAAACAAATAACTCTAAAACGAACAACAAAGATTTAGAAAATTTCCAAAATGAAGAATTTTAAAGGCTGATGGCCAGGAATAATCTTTTTTGGTGAGTTCTTGACCCTACTTATGTTTACTTGTGTACAATATAACTTCAACAATATTAGTACAGGTTGTCCTTTCACTAAAGCCCTCCGTTTGACAATTTGAAAATTCCAAAACAAAGAACTCCAAAAGGAAGATTTCGAAAATCTCCAAAATGAAAAACAAAGATTTTTTCAATAAATTCTGCTGGTCGAGAAGACATTTATCGGGGCACCAAAATCTTCACAACGAAGAACGAAGATTTTTTAAAGTAAATTCTGCTAAAAGAATATGAACAAAGATTTTCACAGAAAATCTATAACAAATTGCCGAAAATAAATGTAATTAGGAATGTAATAAGGAACAACAATTTAGAAGGTTTAATTTAAAAGTGCAATTTGCCACTTCTCCCCCTTCCCATTTAGAGGTTCTCCCCCTTCCCATTTAGAGGAGACCCTTCCTACGACCCTAACAGACACCTTGCAAGAGCAATGTGGCATGCTACACACTTTTAGGTAGCCCCAAAGCAAAATTCTTTGTGTTTGAAATAGCATAATTATTAGAAATAGCATAATATGTGAATAAAAAAATGCTATCAAAATTGAAGGATATTTGCAGGCATGTTTATACTCCAAGAAGTATGAACAGGGAGACCACTCTGGCATGGGCAGACTGGCCCCACCGAACCTGGACTGGTGGGCCACAGGCCGTTAATACAGGAAGCAGAATCTTCCCAAAGGGAGTTTGAGGCCTGCCGTAGGCCATACAATCGGGCCTAGCAGCCTCCCAAAGGAAGATTGAGGCTACATATGGTTATATTACAGGCCTATATGGTTGGTTAACGATCCATGGTGTAAATAAATATAATGTGGGCTGGTCTGCGCTTCAAAATTGTAGGCCGGTTCTGCACCTGCATGGCTCGGTGGAATGATTTGGCCAGTCTGCCCTTGCCATACCAGTATGCTGGATTAAAATCTGAAACATGGTGGATTATTATGTCATGGTTGGTCTTCTTCAACCAGGTGGTACTAGAGTTGTTGGGACTATATGTCCTGACTACTAAGGTATCACTTGAACAGTCCAAAACTTTCAAATGTGCTATTATTACCAAATATCAGATTCCATGTACGGCTAGGGACAGAGAAATCCACTTGCTCACTCTGTACAACAATGTGCATATAAAAAAAAGCCCGTTCATGCAGTACATCACAAATCTGCATAGCAATGTGCTTATCAAAAAAGGTGCCAAAAAGCTGTAAACAATTTATATTAACCCATTTGACTGTTTCATCTTTTTTGCTATTTTCATAGTATTTATTCAATTTTTTAAACAATTAAATTATTTTCCCTTTTTAAGCCTATACCCCTTAAATCAAAAGTTGTGTGTTTTTTATGCGCTCCTATGTACATGTATGACTGCTTTTATGCATTGGAATTAAACGGACAAAAAAATCCTCCGAATTTTGTTTCACCCTAAAATCAAAACTACTAACTTAATGAAAGAAAGGAATAGACACGGAGAAGACACAGGCATACACTAAGAACATGTTCAGGAGATAAGGTAGGTGTGGTATGCTAGCTGGCGCATGACATCTTCACCTCAGACATGTATGAATGTGTGTTTTTGCAGAATTTTCATATATGGAGATATGTTCCATGGCAGTTTAAATTTTTATGTTTTCAAGTAGCTTTTGAAAAATGTAATGATTATATAATTATACGACATTAGTCTGGTATCTTTCAGGTACCTCTCAATCTATGACTGACTCCCTCTTGTTAAATTTTAAACCAAGTTGTTTTGAATAAATTAATCCCATCCAAATAAATCAAAGTTGTTATTTTCCGGCCTTCTAATTAACAGAATAAAGGATAAAATCAGTGGTCAAACATCTTGCAGGGTACATAGAACAAAGACAAATGAAATTTTCTTGTTTCGTCCATACCAAAATGTAATGCATTTGTTTCCGGCTCTCAGGCTTGACCGACCATCAAAGAAAAGTGCCGCATTAAACTGTTCGTCATTTAAGAAGGAAGAGAAAATTTTTTTGCTTTTATATAGGGAATTATATTAAATCAGTGGCAGCGTCAGGCACCACGAGGGAGGGACAGTAGGGGCCCTGTTACACTCTCGACATTTTTCCTTAGATTTGAAACGGCGAGTTGTGGAAGACTACATTCATTTGTCCTTTAGCATCGCCATTGCTTTGTAAATCTCTCGGTTTTTTTAAAAATAAATCTGTTATAGCTCTTTTTGGTTCTGATGCGATAGCATCAGGAACCTTTGCTTGCGGTCGATCATGATGGCGTGTGCGTGTGTGTATGTATGAATGTGTGTGTGTATGTCACGGCCAGCTCGTAAATGCAATATCTAAAGATTGTACATTGGATTCATGTCATATGTGGTACACAGATAGTGCATGGTCTGTAGATGTGCCCTTTTGTTTTTGGGTGGTGATGTTATACATATTAATGAGTGGGCGGGACTTGATGTAAAAATCTTGAAATGTTCATATTTCAACAACAGCCTGTCTGTTTCGTTTCATATTTAGGAGAATTATGATGCTAGCTGGTGTGTACATGTTCATGGGGTAAAAACGTTGAATTTTATTAGCGTGCAAGGCTTGCTTAAAAGAGCTTGTAAAAACAGTATCTCAAGAATGGTAAACTGGATTTATGTCTTATTTGGTACACAGCCCATTGTCTTTAGATGCGCTCTATTGTTATTTGATGGTGATATCATGCATTAATAAATGGGCGGGCTTACAGTGAAAATTTTGAAAAAGTGATAAATGAGCAACTATATCCGTTTTGCGTCATATTGGCATGATAATTTTGTTGGTTATTATGTACATGCTTATGTTATCAGCAGATGTCATTAATATGCATGGTGGGCATGGCTTAACATGAAAGTGCTAGATGTAAACACCATACTGTATTTCATGAACAATATATCAGATTTATGCTTATATTAGGTACACAGATTGGTCATGGTCTGTACATGTATGTTCTAATCCTATGGTAGTGATGTCATGAATATTAATGAGTAGGAGGGGCTTACTGACAAAGTCTTGAAATACATGTATATAATTATATATGTTTTTACCTTAACATCTCTTTAAGAGATTTTGAACTTAACCATTCGCAAGTTAAAATCCAGATTTTTGTTTGGACACGTTTAGATTTTTGCAGCATTTATCTAATCCTGAGGGTTTATTGGACTATTTGCTGCGTTGTCATGTTTGCCTTTCATATATCGATCCATGGATGCAACAACACTTTGTATTAGTGCATTGCTTTAAAGAATTTTGCATTCCAAATCTCACCAAAAATGACTCCAAAAATCAGTTTTTGCTCGATCCGAATGAATTTAGCATGTAATTTACATAGACTCGGAAGTACCAGCGAACATTTTCGGAAGACGAAGAATGCTGCTTTCATGTGCCAATTGGGTTATAATATCGCGTTTGGGATTTGTCCCACACTATAGCCAAATTGGGGTATTACTCATACTTAATAGCTTATTTTGGCTATAACTTACGTTTTCAAACTACAGCTTCAAAACTAGAATAGCCTAAATGGGCTATATGTCCAAATAATGCAATTGGATAACACAGGCTATAAAGTTTCAGTGCCTTTAAAATCACCAGAGTGTTAATAACCAGGGAGTTTAAAGTAACAGCTCGCTGCAGTAATTCTACCTGGCAGCACAATAAGTTCTTTTCTTTGCGTACAGAAAAGTCTAAAATTGAAGGATGTGTAAAATAGGTTATCTGTAGTTTCTTAAGGGATTAGTTCAGGCATCAAGTAAGTCCATCTTATATGAAAAAGAACTTCAAAACAAATAGATAAAATCTGTTTAGTTATATTTCGTATAATGATTGCCACTTGGAAGTGTATGTGTGTGATACTATTATTAATTAATTGTGATTCATTAGTTGCGATAATTATGAACATTTGCTCAAAAAATGACTTATATATTAGCAATATGAGGAAAATATGCCTAGTTAAAAGCATTATCTAGTTGCAAGGAAAATCCATCTTGATCAGTTGATTTTATACATACAGTAATTTGCTGTTAGTATGTCTGTTTATGATTTCAATTTTACTCAAAAGAAATGTTATTAAAATTTGCATCATTTTGCTGTTGAGGCTTAAGTTTTTGTAGGCTTACTTGAAAAACATTTTTCTTATATTCAAGCGATGTTTAAAGCTCCATTACGCAGTAGGCTGGTAGGGCAACTAGAGTCCTGGGGGCCGTGAGTATTCTGGCACGTTGCAGCGTTGTTGGAACCGTGGCAGCAAGCCTCTTGCCCTGAAGTAAGGAGAGGAGGTGCCCTTTTGAAAGTTGATGGTGGAGCAGGCAGGAGGTGCCCTTTTGAAAGTTAAGGGTAGACCGGGATGGAGGCACTCTTGAAAATTATATGAAATTATTCTAGGTCATTCTTGAAGCTTAAAACAAATATGCATCCACTAACTCACAAATATTACATAGTTCTAAGAAGTTGTTGCATACATTTAGTATTTATATGACAATTAAAACATGTCATTTACCAGGGTCACTGACACCGAGTGCCATGGTGGTAAGGGGCTTGCCCCATAATTTTGTAAGCAACAATTTTCAAAGGAAGCCTTTTACCTATTCGCCCATTGAGTAATTGTCAACATTGGGCCTGACTCCTCAATCCCAAACCTATAGACTGGATTTGCCCACTGAAAGTGGGGGAAAGTCAAAAGTATGTGTGGGGATTACAAAATCATGCTAAAATACAACACATCACCATACACTGAGTATCCATTTAGACAAAAAGTGAGAGAGGGGAAAGTTCCCCCTTGCTCCCCTCAAATCCCGCCTATGCTTACCATATAAGTAGGAACCAGGAGGCAAGATTCCCCCACATTTTCGAAAACTGCCAAAGTGCCTCTTTTTAACCCTTTACTACGCGGCGATAGTATTGCCGTTTTCAAACCACCTTTTTCTCAAAATAAAATTGGGACTTTACCACATACAGTCCTATAGGAGTAATCTTGGTATCATTTTAAAGTACTCGAAAATTTCTTTTTCAAAATGTAACTTTTTTTTTATAGGGGTCATATTACATAATTTTGAGAAAAAGTACATTGAAAAGGGGTAAAACTCAAAAATTGCTAAAATATTTACAAAAAATGTTTTTTTTTTCTTTCAAAATCTGACAATAACTTCAAGATCACATTTTTGCTACAAAATCAAACACGCAAGTCCTAAGACATGATAGTATTGGTTTCTGGTCTAATTTTTATAATCCCTACCTGTAATCTTTTGTTCTGGAGAAATTTCTTCAAAATTTCATGAATTTCTGCCATTTTTGACCCGTTTTTTTCTTTCTTTAAAACATTGTGTACCCAAACCATACATCGCACATGCTTCGTTAAACCGCCGTTCAAAAGTGCTTGAAATTTTATTTCATTTCATATATAAAGGCATACCCCCTCTATATAGAACCTTTTCTATAAGAATTATATTTCACCTCTCCAATTTGAACTAATACGTGGTGCGGAGGAAATGTATGCGGCTAGCACGCAAGCGCTCCCTCAATTACTGTCCAAGAAGCGTCTGAACTTTTGACTACCCGCCAAAGAAAAACAGGCTTATAGCCACCCCAAAATATATGTTGAGCAACTACATCATTGATGTTCTAGTTTTAGATTTTAGTCTGAAATTGTTGTCTTTTAGTGTAAAATTGGTTTAATTTACCACATTTTTGACCAAAGTATCTTAAATTGTTGAAGCTAAATTTAAAGGGAAAATGAGTCACCAGTATTTGTTTGACCTATAAAATATCAACAAAAAATTTGGAGGGTGAGGGGAGAGGGGGGGGGAGGGAGTAGGAGTTGACACTATAAAGCTATACTGATGTTATATAGCTATATAAAGCTATACTGAAAATACAGCAGCCAGAAAGGGCCCCATAGATTCTGTGCCTTCCAGTTTCAAACATCTTCCGTCGCCTCTGTTTAAAGTAATCTTTGAAAATTGAGTTCGTCAGCAAGTCTCTGACATGCTGACAATCAGATTTAAAAAGAAGGTGTTGTCGCATCAATACATGCATGATGATGATCACACATCGATCGGACGAACATCCACATATCGATGAGTCCATCCACCGAACATAGGACCCAACATATGTTATCGATAGCATCACAGATATCCCGCAATCAATAAGGGAAATTAAAAACCGGAAGTGATGTTTCTGGCACGGCTGCGTTCACTTCTGAATTTATTTATGGGACGATACCTTTCCTTTAACATTTCAGGCACCAGCAAAAGCTCAAATTATACAAATGTACAAAACACTATATTAAGTCTAGCAGGGGCATAGTGACTGGGAAGGGGGGGGGGGTTGTCACACCCTCCAAATTTGTCGGGAAACTTTTACCGTTCTTCCCCCCTAATGAGATGAACAATCGAAAATGAAAGCATTGCCAAAAATTGTTTAATTAGTTATGTCAGGGAAATTTGAACTTTGTCTGGAAACTTAATTATTTATAAATTAAAAACGAAACTTCATCAACTCATGTTCATCACTAATTCTTTGTTCTCAATTTACATGATTAAACACATCAACTAACTCCTTGTCTGTACAAGACTGCAAATCTTGTTTTCAACTTGTTGAATTTAATCACAGTTGAAGCTATTGTTTCAACCAGTTTTATAATATAAGAGATCAGATAGCTCCCTCGTCCCTTATAACCATGGCAACTTGTGGCTGCTGCAAGTTGGTAGAGGATCTCCTAAGTCCCACTTTTCATCAAGTATGTAAATTTTGTTTATTTGAATGGTATAATCATAAGAAATCCCTGGTATAACAATTACGAGAAAGCAAGTTTTGTCACGGTAAGGATGGAGAAAAAAACGCAAGAAACCTGTCCGAACTAAGTTACAATGTGGACTGTAAACGACAATTTGATGACTATCGGAAAAACCATAATGTGAAATATTATAGGGATCTATTTTCAAAAGGAGTGCATGTACCATTTGAAACTGTCAATGCCCCAGTTAATCCGTTTGTGGCAGCCACAGCTGCATCAAGATTTTAAAAGAGCGCGAAAGTTACGGAAGTCAGTACCGATGAAACTTATCATTTACCTGTAGGCCTACCAAGTACCAGCGGGACTGGGGATGCTGAGGCAGAAATCCATACTAAAGCAAGAGAGGATCTGGGGATGGGGTGTTGCTATTATTTAATTAAGATTTTCATAGACCAATGGTTTCCATCATCAATTGTGAATTGACTGGTACAAGATAAATTTTACAAGAGTGTTTGTAGAGATAACTCATGGCAATACGAATATGGGTCAATAGTGATGAGAAAAACAATTTAAAAAAATATTATTTTGGTTTTTTTTCTGTAGTTCAAAACAAATGGTACCTAAGTGAACCTGGCCTTTCAATATTAAAACAAAAGTCCCCATGAAAATTGTAAATGTATAGGGGCCTAAATAGTTCAGTTTCCATGCTGTTTTGGGGTGATATTGCCTTGTAAATCTGTGTTGATTTTAGATAAAGTATCAGCCATAAAATGCTTAAAATTGAGAGCTTCTGGGGCTTGCCCCCTGGACCCCTACTGGAGCTTCACCTAAGCGGGCCCCTAGACCTTACGCCGTTTGGGCTTTTGCTTCGTGCTAGCATTGATGCCCCCCCTCTCCCCCCCAATAACATTTTTTAACTACGTCCCTGAGTTCCAGAAATATTCATTTCAATGTCATTTTTAAGGCGCAACTTTATTCAAACTATATAAAATTCAAGAACAACAGAATTTGAAAAGCAACAAAATATCTAACAGCTGAACTTATTAGTAGTAACTGTTTAAATTATGGTCATTGCGGATATATCTACAACTCCAAATCAGGAGAACTCCCGATCGGGAGCAATTGTAAACTTGCTGTAAACCATGTATTTACAGGTATATAATATATCTATCGGTCTATATACACACATATATTAAACGAGGCCCTGATTCATTAGGAAAAAAGCTGACTTCTCGGCCAGCAGAATATATTTCAAAAATCCTCGTTCTGCATTTTGGAGTTCTTCATTTTGGAGATTTTCAGAAACCCAAAAATGACTTCTCGACGACGACAAGTGAACACACAATTACAATGACGGGGTCGTTGCCTGCGTATTCGGTTATGATAGTAACAATGCTATCACAAAACACTTAATACGACCTGGACGAGAACACAGGTACGACGTATGGACAGACATAACATCGACAACCAAGTCAATGTCCACAGCCTTTGATAACCCAGACCTGCCAACTAGTACGATTTTGCCGTATTCAATACGGGAAAATGTTGAGAATACGATTGTATGTTTTTTGGCACCAGAATACGATTTATTTATTTTTATTTTTATCATTATTATTTTTCTTTTTTTACTCATACTTTTTACGATCGGTTGGCGTTCATGTCCTCTTAAAGGATTTTTGCCGACTTAACCGATTCAGATTCAGATTCATTTGCGGCTGCCGCCAAAAAGTGTAGACTACAAGTTAATTATGCATAAGGCAACCTACCTTAAGCTAGGGCATCCGTGATTGGTGCATGGGATGTAAACAACAATTTTACGTTCGAGTGTAGCCAATCAGAACGTTGCATACGAGAGATGAATGATTGTCACGGTGCCTATATACAAACGAAACATGTGGTCCGGTAACTAACGTTACATGTGTAAGTTGTAATACATGCAGTTTTATTAGTGTTTCAAGCATGTTGTAATTTGTATTAAGCGGTAATTTTGTGAGTGATATTAATGTTTAAATATGGCTTTGGTAATGGTAATTTTGTTTTGTACATTTTGTTTGAAGAGTACAGTTTTTTTTATCAAAAATACAACTTTTGTAGTTCCAGAATACAGTTTGGTGATCCTGAAGGTTGGCAGGTCTGATAACCCAGTTGTGGTGCACTGGCGTGTCTAACCAACCCAGGCTTGAACCCAGGGCCTCATGGTCTGTAGACATATATGATACCACTACACCACAGTTGGTAGACATGACTACCCGACCAGCAGAATTTATTTTAAAATCTTCATTATTCGTTTTGGAGATTTTTGACCCCCCAAAAAAATGCCTTCTCGACCAGCAGAATTTCGTCCCAAAAAAAATACCTTCTATGCCATCAGAATATATTAAAAAAATCTGTATTCTTATTTTGGAGATTTTCGACCCCCAAAAAGAAAAATGCCTTCTCGACCAACAGAATTTATTTAAAGAGGCGATATCATCATATGTGCACACTATTTAGAATTCCTTTCAAATTTGTTGATTTGTTGAAATTTGCTGCGCGATTTGATGTCTCGTATTGCAAGGTATATAGTTATTTAAAACGCCTTGAAGGTCACCAGGGAGATAGCTTAGACGCTTGCGGCGATCAAAGGTAACGGGGTTTTTTCAAATCAAGCCGTGAGTTCAAGCCCCGGTAGAATCATTTATTTTGACTTTTTGCTTTCATCTCCTTCTTTTTTTTTCTCAGTAATTTTTATTTGGTGTTTATCATTGTAATATTATAATACTAAAATTTCACTTTCGCTTTCTGACAAAAACGCATTGAAAAAAACAAATAAGTTTCTCGCCACAGTAACGTAATGCGCTGTGTATGTAATTCTGCACACACAACGTACATGCTAGTGTCTGGCTGTACTGTGTGGTACAAACAGACACACATGCCTTCACAAGGAAGTGACGTCAAAATAAAGTATTCCCCATTTTTACCGTATTTTACTGAGACGAGCCTCCTCTTTAAAACATCTTCATTCTGGAAATTTTTGCCTCCCCAAAAAAATGATTTATTTAAAAAATCTTTGTTCTTCATATTGGAGATTTTCAAATCGTCAAACGGAGGGCTTTAGTGAAAGGACAAGCTGTGCCAATATTGGTGGAGTTATACTGTACACGAATAAATGTAGATAGGGTCAAGAACTCACCAAAAAAGATTATTTCCCGGCCATTAGAATATATTTAAAATTCTTCTTTCGTCATTCTTCGTTTTGGAGTTATTCGTTTTGGACCTGTTTTGTCAGTTACCTCACTGGATATAGTATCAGTACAAAGGACTTCAACATTGTATCATGTCTCAAGTGAATAGTCTATGATGAGCACTTGTGTCCTATTTGAAGATAATTGGGTTAATTGCTGATTAAAGAACATATTTATTTCACAATTTGATTCTTAGTTTATGTTAGTTTTCTGGTGTTGATGTATGTCTGAGTGGATATTGTGACTCATTGAATGTGAGATGCACAGAAACTCCAAAACACCTTTCTGCTAAAAAGATGTGAAAAGCTAAAAAGACTATGCCTACAGATTAATGGTCTCTTGTACACAATGTACTTTAAATTCTGAGCACTAAGAACCATATATATAGTACTGTATATCTCATGGATAGATATTTGGTGTTTTAGCTTTTCGCAAAGAGTTGTTGATGAATGGAATGGTTTGCCTGAATGGGTAGTTAGCTCCAATTCTGTTCACAATTTCAAAGTCAACATTGATAAGTTTTTTACTAATTCTTTGATTTTTGTTTTTTGTTTTTTTTGTATTTGTGGTGGTGGTGGTGGCGACGACGACGATGAGTGAACACACAATTACGATGACGGGGTCGTTGCCTGCGTAATTGGTTATAATAGTAACAATGCTATCACGAAACGCTTAATATGACCCGGACGAGAACACAGGTACGACGTACGGACAGACATAACATCGACAACCAAGTCAATGTCCACGGCCTTCGATAACCCAGTTGTGGTGCACTGGCGTGTCTACCCAACCCAGGCTTGAACCCGGGGCCTCGTGGTCTGTAAACATGTATGATAACCGCTACACCACACTTGGTAGACGGTGGTGGTGGTGTTGGTTTGAGCTTTTTATGGGTTGATTTACCCTTCTTAGCCCGTCATCTTGTTATGTTATGTTATTTAATTTTGATAATTTCATTTTTAAGTTTGAGTTACGACTACTCAAAGTTTTATAATTTTTTGCCAAATTTGTGATGTATGAAAAGTAAAATTCCTATATAATTCTTCATTATTCTTTCTTAATTCTAGTCTCCGAAAAAGTTTAAAATACGTGTTCCTCTTAAATTTGACTGTAGGTGTGTGGAAGCTCTTTGGTTTTTTAAGTATCAGCTACTTCTGCAGGCGCACTCTATTCTTATGGAAAAACCACATATATATTCACAAATCTTACTGGCGCAGGTATTGTAGGCATATTGGACCTTATTTACAAACATTGTAACTAATTGTAAAAATGAGAAAATCAAAATATACAATATGCCAGGCGAGACTTACTCATTTCTAGCTTAATTAAATCTTTTTGTAAATTCAAATAGTTGTAGAGTGGTAAAATTTGTTACCAATTCTGGTTGGAATATTTGTTACATTCAAATGTTTTGAATTTTAAGCTTTTCAAATTTTCTATGCTTGTAATTTTATTTTAGAAAGTGCAGGACCCCAAATTTAGACGAGCAAATTACTATTTGTGAGGTGTGAGCCTAAGACTAAAGGAGCACTAGACCAAAAAGTGGGGTGCTCATTTTTGCGATTTTCACTGATTTATTATCCACAACAGATCGATAAAACTTCATGTCTCCATAGCCCACAGGTGACGTGAGGGCAAAGGTCACTTGAATATTCATATTAACCAGAAAATTTGTTGTACCATTGTGTGCTAAATAAGCATTCAATTTTTAGGGGATGCCAGAAATAAAATAAAACGCAGTCACTTTTCAGTCTAGTGCTCCTTCAAGTTTGTAAATGTACTTTACCTTTTGGTCTGTAGTATTCTATGGTATTTAATTGTGATTTCATGAATTTTTAATGAGGGGGCAAAGCTAACTGTAATAGTTTTCCATTGTTGATATTGCAACAACTGAATGTCTGATTGAAGACCATTGTTGTCATGGGGGGTTTCGCTTCCCCTTTGCTAATTTTTTTTTTTTTTTTTTAATGTATCGGATGTTCTAAAATAAATTTCCATAAACTAGTTTTTGTGTGCATTTGATATGATTAATGAGCAATTTCCTGCCACCAAAAGCAAAAAAAAAAAAATGGAAGGTACCTAGGGCCTTTAAGTGGGTCTCTGGAACTCCACGGCATTGTAGCCCATGCTTTGCATGCACAATACTGCCATAGGCAGTACATACTTCTACATACAATTTTATTGTGCCTCCAATAAATATGTTCTGGCGGCGCCACTAAATGTTGTTGATTTAGGCTAGAGGCATGGCCAAGACGCAGATGGTATAATATAAAAGAGTTGCTTTAAACTATGTCACCCGCAGGGAAAGGGGGTTTCCATACTAAAGTGGTAGGTATGTGCCACCCAGAATTTCAAAATTGGACTGCGGTATGACAGATGTTTTTAGTAACTGTGACAATTTATGATTTTAATACCTGCAATATGAAAATAAGTGATTTTTGATACCTGCAATATGAAAATAAGTGATTTTTGATACCTGCAATATGAAAATAAGTGATTTTTGATACATGCAATATGAAAATAAGTGATTTTTGATACATGCAATATGAAAATAAGTGATTTTTGATACATGCAGTATGAAAATATGCAATTTTTTTGAGACCAGCAGTATGAGAGATTGGATTTTAATACCTGCACTACGAAAATTCTGAAAAAAAGCAACTGCTTGGGCGGCACATATATGTATATATTCCTCACATACAGTATAGAAGTGCCCCCCCCCCCCATCCCCCATGCCCCCTCCCACAGGCTGTTATGATTTGCGACATCCCCTTTAGGCATCAGAGCCTCAATGCAGATAGTATTTTCAATGATCTTCAAGAAGTTCCTCTTACTGTAGCACAGTATGTTACACCTTTCAACCTTTGTCCTAAGGGGGTTGGATTTTCCCTAAAGGGACACATTTCAACATTTTATTAAATTTTAGAGGCTATGCAACTCTGGCTTCTCAAGTAATTTGTTTGCTCATGTCAACATTTCAAGAATTATTGCAAAGGGCACTTCATCGAAATCCTTCTGGAAATGGTGAGCTTGCATCAACTTGATTCAAAGTTTTAGGAGGTCAAAATAGCTTACAATTGATGCCTTTTGCAGATAGCTTTAAAGGATTAGTTCAGGGTCAAAAGAAACAAAATGGTGAAGAAAGCATTCAAAACTCTTATTCCTTTATGGAGATATTCAAGTTTAAAACTCTGTCTTACCTGTGTAGAAATGACTGGTGTAGTAAAGTCTACAATGGAAAGTTAGCATCTTCATCATTCTTAACATTCTTCTCACATTCTTAACAATTGTTAATGTATTAAAAAAGTTTATTAAAAGTTTCATTATTTAAATTACTTTTCCTCAAACTTTCTGCCTGCCAGTGATATATTTTAAATACCCTTACTAGATTCAGTTTTTCTACTTTTCTGACTGTCCCATGGTTTTCAAGCCACAAAATCGCAGGACAAAATATGATAAAATACATAAAGACTTTGAGGGATCTGAGGCTATGACATCACAACTAGTCTGATTTCAGTTTTTTTAATGCTTTTTTCACCAATTGTTTTTTTTTTTTTTTTTGAAGTCCTCTTTCATATAAGATAAACTTGCTTGACCCTTAACCTAATCCTTAAATTAGCATTTTGTAAGTAGGTAAAACTCTCAGTGAGCTAGTGAAAGTTTATGATGAGCTTGTAAAAGCTCTTGGCGGACTTGCAAGAGAAGGGAAACAAGAAAGATTCAAACAGCTCATTTCAGGAGCATAGAAGTATCACGACTTAAAAGAGAAAGCAACACAAATGTGTCCAGCTTAGAAGTGGAAGATTTTACTGGTTAATTTGTTTCCAACAAATGTTGCTTCTGGCTCATTTGGGGCTTTATTGAACTCACCATTTGGGGCTTTATTGAACTCACCATTTGGGGCTTTATTGAACGCACCATTTGGGGCTTTATTGAACGCACCATTTGGGGCTTTATTGAACGCACCATTTGGGGCTTTATTAAACGCACCATTTGGGGCTTTATTGGACTCACCATTTGGGGCTTTATTGAATGCACCATTTGGGGCTTTATTGAACTCACCATTTGGGGCTTCATTGAACGCACCATTTAGGGCTTTATTGAGCTCACCGTTTGGGGCTTTATTGAACACAGCATTTGGGGCTTTATTGAAATCACCATTTTGGGGCTTTATTGAATGCACCATTTGGGGCTTTATTGAACTCACCATTTGGGGCTTTATTGAACTCACCATTTGGGGCTTCATTGAACGCACCATTTAGGGCTTTATTGAGCTCACCGTTTGGGGCTTTATTGAACGCAGCATTTGGGGCTTTATTGAAATCACCATTTTGGGCTTTATTGAATGCACCAGTTGGGGCTTTATTGAACGCACCATTTGGGGCTTTATTAAACACATCATTTGGGGCTTTATTGAACTCACCATTTGGGGCTTTATTGAATGCACCATTTGGGGCTTTATTGAATGCACCATTCGGGGCTTTATTGAACTCACCATTTGGGGCTATATTAAAAGCACCATTTGGGGCTTTATTAAACACAGCATTTGGGGCTTTATTGAACTCACCATTTGGGGCTTTATTGAACGCACCATTTGGGGCTTTATTGAACGCACCATTTGGGGCTTTATTGAATGCACCATTTGGGGCTTTATTGAACGCACCATTTGGGGCTTTATTGAACTCACCATTTGGGGCTTTATTAAACACATCATTTGGGGCTTTATTGAACTCACCATTTGGGGCTTTATTGAACGCACCAGTTGGGGCTTTATTGAACGCACCATTTGGGGCTTTATTTAACTCACCATTTTGGGCTTTATTGAACGCACCATTTGGGGCTTTATTGAACTCACCATTTGGGGCTTTATTAAACACATCATTTGGGGCTTTATTGAACGCACCATTTGGGGCTTTATTGAATGCACCAGTTGGGGCTTTATTGAACTCATCATTTGGGGCTTTATTGAACTCACCATTTGGGGCTTTATTGAACGCACCATTTGGGGCTTTATTGAACTCACCATTTGGGACTTTATTGAACTCACCATTTGGGGCTTTATTGAACTCACCATTTGGGGCTTTATTGAACTCACCATTTGGGGCTTTATTTGCACCACGCACCATTTGGGACTTTGTTGAACGCACCATTTGGGGCTTTATTGAACTCACCATTTGGGGCTTTATTGAACTCACCATTTGGGGCTTTATTTAACTCACCATTTGGGGCTTTATTGAACTCACCATTTGGGGCTTTATTGAACTCACCATTTGGGGCTTTATATTGAACTCACCATTTGGGGCTTTATTGAACGCACCATTTGGGGCTTTATTGAACGCACCATTTGGGGCTTTATTAAACACATCATTTGGGGCTTTATTGAACTCACCATTTGGGGCTTTATTGAAATCACCATTTGGGACTTTATTGAACGCACCATTTGGGGCTTTATTCAACGCACCATTTGGGGCTTTATTAAATGCACCATTTGGGGCTTTATTTAACTCACCATTTGGGGCTTTATTGAACTCACCATTTGGGGCTTTATTGAACGCACCATTTGGGGCTTTATTGAACACATCATTTGGGGCTTTATTAAACGCACCATTTGGGGCTTTATTAAATGCACCATTTGGGGCTTTATTGAACTCACCATTTGGGGCTTTGTTAAACGCACCATTCGGAGCTTTATTGAACTCACCATTTGGGGCTTTATTCAACTCACCATTTGGGGTTTTATTGAACTCACCATTTGGGGCTTTATTGAACTCACCATTTGGTATTTGTTAAACGCACCATTCGGGGCTTTATTCAATCACCATTTGGGGCTTTATTGAACTCACCATTTGGGGCTTTATTTAACTCACCATTTGGGGTTTTATTGAACTCACCATTTGGGGCTTTATTTAACTCACCATTTGGGGCTTTATTTAACTCACCATTTGGTATTTGTTAAACGCACCATTCGGGGCTTTATTCAACTCACCATTTGGGGCTTTATTCAACTCACCATTTGGGGCTTTATTGAACACACCAGTTGGGGCTTTATTGAATGCACCATTTGGGGCTTTATTGAACTCACCATTTGGGGCCTTATTTAACTCACCATTTGGGACTTTGTTGAACGCACCATTTGGGGCTTTATTGAATGCACCATTTGGGGCTTTATTGAACTCACCATTTGGGGCTTTATTGAACTCACCATTTGGGGCTTTATTGAACTCACCATTTGGGGCTTTATTGAACGCACCATTTGGGGCTTTATTAAATGCACCATTTGGGGCTTTATTGAACTCACCATTTGGGGCTTTATTGAACTCACCATTTGGGGCTTTATTGAATGCACCATTTGGGGCTTTATTGAAATCACCATTTGGGGCTTTATTGAACGCACCAACCATTTGGGGCTTTATTTAACTCACCATTTGGGGCTTTATTGAAATCACCATTTGGGGCTTTATTGAATGCACCATTTGGGGCTTTATTTAACGCACCATTTGGGACTTTGTTGAACGCACCATTTGGGGCTTTAGTGAACTCACCATTTGGGGCTTTATTGAACTCACCATTTGGGGCTTTATTTAACTCACCATTTGGGGCTTTATTGAACTTACCATTTGGGGCTTTATTCAACTCACCATTTGGGGCTTTATTCAACTCACCATTTTGGGCTTTATATTTAACTCACCATTTGGGGCTTTACTGAACGCACCATTTTGGGCTTTATTGAACTCACCATTTGGGGCTTTATTAAACCCACCATTTGGGGCTTTATTGAAATCACCATTTGGGACTTTATTGAACTCACCATTTGGGGCTTTATTTAACGCACCATTTGGGGCTTTATTAAATGCACCATTTGGGGCTTTATTTAACTCACCATTTGGGGCTTTATTGAACGCACCATTTGGGGCTTATGAACGCACCATTTGGGGCTTTATTGAACACATCATTTGGGGCTTTATTAAACGCACCATTTGGGGCTTTATTAAATGCACCATTTGGGGCTTTATTGAACTCACCATTTGGGGCTTTGTTAAACGCACCATTCGGAGCTTTATTCAACTCACCATTTGGGGCTTTATTCAACTCACCATTTGGGGTTTTATTGAACTCACCATTTGGGGCTTTATTGAACTCACCATTTGGTATTTGTTAAACGCACCATTCGGGGCTTTATTCAACTCACCATTTGGGGCTTTATTCAACTCACCATTTGGGGCTTTATTGAACGCACCAGTTGGGGTTTTATCGAATGCACCATTTGGGGCTTTATTGAACTCACCATTTGGGGCTTTATTTAACTCACCATTTGGTATTTGTTAAACGCACCATTCGGGGCTTTATTCAACTCACCATTTGGGGCTTTATTCAACTCACCATTTGGGGCTTTATTGAACACACCAGTTGGGGCTTTATTGAATGCACCATTTGGGGCTTTATTGAACTCACCATTTGGGGCTTTATTTAACTCACCATTTGGGACTTTTTATATTTGGGGCTTTATTGAATGCACCATTTGGGGCTTTATTGAACTCACCATTTGGGGCTTTATTGAACTCACCATTTGGGGCTTTATTGAACTCACCATTTGGGGCTTTATTGAACGCACCATTTGGGGCTTTATTAAATGCACCATTTGGGGCTTTATTGAACTCACCATTTGGGGCTTTATTGAACTCACCATTTGGGGCTTTATTTAACTCACCATTTGGGGCTTTATTGAACTCACCATTTGGGGCTTTATTGAACTCACCATTTGGGGCTTTATTGAACGCACCATTTGGGGCTTTATTGAACTCACCATTTGGGGCTTTATTGAATGCACCATTTGGGGCTTTATTGAACTCACCATTTGGGGCTTTATTGAACTCACCATTTGGTGCTTTATTTAACTCACCATTTGGGGCTTTACTGAACTCACCATTTGGGGCTTTAGTGAACTCACCATTTGGGGCTTTATTGAACTCACCATTTGGGGCTTTATTTAACTCACCATTTGGGGCTTTATTGAACTCACCATTTGGGGCTTTATTTAACTCACCATTTGGGGCTTTATTGAATGCAACATTTGGGGCTTTATTGAACTCACCATTTGGGGCTTTATTGAACTCACCATTTGGGGCTTTATTGAACTCACCATTTGGGGCTTTATTAAATGCACCATTTGGGGCTTTATTGAACGCACCATTTGGGGCTTTATTGAACTCACCATTTGGGGCTTTATTGAACTCACCATTTGGGGCTTTATTGAATGCACCATTTGGGGCTTTATTGAACTCACCATTTGGGGCTTTATTGAACTCACCATTTGGGGCTTTATTGAACTCACCATTTGGATCTTTATTGAATGCACCATTTGGGGCTTTATTGAACTCACCATTTGGGGCTTTATTGAACTCACCATTTGGGGCTTTAGTGAACTCACCATTTGGGGCTTTATTGAACTCACCATTTGGGGCTTTACTTAACTCACCATTTGGGACTTTGTTGAACGCACCATTCGGGGCTTTATTTAACACAGCATTTGGGGCTTTATTAAATGCACCATTTGGGGCTTTATTAAACACATCATTTGAGGCTTTATTGAACTCATCATTGACGGGATTGCCCCACAAAATTGATATCTTTTGTTTAAAGGTGATTTTTTGTATATTAGCATGTTTTTCCCCCTCCCCCACCCCCCACTTTTGGTAAATCCCACCAATAGAACTCGCTGCAATTAAGAATAAGCTTTCTACAAGTTGGTTTTAGCCTATGTGAGCTTGTGGTGAACTTAATCTTACATGGTTTACCAGTTTCATAATTCAAACAGGTTTATCAAGACCATGGTTTCGGCCGGTTCTTTATTTAACAAATAACCTTTATCTAACTTTACTCAGATTTATCTCAATTTATCCAGTTTTATAAAGATTTATAAAATTATATAAAGATTTATAGAAATGTATAGAGATTTGTAAAAGATTCATAAAGAATTATAAAGATTGATGAAGATTTATTCCAGATTTATAGATATATAATATATTACTAATTTAAAAATCTGGAATAAATCTTTATAAATCTTACTAAATTATTTATAAATTTAGATCAATTTGATTAAGGTTAGATAAATTTAGACGAAACTAGACGATCTTTAGACAAAAAAAAAAAAATATTTTTGTTTGATTTGGATAAAACCAGTTGCATGTCGAGGCAAAACCGTGCAAGCTTAGGTAAACTAAATGTTTAAATTTTGTGGTGAGTGAAATGTGGGTTCCAAGTTTTATGGATGGGGGAAGCCATGGGAACCTGACTATGAGCTTTATCACATTTGTAAATGTTGACATATTTTAAATGTGAGTGAATAAATGTTTGGAACTTAATGATGGTGAAGCAGGTTGAAGACCTTTTTACCCCTATAAAAAGACAAAAAGGGACTTGAGGCCTTAATTGTAGCTGACTGACTGAAACAGATTTATCTGAAACTTGACCACATACATACTACCCTAATAACATTAACTTGAAACAAGATATTCAATGACCAAACTTGAAACCCGGAGCACTCTAGAGACTGATGGCACATTTTGCAAATTTATGTGGATTTCAAGAAACAGAAATCTCATCTTGCACTCATTGTAGGATATTTTCATCTATCAAGTAAATTTGAATTAACTCAATGAAATTTCAATGAAAAACACCTACAAATTTTAAGTATTGGTTCAGGATTAAGTAGCATTTGATTTAGATACAATCTTTTTTTATTATTCATGGGAGCCTAGTTATTGCACCTTTTTTCACTTGAGTGCTCAGTTAAGGAAAGTTATTGCGGTGCCTTCCATACTACATCATAAATTTTGCATATGTAAACAAATCTTGTTCTTGCCATGATGCAAGAAGTATGTCAGGTTGCAAGCTGTGGCTTTTCTTGTTCCAATTTAATGCTCTATAATTAGATACTATTCAATTTGATACTGTCTCAGATAAGCTCTCACGCAAACTATGTGCTAGTTTGTCACAATTTGCTTATGTGATTGAACATCATTCTGAATATTAGTTTTTGTGATAACAGACTTTAAGTTTGTAATTTCAAATTTTCTTTAGTATACAACAAAAGCTTATTTGTATTCTAGGTTATGTATGACTAAACTTTCCAGGATTCCAAGATATCTGTAACATAAGTTGCTAACACGCCTGAGATTTTTATGTAATTTTTCTGATTATGTTTGTCAAACGCAGTTGAACAAACTCATTCATAAATTGTCATTTTAATAACTTTGAAAAATAATTACAGTTGTTGCCTCATGTCTCAAGTGCATCCTTTTCAATTAGGCATGCTGCAAACTTCAAAGATTGTTTTTGAAGGTATATTACCATGGTTTTTTGTACAAATTTATTTGTAAGAGCATACTTTTAGAGCCAATTTGGTATGAAAATCAGTTTGATATCATATTCCATTCAGGAGATATGGACTTTTAAAGATTTCCCAATTGCATCTTAAAGTTTTTGTACAATATGATGAATTCGTGTTTGATGATGTCACAGAGTACAATTCCATTGCAAATGTTTCTGCATTTCTTTTAACGTTAATTGGTTGTTTCTTTGTGATTAGAAACAATTTTTCAAAAGTAATTAAAGTAAGGTATATTTGGCAATGTATATAAATACCGAACTTTCATCAATTAATTTTTTCAGCAGGTTTTACTAAAAAAAAAAGGATGATAGAATTTAATGAAATACATCAACTTTGTAGGAGAATGTGTTGCTGTGATGTTATACTAAGCCTTTTCCTATTCGTTTATTGGCATTTTTGTGAATCCTAAAATTTGAATATCTCCTGGTAGGAATAACATATATCAACATGATTTTTGTTTTAAATTGTTTCTAAAAAATTAAAAATTTCTCTTTATGAAAGGTTATGAAAAAACAAAGGAATATTTCTTTAAAGGATTAATTCAGGGGCCAGTGAAATTTCATCTTTTATGAAAGAGGACTTCAAAAGAAACAAAATGGTGAAGGAAGCATTCAAAAATTTGGTATCATTTTTGTAGAAACGACTGAAATCAGACTAGTTGTGATGTCATATCCGCGGATTCCTCAAATTCTCCATGCATTGTATTATAATCTGTGGCTTAAAAACCATTAGATATTTCAAGAAAGTAGTAAAAAAGTTCAATCAATTTTCTTTAAAACACACTGTGTTAAGAATGTGAGGAGGGTGCCAACTTTCCATAGTAGACTTTCTTCATCATTTATTTCTACACAGATAAGACAGCTACTTTAAACTTGAATATCTCCTTAACACAGTAAAATATTGAAGTAGTTTCTTCACACCATTCTGTTTCTTTTAAAGTCCTCTTCCAAATAAGATAAACTTCCTTGACCACTGATCTAAAACTTTAACACCTTTTCAAATGCTAACTAGATTTCCATTGCTCCAGGGTAATTATAAAGAAATTTCTTAAGTTTGTTGTTTCCAGTTGTATTAAAAAATCATTTAGGGATAATATGTTTTCAAAACTCTTCTTGCTGCACAGTAGATGAACTTGCACATAAATATTTTCATACAGCTTGCCACAGATCATAGAGCCATGCAACCTCTAGAACCAAAAAACCCAAACACTTTCTGCAAGTTTGCGTAAGCTAAATATTTTTGCTAGTTTGCGCAAGCTAATGTTAGTTTGCGCAAGGTTGTATTTGTTCCAAATGCTAGCTTGCGGCAAATTTACGGCAAGCTAATTGTGCAAGCTAAAGATGTTTAGCTTGCCACAAACTTGCTGCAAGCTAAAATTTGTGTATGGGGCTACTTCATAGATAACTTTGATTTTTCTGAATTGATGCTTCAAGTTGACCATTTACAACATGCCCCTTATAGAGAAGGCTGCTGTCCAGACATCAAACTATGCTGGGCTAACTTGATGAAACAGAATGAGCATGATTACGGATTTGAAGAGAATGAGCATAATTACGGATTTGAAATGGTTTTTCTCTCTCCGTATCACTTCCAATATTCATTTTACTGAGAAACTGCCTCCTGTTTTATTGATGGAGCTCCCTATATTACATTTCAGCTTGCATTTTGTGTCAAATAATTGAGCATCTCGGGTGCCTCATTAGTCGTCGCGTGAAATGGAGTAGTGCCCCCTCCTTTAATGCATGCAAAGTAATACCTCTGAGCTATTCAGATGCGTTACAGTAACGTTCAATGTTTACAGAAAATCAATTGTTATGTATTTAAATGGTGCATTTAGACAAAATTGAGTCAAGTGAAGATTATCTGGAAATACTGAGTTGGCCCAGTTTTATCAAAGCAAGTTTTGTCAAAGTAAGTTTTGTCACCTTGGATAGAATTTTAAAAGAATCAGAAAGAGACAATTTTCCCTGCTGGTCATTTAATGTGAAATATAATATAACTGTTTGTCGTATAAATATTGAGGAGGAAGGAATTGATACCAAGGACATTAGCTGCAGCAGGATAAATGTCGCTTGTTTGATAAATGTCGCTCATTTGATATCTGTATTGGTAGCATAAGTGTGTTAAACATGCTAAAATGAGCACATGTTATTGCTCTCCGTTTTCCTCATTGTGAATGTTTGCCCTCATTTTCTCAATCAATGATTCAAGCGATGCTATACTCTGTCAATCAAAATAAAGAGCAGGCGGAGGTCAGGCTCAAATGGTGATGCAGCAATTGTCATGCATCTTAATGTCATGCATCTTATGACTGATTCAGTATATGTCATCTTATACAGGTCAGTCTCCAGAAGTCTGTCCCCTCTTCTGATTTCTTTAGATATGAATATCACATTGTGTAATTGTATAAATCTCTTCCGTTAAAATGTTCATTTCGTCTCTGTCCTTTTGGAGACTTAATTCAACTGGAAAGTCTGTGAAATTTGTCTTCTTATCTAAAGTAATTAATTCTTTATAAATGCAAGTTTACCTCTGAATTTAGGAATAGTAACTGGATTGAGGGCTAGCTTTTATTTAATAGCTTACAGTATGTTCTTAAAATTGTGTTCACTTAGTATTTTGGACTTTGCCTCATTGAGGGTTTGTTTTTGTTGCAACAACAGTCACAACACAAGACCGACCAAAACATTTAACAGTCACAACACAAGACAGACCAGAACGATTAATAGTCACGACACAAGACAGACCACAACAATTAACAGTCACAACACAAGACAGACCACAGCGATTAACAGTCAGGACACAAGACAGACCACAACAATTAACAGTCACAACACAAGACAGACCAGAACGATTAATAGTCACGACACAAGACAGACCACAACAATTAACAGTCACAACACAAGACAGACCACAACAATTAACAGTCACAACACAAGACAGACCAGAACGATTAATAGTCACAACACAAGACAGACCACAACGATTAACAGTCACGACACAAGACAGACCAGAACAATTAAGAGTCACAACACAAGACAGACCACAACGATTAACAGTCACAACACAAGACAGACCACAACGATTAAGAGTCATGACACAAGACAGACCAGAACGATTAAGAGTCACAACACAAGACAGACCAGAACGATTAACAGTCACAACACAAGACAGACCACAACGATTAACCGTCATAACACAAGACAGACCACAACAATTAACAGTCACAACACAAGACAGACCAGAATGATTAACAGTCACAACACAAGACAGACCAGAACGATTAACAGTCACAACACAAGACAGACCACAACGATTAACAGTCACAACACAAGACAGACCAGAGTGATTAACGGTCAGGACACAAGACAGACCACAACGATTAACAGTCACAACACAAGACAGACCACAACGATTAACAGTCATGACACAAGACAGACCAGAGTGATTAACAGTCACGACACAAAACAGACCAGAACGATTAACAGTCACAACACAAGACAGACCACAACGATTAACAGTCACGACACAAGACAGACCACAACGATTAACAGTCACAACACAAGACAGACCACAACGATTAACAGTCACAACACAAGACAGACCACACAAATTAACAGTCACAACACAAGACAGACCAGAATGATTAACAGTCACGACACAAGACAGACCAGAATGATTAACAGTCACAACACAAAACAGACCAGAACGATTAACAGTCACGACACAAGACAGACCAGAACGATTAACAGTCACAACACAAGACAGACCAGAACGATTAACAGTCACAACACAAGACAGACCAAAACGATTAACAGTCACAACACAAGACAGACCACAATGATTAACAGTCACAACACAAGACAGACCAGAATGATTAACAGTCACAACACAAGACAGACCAGAACGATTAACAGTCACAACACAAGACACACCACAGCGATTAACAGTCACAACACAAGACAGATTAGAACAATTAACAGTCACGACACAAGACAGACCAGAACGATTAACAGTTACAACACAAGACAGACCAGAACGATTAACAGTCACAACACAAGACAGACCACAACGATTAACAGTCATGACACAAGACAGACCACAACAATTAACAGTCACAACACAAGACAGACCAGAACGATTAACAGTCACGACACAAGACAGACCACAACGATTAACAGTCACAACACAAAACAGACCAGAACGATTAACAGTCACGACACAAGACAGACAAGACAGACGACACAAGACAGACCAGAACGATTAACAGTCACAACACAAGACAGACCAGAACGATTAACAGTCACAACACAAGACAGACCACAACAATTAACAGTCACGACACAAGACAGACCAGAATGATTAACAGTCACAAGACAGAACAAAACAGTCACACAAGACACACCACAGCGATTAACAGTCACAACACAAGACAGATTAGAACAATTAACAGTCACGACACAAGACAGACCAGAACGATTAACAGTTACAACACAAAACAGACCAAAACGATTAACAGTCACAACACAAGAGAGACCAGAACAATTATTACTCATCAAATGCCTTTCATGGAGAGTGGAGGAGGTTTATGAGGGTAACTCCATGCAAGAAAGAAAATACCTGAAAATTTATCTTAAAAATAACATATTCAATGTTTGAATGATATTATGGATCAAAGTTGAGTATTTTTGAACATGCAAAGTTGATGAATTTATGGGAAGATCTGCCTTTAAATCTTTATGTAATTTAATTTCATTGCAAATGTTGTGGATGTCCGTCTTGGAGACTTTGCAGTTGTTGATTGAGGTATTGGCTGGTGCTTATCTTCAAAGAATTTTGGCAGAGGCAAACTTTAACATTTTACATAATAGAATGGAATGATCTGTCATATATTACACATCTACTGTACATAATAATGTATTGGTTTGACTGTACTGTCAACAAATATGTTTAGTTGAAAGTGTTTCTGGTGATTATGTGCCATTGTGTGCATAAGGGCTGAAGAGTATTGTCTTACATATCTTTGATACAAATGAACTTGTTGCCTCAGATAATGTTTTGCTGGTGATTAAAGTAACAATTGGTTAAAGGAGCTTAGTAGCTGGAAAGTGAGGGCGTATTAAAGCTAAATCACTCAAGATTTGTACATGTTTTCCCATTGACTTTTTGGAAATTTGTGCGCGATGGGTGAACATTTCTGTAAGAAACAGACCCTATAATCAGATGATGGGACGTTTATTGGTTAAAATCTGTATAAATTGGCAAACCAATGCCCTCACTATTCAGCCATCAGCTCCTTTAAATATTCATTATTTGCTTTTGGGTATTCATGTAGCTTTATTACCCCATCTTGGAAGTGATAGTGATTCTTAGTTAAACGCCTGTGCCCATCTGAATCTTTCGCATGTATTCATATTCATACATCACAGAATCATCTGCTATACCTGGCCATCATTCTCCATTTTATTATTGTCAAGTGTTGTTCTTATTTCCTGTAAGTGCATTTGCTATTCAGACCACGTATGCAGGTCTAAAGCTTGGCCTTTTAAGAAATCAAATAATATCAGTCCCTCCATTGCTCTTAATATTTGATGAATTTCAACAGAATACTTAAACTTTGAATATTGGTGGCGATGTCAGCCTTAGTGCTCCTTCATTCCTGTAAAGCATTTATTTATACACCACTACGCCACTGTCCTTAACCCCCAAAGGGAATGGTCAAAATATGAAAATAGACCAACTCATTGTAATGACCATGCCTCGTTCAAACGTATAGGCGGCTGAAATGCGCAGCAGTTGAGGCGTGACAGTGAGTGACATGGCATGAGGCACAGCTTTCATTTCATGCAAATATTCACTCAGGTGTGTTTTATCTAAATAACATATTTCTGTCTGTCCATGAATTTTTTGCTTATATGAAAGGTTCGATACCTATTACTTTTCAAACATTTACGAAAAGTGTGTCATATTGAGTTAAGTTGTGCGATTATGGCCTCACGGACAGTCTTTTCCTTAGGGAGGAGTTGTTGTGATGAGATGATGATATTGTCATTATGAAATGATACCTGTCATTTTCTTCAGATTATTTGGCTTGTTTTATGTCAGATCAAGGTGGTTTCATCAGCTCTGAATGACAAGATCTTGGATACATTTTTGGTTTTTGTATCAGTTTTATTTTTCTGTACCTGGTGTAAGCCAAAGTATTTGAATATTTTGACCACAACCCAAACTATGTATTTTTTTTAGCAGCGGTTGTTTCAAGCTGCACTAACAAAAGTTAGATTTACTGTTTTAAACCTTTCATCTTTACGGTAATTGTTCTCCTTATTTATTCATTCATATTTTTTTATTTTCTGCTATGTGTTTTAATATGTATATGCATGTACTTTTTCCTTTTTACAAATATTTGAAATTTGTACTGGAATATATAATAATAATAATAATAATATGCAGTATCCTGTATTTGAAGTATGCATGCATCAAGCGAAGCAGTCATAAAAAGTTTTGGATCAGCATTCTATTTCATGTTGGGTTCAATGAATGGGGGTGTAATAATTGGGGGCAGGTAAATTTGTGTTACCATGACGGCATTCAGTAATGTAGCTGTTATGCTAACAAAGTACTGAAAGTTACATCCATTCTTTTTGATGGAGGACTGTTTGGTTTTCAAGTACAATATGTTTAGCAAAGCATAGCATAGCAAGGTTTAACGTCCCGAAAGCATCCAGTTCTGGACATTATATCAACACTGCCACGGCTTTTGATAACCAGTTGTGAACTCACTGGTTGCAGACCCACCAGGATGTGAGTGAGGTAGAGTGGGAGGGGATAATTTAAAGGGAACCTTTATTAAACCCCTTCCTGCAGTGGCTATATATGAAATACAAAAAACACTGCCAAAGGATATAAATTTTGATTTAAATCTGAAGTTCAATGTATTATAAGGTCATTTAAAGGACTGGTGACATATAGAAGCAAGTTTGCTTTAAACTGATGTTTGACACTCACTGAATACTTAGTAACCCCTATTTCTCCAAAATAATAATTGGAAAAGTGTGAAAATCACGTTATTTTGAAGTACAGAATAACCATTTTCTGTGACATCTGCAAAAAAATTGTGATGTTGTAGACCCCCTCGTAGAACTGCCTATGTATTAAGCCCCATACAAATTAATTACAAACCAATAATGTCGTCAGCAAAAAGTTTGAAAAAGTTAGAAAAATCCTCTGATACCTCAGGTACAGAATATTCTTTATGAGAATTTGACGGAGACATTATAGAACCCCAGTATACCTGAAGATGCAATCCAACCATGAATGTTTGAGATATTACCGGGAGAAGTTAGCCACTCTGAGCCGGCTGAATGTGAAATTTAACAAACCCTTCGCGAACGCCTTCACAACACCACAGATTTAAGGTAATCTACGAATACATTTTGGAAATAATTAGTGCCTCTCAGTCTCATCCGGTACATGCACTGATTCATACGATTCTCTCCTTTTTGTCTAAGCTATACCATCAAGCGATTTATTTCCTAGAAATTACCAAAGGAAGGCTAAAAGTTTAGGCCTACAACTGGACTCCATGAAGTAGTAGCCGATAAATACATACAATACATGCATTGTATGTGTATAGGCTAGGCCTTCGTATGGCCAGCAGGAGATCAGTGATATCACTGTCTAACTTGACACATCACAAAATTTGAATGATAGAAATCAGAGTGTTTTAATAGTTTAAATGAGCGGCAAAAAAAAAAGTTTTTCTAACATAAGTAAACAACAGATAATTTTTGAACTACATATGTAGTAGAAAGTTGTTCCGAATTAAAAAAATACATCAGTTGATACCAAAGTTGCTACATGTCTCTAGTCCTTTCATATTCACCTGCCAGTGTTCAGTTCATGAGCTACTGTACATGTCATTTACAAAGTTACTTCACTTCTGGTTAAAATGTTGTATTACAGCTTGTAAAACCTGGGATGTGGTATTGATAAATAAACACCGTTACCCTGGTAAAACAGCTTGTTACACTTAGTGGCTGTAAGAGATTTTAGTTGGAGGGGGAAAAACATGATTTTTAAAAATTATTTTTTGTATTATTATTTTACTTTATTTTATTTGTATTATTATTATTTTTTTTTTTTTATTTATTTATTTATTTATTACTATTTTTAATATATTATATTTTTATATTTATGTTATTACTGTTTATATTTATGTTATTACTTTTTATTTATTATTATTATTATTATTATTATTATTATTATTATTATTATTATTATTATTATTATTATTACAATTATTACAATTTTTATAATTTGTATTATTATTATTACTATTATTATTTTATTTTTATTTTTATTTTTTGTTTTTTTTGTTTGGGGGGGGGCAAAAAGTAAACATCTTTCTAATTAATTATGCATATAATTCAATACAAAAGACAATAACTAGCAAATCTTTAGGAGCAATTTCTCCCCCTTGCCCCTATGGGGGGCCTGCAGTATCTATGAAATCAATATTTCACCAGTTTGTTGCCCCGCAAATGTTATGATCATTGTTATAGCCATTTTATACACATTCCTAAATATTCATGTATGTATTTGCCTCCCCCTCCCCTCACCTCTCTCTCTCTCTCTTTCTCTCTCTCTTCATGATTTGCTAATTACATGTCAAGATTTGCTAATTAAGGAAGGAAATGACTGCACTTTGCTTTTCACATTCCTACAGTATAAGTCTGTAAAACATTTCCCCATACTTTTTTTTGTATACTCAGATGTTGTAACATGAAAATAACAATTTGCTCTGATAATAACCATTGTTTATCTTGAACAGGTCTCACTTCCATGTTAATTGTTATAATTTCATTACACTTATAATTTTGCTCTTGTTATTACACAGAAGACTTCAAAGTGAAGCTAAAAACATGATTCTCCTAAAGAGCTCCAAGATTTGCAGAGCGTTTTGATTCCGTGGTTTTAATGTAAATCAAACATCTGCCTGCATCTTTTGGCCTCTCCAGATCTCAAGATCTAAAATGCATCAACTTTGTTTAAATTTCACTGATGGAAGAGTAACAAGGCAGCTTTAATTTGTGTCTGGTCTATGTCATATCAGTTTGTTTGACAAAGGAAATATGTTTTTTTTTTATTTTTTATGAAATGATGTTTTTTTTAAGGTTCTTTAATTGACTTGTACTCCCTGCTTTGAAGAAGGCAAACAGAAGGATCGTGTGACGAGAATTTATTTAATTTTTAAGGATTCCAGAAAAATTTAATTATAAAATCTCCATTGACTCTTAAGTTGAAATTTGTGAATCCATGGAAGATAAACATTCCATCCCTTTTTATTATTTTTGGTAGGAAGGCAGAAGAAGATATAAACACTGTAGAATTTATTAATTTACCTTGTAATGAAACGTAGGTATTTCAAATGAATTACATAAGCCTAATTTTCAGCGGGTGAATATCAACTTGTCAGGAGAAATTTAAATGAAAGATTTGATTTACTCTTAATATGTTCTAAAAGCTTGTTTTAAACTGGTAATTTGTAGTTTAGTTATGCAGAGTGATGTGGTAGTGATATGAATTTATGGCGCAGGTCTGTTCAGTGTGCCCTACTGTTTATTCATTGAAGGATTATGTGATCTCTGCGTCGTTATCAACGAATCACAAATCTCTGCAATAAATCATTCTTTGGTGCCAGCTGATAAGATACTTTCTCAAGCGGGATGAAAGTTTTGTACAAGTTAATGATGACTCAATAAATTGTGCATTTACATTTCAGTAAGAATTATTTTGTTTAAATTTTGACCTTGACAGTTGTTGTTAACCATATAGTTTGATACAAGACTGTTCATTTCTTTAATGGAAAAATATAACTTAGAAACTGTCAGTTTATCTCCCTCTCTCTGGGAGGATACATAAATATTTATTTTGAAGTTATGGTATCAATTTATCTTTCAGTCTATTTAATGTCATTCAGTTTGGATCTTTATTCAATTTAAAGTGTTGTCACTGTCCCAATGTGATTTACTGTATATAACAAGTTTCTTGTTTAAAACTTTTTTTGTGAAATAATTTCAAGTGAATTAAATCGGAAATGGGAGCTCTCTTCTACGTCCATGATTAGATGTGGATGTCAAAAATGTTTGTTTACTTGCATCAAGAATGATTAAAGAGTATTGGCAGAAGGGAAAGTATGGTGTAATCATCCATGAATTAAGCACATTTTACAAATAATCTTTTATTTTTCTGATGAGGTGATACAAATGTGTTTGTGCCCTTAACTCCAAAAACCGGTTAAGAAATAAGGTGATGCAGTTACATACTATTACATTATTCACATTCATGAAAAAGTCCATGCAGGTATGCCTGACTCAAAAAGTGCCATCATAGCCTCACATTACTTCACTCTTTCTTGTGTATTTTATTGATATTTAAAAATAATAATTCTAGACACACTGTACAACAAAAGCTACCTTACAGAAATTTTAGCTTATAGCACGTTTGCGACAAGCTAACAATTTTTAGCTTGCGCAAACATGCTGCAAGCTTGCAAAAGCGTGCTGCAAGCTTGCAAAAGCATGCTGCAAGCTTGCACAAGCATGCTGCCAGCTTGCACAAGCATGCTGCAAGCTTGCACAAGCATGCTGCAAGCTTGCACAATCATCCTGCAAGCTTGCTAAATATGCTGCAAGCTTGCACAAGCATGCTACAAGCTTGCAGCAAATGTACTGCAGCTAATATTTGGAACAAATGCTAGCTTGCACAAGCTAAGATTAGCTTGTGCAAGCAAACAGAATATTTGTTAGCTTGCAGAAAGTTTTGCTAGCTTGCCCAAGCTTGTAGGTAGTGTTTGCTAGCTTACGCAAGCTTACAGAAAGTTTTTGCTAGCTTGCGCAAGCTAACTTGTTTCATTGTTTTAAATACTAGCTTGCAGCAAGCTTGCTGCAAGCTAATATTTCTGCAGGGGTATGTAAGGAGAGTTGTAAGACAGATTCTGGTGAATAACTGTAATTTACCAGTGCATTTAGTAGGAAAAACAGTTACATTATTTGTTAGTAGAATATGTTAACCAGAATGCGAGAGTGAAATCTCCATAGTGTGACTCCACACTTTCACGAACAGGCTGATATATACATCAAAAAAAAAAAAAAGCCTTTTTTTGTGAAGTTAAGATTATCTTTAATGTTTGATATAACCCTGTTGCATTAAGGTTGAGTGTAGCACAGGCCCCCTTTCAAGCAGGACCATATTAAGCAAGTGTGTGGCCTGTAGCATTTTTAAATATTGGGCCCCCTGAGAACCCTGATCTAAGAAAGGATTGTCCATGTAGCTTTTATTGTCATCTAAACTCTTGTATATCGGTTATATACAAGTATTACATAAATTCATCATTTTACCTAGGACCATTTGGCCCCCAGAAGTGCGGGCCTGTAGCTACTTTTGCTATGTAACGTTTATCCGGTTAGCAATACTTTTAACTAGTTTTAACACAGTTTGGCTTCTATTGTACAAAATGCACATGTTTACCCCAAACTAATCCATAATGTTGATAATCTCTGCTTGGTATTTTCAGTGCAGCTACAGCTAAGTTCCTTTCTTTTTCCTTCCAACAGTTATGATGGCAGGCACACCAGGAGAAGCACCACATTGGTTTATACTACATTCAGCATTTTGTAGAGAAAGGGATTGGTCCACCAAGGAAAGGTCCACCAAGAAAAGGTCCACCAAGGAAAGGTTCTCCAAGGAAAGGTGCACCAAGGAAAGGTCCACCAAGGAAAGGTCCACCAAGGAAAGGTCCACCAAGGAAAGGTCCACCAAGGAAATCACTGAAATTATAGTGAGTACAGTCTAAATCAATTCAGACTTTCTGTAATCATGTGAAACAAGGCTGATGATACTATGCGAAATGTTTTACACAATGTACGTGATTGGTACAAATGAATGTGAGTTTGATTTCTTCTTCTTCTTGTTATTTTCTCTTTCCTATGCTTACCATGCTTTCTGTTTCCTATGCTTACCATGCTTTCTGTTTCCTATGCTTTCTGTTTCCTATGCTTACCATGCTTTCTGTTTCCTATGCTTACTTACCATGCTTTCTGTTTCCTATGCTTACCATGCTTTCTGTTTCCTATGCTTACCATGCTTTCTGTTTCCTATGCTTACCATGCTTTCTGTTTCCTATGCTTACCATGCTTTCTGTTTCCTATGCTTACCATGCTTTCTGTTTCCTATGCTTACCATGCTTTCTGTTTCCTATGCTTACCATGCTTTCTGTTTCCTATGCTTACCATGCTTTCTGTTTCCTATGCTTCACCATGCTTTCTGTTTCCTATGCCACCATGCTTTCTGTTTCCTATGCCACCATGCTTTCTGTTTCCTATGCTTACCATGCTTTCTGTTTCCTATGCTTACCATGCTTTCTGTTTCCTATGCTTACCATGCTTTCTGTTTCATATGCTTACAATGCTTTCTGTTTCCTATGCTTACCATGCTTTCTGTTTCCTATGCTAACCATGCTTCCTTTAGTTTTCCGCCAGTTTTGTAGAGTTGAGGTACAGTACTTGTCAAAGTTCAGAGTCGACTCAAGTTTTAAAGATCTTACAAAAATGGTATAGATTTTTTTTTTTGTGTACAAAGGAAGCCAACAATTATGCACGTCTACAAAGTTTTATGTCAATAGCATACTTACTTTTAATAATATGGGCCTGTCAAATATAAGAAAAATGGACCTAAATAATTCATTTTTAAGCCTTTTTGAGGTTTCATAACTCCCAAACCAAACCAATTACAACTCCATAAGGCAATTGTTTTAAGCAATTTTCTTTCCAAATGACAAATGATAGAGATTATAACCCCCTCCCAAAAAAAATGATAAGAGTATATGTTTAGGCTTATGGGAGCCCTTAAAAACAGAAAATATTCATGTTACACTGTTCTTTGACAAATTTTGACCAAAAATTTGAAGGGATTGCAATGGCAGAAAATAGAAGGTTTCTATGTGAAAAGGTAAAAGATATAAAGATTAATTGATTCCAAGCCTTAGAAATCATATTATACCTATAGTTAATTTTAAGGCCTGGGGTACCCTATTACCCCTACTCCCGTGGGTGTGTTTGTGACCCCATATCTCAAAATAACCCCTTTTGATTTTCTTTAAATTTATTTTATTGGTTATCAGCATAAATAGTACTGTAGTATGTTCAAAAGTATTTCTTCTATATCAGCCCGGTTCAAAAATAAATTTCCACTTTCTTAAATTCCTATTTTTGGGGTCAAACTTTTTAATGATTTGTCAACACCAGGGCTTTGAAATGGTGTATGGAATAATTGTATCCCAAATATCAGAGCTTTAGATTGGATAGTTTATTTTTAACAGCATCTTCAATACAGTATGTCAATTTGTAATACAAAGTGTTTTTTTAAATGAAATTTGGGTTGATTTCGAGGTCATTATCAATCTTTAAAAATATAATTTAGCACAAATTACAATTATTTGAAAAAATATATCATGGTATTCTAGTATTCAAAAGATATCAATTGTCTGCTGTTGATAATAAGAAATTATTTCATTTTCAATTGGGTGCCTCAGCTTGGATTTTTTTTTAAATGGCAATTTTTGTGATTTTGTGGATTTTTAGTATTATTAAGAAGTTACACCCCTAATTATGGTATATGGGAGTACCAGTTTCTCAAATATCAGAACTAAAGATTGTATATTTGGTTTTTAATAGCATCTTCAATATGTCATTTAGTGATGCAATTTCAAGAATTAGGAGCAACTGTATGTCTGTTTTGCATCATACTTGCTATGATAATGTTAATTATTGTGCACATGCTAGTGTTGTCAAAAGTTATGTCTATTATATTGATCTGCATCATGCATGGTGGTTGTGGCTTATGAATAAATATCCCGAAACAAATATTTCATGATATGCAGTGACATGACAGATAATACAAAACATGCAAATCAATCAGCATATGAAAAAAACATCGGAACCACAGAACCTTTTGGTTCTGGTTTAAATTATACAGAAAAGTGGGAGATATGTCCCCCTTCCCCCCCCCCCCCTCCCCCCTTGTACCCCCGGGAATTATGGCCCTGGAACAAGAGGCAAAGTTTTTACACTTGACATGATTACCTTATAATTGCTCGCAAAGTGTAACTCTATTATAACTTGCTTATAATGAAAACACTTCAAGCAGAACGTATTTTTTGTCTTGGATGAACTTGATATTCTCCTTGGGTTGATATTGATGTGATTATTTTTATGTCCGATTTGTCCCACATTGAATCTTCATATTGCTTAAGAAAAGAAATATTAGATCAAGAATTTAGGCGGAAAAAGTGGAATAGGGTATTCAGATGTGAAGTTAATCAGTTGTGAATATTTTCTAAAGATATTAAAATGCCCATCAATTCAGTTAGTTGTATAAAACATGTAAATAGAATAATTAAAGCAATTTTCCAGAAAGAGTCTGAACAGCTTAAACTCATAAAGTTAGGAAAACCATCTTGCAGAAATTATCTCCATATTTGCTTCAGGGCTCTATTTCCTGAATATGATTTTTTTTTTTCCTGTATTAATAAAAAAAACACTGAGTAATGGATTTAATAAGTCATCTTCTGCAGGTGTTTAAGATAGAATTGAATATTTTGGTATAGTTCAAGCATAGATTATGCTTTGGATATGCAACAGAACTTTTGAAGTGGCAGATGTAGAACAAAGTCTCTCTCTATACAGTCATACTGTATATATTGTAGGATTTGTTTAAAATTTGTAGTAGAATTCTGGAGATACGGAATGTTACCTTTTAGGACCCTTTTTAGAAAATGTGTATATTCTTATTTGCAATGTTTTGACACATTGAAAGGATGTTATGTCTTTCCTGAAAAATATTACTTCATTGCGAAAATGGGAGAATTGTTCATAGTGGATTCAGACAGATATATGTTGGAAAGAAAAAGGATACCTTATACTCACCAATACTCTGGCAAAAATTTGTTGCAAGGTTTCAGTTCTGTTGTGGTGTTACCTTTGCACACAATTAGCCATGGCAATATTCCAAAGTTATATATCCTTCTGTCCTCTTCTATAACATTGGGAGAACCTAAAGGTGAGAAGGCATTTTGTACCGTTCTGTCAATGTAATTAATTTCTTTATGAAACAAAAAAAGACAAAAGAACTCTGCCCCTTAATCAGAAATATGCTTGTCCATTATTCAAGAACAAACTCACCAAAGGAGAAAGAAAGGGCAACTGAATTTTTTCACAATTTATCAAAATACTTTAAAACAAATCTTTTGGAATGCATTGCAAACATGCTAAGCAGAGTCCTATTCAGACCTATGAATGTTAGAGATTACAAAGGAAAAAAGACCAGTGCAGTAAAAGCTTCAGCTTTCTAATCTTGCGTCCCGGGTTCAATTCCCAGTGGGTCTCCGACCAGTGCTCCACGACTGGTTAATAAAACAGCCATAGCCGTCTTGACGTAAATACCACAATGCAGGTCTGTTAGGACGTTATATACCTTGGTAAAACAACCAACCATGCATCCAACCAACCAACATGGCTACATTCACAGAACTTGACTTAGTTTAAACTGGACATTTTTGTTGTTAATAAAAATGACTTCTTTGTATCATATTTAATCAGTGGTGTGACATTTTTTATTTTATTTTTGGTGGGGGGGGGTGGGGGTAGGGGGTGGGAAAGCTGAAATTTAAATGGGAAAGATTAAATTATTCAGGGAATATCTTTAGTAATGTGCACACATGTAGTTTTCTTTATGTTACCCCCAGAATTTTAATTTGGGGGCAGTTCCCTCCCCTTGGCTACACCACTGTTCCTAATGTTCATTTGACCTTTTTTCAAATTTTGAATGAAAAACCCCTTCATTTGTAATTGTAACAGACAGACAGAAAGGAAATGGTAGATTATAGCTCATGACATTTTCAAATGAATCCTTTACAGGTCTTTATCGATAAATTTAGAATTATAAATCAGTGCAAATAATCCACAATAGAAACACATTTAAAACATACACTGTAGCATTCCTTCAATAGAAATTTATGTTTACATACAGTACCATCATTCATAATAAGATAAACTTTTGCCTCACTCCAAAACTAACAATGTTTCATGGAAAAACATTTTATGCCGTAATTCTGAACGGTTACGTATTCGTAAAGTAGTAAATTGCCCTCGGCTTGTTTAAACTAGTTCATGTGTTAGATTCTCTCACAAATGATTGAAGCATTTTATGTCCAAATTGGACCAAGATTATTTCACACAGGTAGCAGAAATTCATTGCTTACAAATTGGGCCACGAATCTAGTATTACGACCTATTTTTAAGTTTATTTATCAAGATTATTTAAGAATGTGACTGATTTTTGATTTGTTTCTCTTTTTTGCTTTTCTGGTTAATAGTCCTCTCTATGATATGTGATTAAATAGACCTGGGAGGAATGTCGTCATTCTTTATGACAGTCAGCGATGAGAGGAAACATTGTAAATTTGTGCCAGAAAGAGATAAAGCATAAGAAACAATCTCAGAATGCTAAATTTGTGGAAAGTTATCAAGGATGAAGAATATTAAACGTATTTTTGTCAGAAAAGAAGCAAATCGAGAAATGTTAAGTAAAAATGATGTGCTCGTTACGCGAATCAATCAGGCTTATAAAGGACACAGATGGAGTAATGTTAGGCTCACTGTATTTCTTTAGGGGGAATGGTGCATGGCTCATTCTTTTTTATTATTCAGCATTCAAAACGAGTTTGGCATTTTATTGGCCTTAATTTTTTGTGCATGAGAGCGTGGTGAAATATGAGCGAAAAATGCAAATTGACCTTCAAATATATACATGTGGTATAGAACAGTGGATACAGTTTGGATGCATAAAAGAGGTAATGCGAAGCGGATTAAGAATGATGTAATTTACTGGATTTGTGAAGTAATGTAATTGGCAATGTTTTGTCCAATCATTGGAAAGATTGTTTCAAATTCTGAATGGGGAGATTCAGGTACAGTGTGTGCCACAAGGATTATATTATTTATTTACATGTAGGTGTGTCAGAGTGTACTCACAATGCTACAATCTTGGACAAAACTGTTGGAATACAAGCCAGTTTGTTCATTTATTAACTGAAAATGTCACCAGCAAGTCTGTAATTAACCCTCTCCCCTCCCACAGTTCAATCTTGGGCTGAAGTTTAACAAACCAAGTTCAAAACTGTCTCATCAAGTATCAACATTTAGTAAAGTGTGCAGGGAAATAAATGCCATAGCAAAACTTTAGACAGGAGACATCCCTTTCAAGTCCCTTAAATGAAATAAAATATAATTCACCTCAATTTTGATTTTGTAAAATGCATGTTTTGAAAATGTTTGTCTTTATTAGCATGTTTTGTCCAAGATTGTAGGTAGTCAGGTGTGCAAAATTATTTTCATATGATCAGAATTGACAATGGTAAATAGTCCTTTTCCATTAATCTTTAAACAATATGCTGATTCAGAGGGATGACAGCTTACCATGCATGCATAGAAAGTAACCTGCATTTTAGCTGCAGTTTGATACCATCATTCTCAAAAGCAGTCTGGAGCTGTTTAATTTTGAAGTAACAAGTTTATACACAAATCACAGAACGTCTACAGCAGAAGGTTGGTTCCACACTCCAATTTTCTTAAAGAAATAGTCCCATGTTCTTTCGTTGCCTTTCTTAAGAAAGAGAACATTCTTAGGAACAATTTAGTACAAAAATCATATGTTATTATGTTGATATGTTATTCCTACCAGGAAATATTCAAATTTTAAGGTTCACAAAAAATGTCAATAAACAAATAGGAAAAAGTTCAGTATGACATCACAGCAACACATTCTCCCACAAAGTTTATGTATTTCATTCAAATTTATCATCCTTTTTGGTTCGCATGCGAAGCATTATGCAAACCTATGTAATGGCGATTACGTCCGTCCGGCCGTCCATCTGTTTGGCCGTCCACAGATTTGTTCTGAGATTTCCTCAGAAATGTTAAAGCTTTTTGAGAACCCCTCAGAAAATGTAAAGTTTCTTTAGAGTTCCTCAGAAAAAGTTAAAGTTTCTTTAGATATCCTTATGGAAGGTTAGAATTTCCTTATAAAATGTTAAAGTTTTTCAGAGATACTTAAGACAGGATTGAAGACTAGTTTCCTTAAAAAGTCTACAATACATTTGATATTTTCTTAGAAGATAAATGTAAAATGATGTAATTTTCCAATATTCTTCAGAGATCCTCAAATCTCTTTGTAGCACTTGAGATTTAAAATCCTTGAAATTCTTCAAAATATTTGGGCACTAACAGTTGTATCAGGCACGGTTTTTAAACTCTACTTTTATTGTTGTGGTCATTTGCATAAAGTGCTACAGTATATGACCTGACCAGACTTTTTATTTTATTTAGTATGCTCAGTCAGGAAGTGTAACAGGATGTGATTGCATATGGACATAGGGAGGGATGCCATGTGAGACATGAATGGGGGCCATGAGGGACATATGATATAATATTTACCATGTTGTATACACCAAGGGCTATATCAGGCATAATTATTTGACTCCACCTTTTTTCTTATTCAACAAGTAATTTGCATATAAGTTATTATATGAACTGACACTTTCATGCATAGTATGCTCAATCAGGGACTGTGATAGCTAGGATGAGACTTCTTATGGAGCCTATGGGATGTCATGTGAGAAATAGGGTGGGATGCCATGTGGGACATGGGGTGGGATGTCATGTGGAACAGGGTGGAATGCCACGTAGGATATGAGGTGGAATGCCATGCAGGACATTGGGTGAATTGCCATGGGATGGAATGTTATGTGGGACATGGGATGATATAAGATGTCATGTCGTCCCACCCCATTTCAATAAGTCATTTGCATATAAGTTATTATATGAACTGACACCTTCATACATAGTATGCTCAATCAGGGACTGTGATAGCTAGGTGGGAAGCCACTGATGCGGGACACAGGGAGGGATGCCATGTGGGACATACTGTAGGGAGAGATGTCATGTGGTACATATGGTTGGATTAATGTGGGACATACATGTAGGATGGGATCCATGTGGGTCATAGCATGGGATGCCATGTGGGACATATCTTTTCTGATCTTTTAATCCCATATAAGTCTCCCTGCCAGTTCATGCGTTCTAATTTCAAACTTCAATTAGCTATTTCACGTACTTTTAGAACATGGGGTAGTCGTTTAATTTCTTTTGCTGCCCCCCTTTTTATGGAACAGACTTACAGACAACATCAAACTTAGTCCTTCCCTCAATTCTTTAAAATCATCATTAAAGGCATTCCTCATGTGTTCTGATTCTGTTCAATTTTAAGCTTGATATTTGTTCTTGTATGTATGTATTTTGCAGTTTTCTTAACTATTATTATTTTTTTTTTACATTGTTTTGCATTAATTGTTGTGTCGCTGCGCCATGAGCATCACTTTTGATGGATACTTATTATTATAATTATATGGTGGAATGCCATGTGAGACACTGTATGGTGGAATGCCTCGGAGAGATATGGTGGAATGCCATGTGGGACAAGGCATGGGATGTCATGTGGGACATGAGGTGGGATGTCATTTGGGACATGGGATGTGATCCATGTGGGACAAGGTGGAATGCCATGTGGGTCATAGGATGGAATGCCCTGTGAGACATATGATGGAATTCCATGTCATGTGGGACATGGGGTGGGATGTCATGTGGGACATGGGGTGGGATGTCATGTGGGACATGGGGTGGGATGCCATGTGGAAGATATAGTGGAATGCCATGTGGGACATGGGATGGGATGTCATGTGGGACATGGGATGGGATGTCATGTGGGACATGGGGTGGATTGCCATGTGGGACATGGGGTGAGATGTCATGTGGTACATGGGATGCCATGTGGGACTTAGTGTGAGATGCCATTTTCATAATTGGGTGGGTCATATAATATGGGTGTCAATTTGCATGGGCATGCGAACCATGACGGTATTTACTGTTCTAGTTTATCAGAAAAACCTGCTAGAAAAATAAATTGATGAAATTAGGTATTTATATACATTGCCTAATATACTTTACTTCAATAACTTTTGGACAATTGTTTCTAATCATACATAAACAACCAATCAACATTAAAAGAATTACATAAACATTTTCAATGGAATTGCCTATATGACATCATCAAACACGAATTCATTATACTGTACAAAAACTTGAAAATGCAATTAGGAAATCTTTAAAAATCTATATCAACCTGATTTTTGTACCAAATTTGCTCTAAAAGTAGGCTCTTTCAAATATAATTTTTCAAAAAGCCATGGGAATATTCCTTATATTTTGCATTGAAAATTAAGTTAACTATTTCTACCTGTAGACAAAATAATCTCTCTTTTTACTAGTCACAAAAATCTCAGACAAATGTTCAAAAAGACTTATGAGGAATTTGAGGATGTGATCTTACAGCTGGACATTTCTACACAAACCAAATCAAATCAAATGAAAATTTGAAACATTTTCATGTAAGATGACCCCTCCCTGACTGTTGAACTATCTAATAAATTGTTATTCATACAATATTTTTGTTAATGTGATAATTTATACTTTTATTTAGAGAGGTAACATTAAGCATTACCTCCAATGTCAAGGTTTAGGGGGTGAAATTATAAAAAAAATTAAAGGGCACTATGGTGTCCTGCAGGCTCTTAGATGTATGAATATATTTTTTACTATTTCTATGTCCTTTGTAACATAAGAATCTAGATAAATTTTTGATGTCTTATTTTATTATGTATTATTTATAGGGATGGGGGAACAAGATAACAAACATGTTGCTTGTAGTAAAGAAATGGAAGCCTAAAATGCAAGGAAGATTTAATTTGAGCAATTTGATGAGGAACTTACTTTTACAAAGAAATCTTTGGAATCTGTTTTGAAAGGATACTTTACTATTCACAGATATTTAAGTGGAATTGTCTCCCTTCATAGTAGCTTCAAATATTCTTAAATTTGGGAGCTTTTTTTTCATCATTGACCAAAAGTGGGAAGATAATAACTATGCATGCAATTGAAAGATCTCATTCAACATAGCCAATACTGTTGATCACTGAAACTGCTGTCATACAGTTCACAATCCTATTTCTTGTATAGCTCCCCCTTTCACAAGTTCTACACTTAAAAACTTTTCAACCAAGCATTTATATTGTATGCACAGTATGGATTGATTGTATTGGGCTGACTTTTAGGCTAGGTTACCAAATTAAAACATTTGAGGGCTTTGGATAATGTAGAATATGTAAATGTAAACGACTATGGACAAGTACTGATGTTTCTCTAGAGGAAGCACAGAACAAGTATTCCAGGCTCTTTCTCTAGTGGAAGAATAGAGCAAGTATTCCAGGCTGTTTCTCTAGTGGAAGCATGGAGCAAGTGTTCCAGGCTGTTTCTCTAGAGGAAGCATGGAGCAAGTATTCCAGGCTGTTTCTCTAGTAGAAGCATGGAGCAAGTATTCCAGGCTGTTTCTCTAGAGGAAGCATCGAGCAAGTATTCCAGATTGTTTTTCTAGTAGAAGCATGGAGCAAGTATTCCAGGCTGTTTCTCTAGAGGAAGCATAGAGCAAGTATTCCAGGCTGTTTCTCTAGAGGAAGCATGGAGCAAGTATTCCAGGCTGTTTCTCAGAGGAAGCATGGAGCAAGTATTCCAGGCTGTTTCTCTAGAGGAAGCACAGAACAAGTATTCCAGGCTGTTTCTTTAGTGGAAGCATGGAGCAAGTATTCCAGGCTGTTTCTCTAGAGGAAGCACAGAACAAGTATTCCAGGCTGTTTCTTTAGTGGAAGCATGGAGCAAGTATTTCAGGCTGTTTCTCTAGAGGAAGCATGGAACAAGTGTTCCAGGCTGTTTCTCTAGAGGAAGCATGGAGCAAGTATTCCAGGCTGTTTCTCTAGAGGAAGCATGGAGCAAGTATTCCAGGCTGTTTCTCTAGTGGAAGCATGGAGCAAGTATTCCAGGCTGTTTCTCTAGAGGAAGCATGGAGCAAGTATTCAAGGCTATTTCTCTAGTGGAAGCATGGAGCAAGTATTCCAGGCTGTTTCTCTAGAGGAAGCATGGAGCAAGTATTCCAGGCTATTTCTCTAGTCGAAGCATGGAGCAAGTGTTCCACGCTGTTTCTCTAGAGGAAGCATGGAGCAAGTATTCCAGGCTGTTTCTCTAGAGGAAGCACAGAACAAGTATTCCAGGCTGTTTCTTTAGTGGAAGCATGGAGCAAGTATTCCAGGCTGTTTCTCTAGAGGAAGCACAGAACAAGTATTCCAGGCTGTTTCTTTAGTGGAAGCATGGAGCAAGTATTTCAGGCTGTTTCTCTAGAGGAAGCATGGAACAAGTGTTCCAGGCTGTTTCTCTAGAGGAAGCATGGAGCAAGTATTCCAGGCTGTTTCTCTAGAGGAAGCATGGAGCAAGTATTCCAGGCTGTTTCTCTAGTGGAAGCATGGAACAAGTATTCCAGGCTGTTTCTCTAGAGGAAGCATGGAGCAAGTATTCCAGGCTGTTTCTCTAGAGGAAGCAGAGCATGGAGCAAGTATTCCAGGCTGTTTCTCTAGAGGAAGCAAGTATCCAGGCTGTTTCTCTAGTGGAAGGCAAGCAAGTTTCTATTCCAGGCTGTTTCTCTAGTGGAAGGAAGCATGGGCAAGCAAGGTGTTCCAAGTATTCCAGGCTGTTTCTCTAGAGGTATTCCAAACATGGAACAAGTATTCCAGGCTGTTTCTCTAGTGGAAGCATGGAGCAAGTATTCCAGAGAGAAGCATGGAAGCAAGTATGAAGCAAGCAAGTTTCAGGGCTGTTTCTCATGGAGCAAGTATTCCAGGCTGGAAGGCTGCATAGAGGAAGCATGGAACAAGTGTTCCAGGCTGTTTCTCTAGAGGAAGCACAGAGCAAGTATTCCAGAGGAAGCATGGAACAAGTATTCCAGGCTGTTTCTCTAGTGGAAGCATGGAACAAGTATTCCAGGCTGTTTCTCTAGAGGAAGCATGGAGCAAGTATTTCAGGCTGTTTCTCTAGAGGAAGAATAGAGCAAGTATTCCAGGCTGTTTCTCAAGTATTCCAGGCTGTTTCTTTAGTGGAAGCATGGAACAAGTATTAGAGGAAGCATGGAGCCAGGCTGTTTCTCTAGAGGAAGGCTGCATGGAGCAAGTATTTCAGGCTGTTTTCTCTAGAGGAAGCATGGAACAAGTGTTCCAGGCTGTTTCTCTAGAGGAAGCATGGAGCAAGTATTCCAGGCTGTTTCTCTAGAGGAAGCATGGGCAAGTATTCCAGGCTGTTTCTCTAGTGGAAGCATGGAACAAGTATTCCAGGCTGTTTCTCTAGAGGAAGCTGTTTCTCTAGAGGAAACAGGCTGTTTCTCTAGAGGAAACATCGAGCAAGTATTCTAGGCTGTTTCTCTAGTGAAAGCATGGAGCAAGTATTCCAGGCTTTGAAGGAGACTTATTAGATTTAAAAAGTTGTATATTTTTTTGAATATGGCTGAACATTATTGAGGATTTCTTTTATACAGAAAAAATGTATAAGTTGGAATGGGAAGTCTTCTTCTTCTTTTTTCATTTTTATTTTGTGATTTTGTATTTCATCATATGTGTTATTGGTTGTGTTTGCAGGTCTAAAATCTGTCTTGTCAGAATCAGTCACTCAGTGGTGCACTTAGACTCTTTTTTTTTTTTATTGTTCTGATTTAAAATAAAGTTCTAACTTTTTTATTAGAACAAACATGAATTATTTACTACATTTGCCAATTGTTCTAGACATTTTCAACTTTTACAGCCATTGGGAACTCTCCCCTTCTCCCACTTTGCTACTTCTTCCCTCCCCCCCTCCCCCACCCCCCATGATATTCACCTTTTAAACTATTGATAATGGTGTAAAAGAAAGCTTCTTGAAATTAAAAGTGAATATCAATCTTAAAACATATGGACAGCTACAAAGACAAAAAATCTCAATAAAAAGAGTATGTATACACCAATCAGATATTGAGCTTTAAATTTTATGTGTAAGAAATGGCTGATCAAAGTGTTTGTTGTCTGCAAACTCTAGCTGTGATGTATGAGCAAGAAAAAAGGCTCAAAATATTTAATGCCATTGTGTATGTTATATATCATTTCTCTGTTTAAATCTTTGAAAATGATGTTAAGTCATGAGCAACTATGTCCTTTCAAGATATTGTGTCAGAAAATATAGATGTTTGCCCGTTCAAACATTAAAAATATGATTACTAATGTACCAAAGACATACAAATTAGAAGTTGTAAAAATGGTCATTTTTGTAACGATTTTGTTGGGAGTTTTCCTATTTAAATTGTTTTTGATAAACAGTATTTGGCGTAAGCCTATATTACCTCTGTCCCTGCTATGTACCTTCAAGAAAAAGATGAATTAAGCACTAATTGAAAACTTTGAATTCATGAATATTATTTTCAATCTTTCAATTTCTCTCCTGAGTGCCTCTGAGTCCTTCCAAGGCTTCACTGCAGTAGGTGAGTGCACCTATTATGATGACCATATGAGTTATTATTTCAGAAACATCTACTAACTGATCAGGTTTCTCAAGTACCCTCCAGCATTCATAGAAGCCTTGCATAACGGATTTCAACTTGCTGACTAATCCGTCTATATTCAGCTAAGAAAATCCCCCTCCGGCAAACAATGTGGAAATATTTGAGTTAATCAGTTTCCAAAAACAAACTTTGGAAATATTTGATTGAGCAAGGCCTTTTGTTGTCATACTTATTCATGCAATTAAGGTTCAGGGAAAGGTATTGAATGTGGATGATGGCCTTGTGTCAGTCATCTTCCAGTTTTCTTTTGGTCAGTTTTGACCATAATGCCTGGCTCCAAATATGTTTTGACAGGTACAGCATATTCGCACAGCAGGAGGGGGAAATATTTGGTGGGTGTAAAAAGCAAATTGATTTATGGAGATCCAGTGGCGTAACTAGAACAAATTTATTGGGGAAGGAGAGGAAGGGGGGGGGGAAGAGGGGGGGCATAAATACAATTGTATGTAAATGTTTTTTCGTGGTTGAAGTGGCAGGAAATTGCCCAAAAATCTTGTCAAATATACACTAAAACCATTTTGATTTTTAGGATTGGAAGGGTTGTGGCCCCCCCCCCCTTCCCCATGCCCCCCTCCCTCCCTTGATTTTTTTGAGGGAATATAATTATATTTCTGCAAATATTACCTTCACTAAAGGTTATCGAACTTGTGGTCGTTGTCTAGGTCTGTGAATTCATGATAGTTATTACCAATTCCTCCATATATTATATTCTTATTATAAGATTACCTATGGACTGTGTTAAAGTCAGTACTCTATGGACTCTCGACTGAGGAAACATGAGGAATTAACACATTCAAGTTTGTTGCCAAAATACACCATTTCCTCTAGAAAACAAAATCATAGGATTACCTAATTTATTTCTGAAGGAAAAAGACTGATCTATATATGAGGGAAAAAGGTCATCAGCAAAATTATATTTGCCAACAGCAATAATAGTCTGCTTGATAAAATATATTCTCCTCGCCCTCCCTTTTACCAAATCTTTAAAGAAAATAGATGCTGATGTTGGGGTCCTTGCATGCTGTGAGTGGCCAAGGGAATGTGCCCATTACCCCGGTGGCTTCATCATAATAACTGAATGAAAGAGATACTCTATGAAATTGTATCAGACAGCCCTCTTGCATGAGATACACTTTCCTGATTGCTGCCACCAGTTTGCAAACTTACAGTATTAGATAATTGTCTTTTGTTTGAGTAATGTATACTGTTAGTAATTTCTCAGAATATTGCGACTAGCAGAATAATTAAGGCTTAGTAACAATATACCGTCAACATTTACAACGTTTTTATTAGAACTCTCATTGAGACATAAATGTTAAAAAAATGTACATTTATTGCTGTATCATTTTAATGCAGTTATTTAGGGCATTTGTAAACATGGACCGACCCAAACCCAAGCCAAACTGACCCAAACCCAAGCTTAACCAACCCAAACCTAAGCTAAACCGGCCCAAAGCAAGCCAAACCAACCCAAACCAAGCCAAAACGACCCAAACCAAGCCAAACTTGACTTAAAGGAGTGCATATATTTTCAGGCGAAACATTAAACGTCTTTAAAGTTTTTGATCTTCTCTCCCCGTTTTTGTTTTTATTCTTCAGTTTTTCAATCTTATCTATTCTTATTCTTGTCCAATGTTTGTCTTCACATTTCATGAAATCAACATTGCTTTGCAGAAAATAAATACCAACTAAAAATACACAAATATTGTGAATTGTTTATTTTCTGACAAATTTCCTGTGATTGTCAATGTATTCAAATATTATGACCAGGGAAACCTTCCCCCAATAATTTGCAAAAAATGACCATTGTTGTTAATCATACATATCCAATACAGTCTTGACCCACCCACTCCCACAGTATTTGAACGACATGCTTCACCATTGTTCTAGCCAGAAATGATGGCCTGGATAATTCCATGTGAACATTCCCACCTTAAAAAAAGGCCACAATTTAAAAAAAAAATCAGTCAGTTCCCAGCGTGGCATTAATGAGGTCATCCTACTTAGATGGACATGAAGGACAAATACTTAAAGATGTACATGTATATGTTTCATGATGATACAAGGGAGTTTGAAATCAACTCCCAAGTTGACGAAACTAGGTTATAAGCTAGTTTGTTAAATTTTCACTTCCCAAATGGCTATGCAGGGTTTAGCTAATAAATAAAGCAGGGCGATCTCTCCTCCACTCTTGGGTGAAGTCCTAAAATTTAAATAACAGGGGTTGTATACAAAAGTTCTTTGGTATACAAAAGTTCCGAGCCAAACCGAGCCAAGCCGAGCCAAACCGAGCCAAGCCGATGGCTGATGAAACAAATTTTGATACAAAATCTGAATTCTTTGTGTTTCATTCCTGAATTCTTTGTTTCATTCCTTAATTCCTTGTATTCCATTCCTGAATTCTTTGTGTTTCATTCCTGAATTCTTTGTGTTTCATTCCTTAATTCCTTGTGTTCCATTCCTGAATTCTTTGTGTTTCATTCCTGAATTCTTTGTGTTGCATTCCTGAATTCTTTGCATTTCATTCCTGAATTCTTTGTGTTTCATTCCTGAATTCTTTGTGTTTCATTCCTGAATTCTTTGTGTTTCATTCCTGAATTCTTTGTGTTTCATTCCTGAATTCTTTGTGTTTCATTCCTGAATTCTTTGTGTTTCATTCCTGAATTCTTTATGTGTTTCATTCCTGAATTCTTTGTGTTTCATTCCTGAATTCTTTGTGTTTCATTCCTGAATTCTTTGTTTCATTCCTGAATTCTTTGTGTTTCATTCCTGAATTCTTTGTGTTTCATTGCTGAATTCTTTGTGTTTCATTGCTGAATTCTTTGTGTTTTTCATTCTTTGTGTTTCATTCCTGAATTCTTTGTGTTTCATTCCTGAATTCTTTGTGTTTCATTCCTGAATTCTTTGTGTTTCATTTCTGAATTCTTTATGTGTTTCATTCCTGATTTCTTTGTGTTTCATTCGGAATTCTTTGTTTTTCATTCCTAAATTTCATTTCATGAGCGTGCCTATTCCACTTATTATGCTTAAGATTCAGAAACGTTTTTATAAGAATAACTTTCACACATAAAACACAAAATGTGGTTAGTTTATTGTCCATGATAGCAAATTTATATTAGTGGTTTGTTTATTGTACATGGTAGCAAATTTATATTAGTAAATAAAAAGGCCTGCATCAAAAATTAAAAGAATTGTATATCAAGACATTAAAAAATATTTTTATTTTTAGTCAATTTTAAGCCAATTAGGATGGGATTTTTTTAATTTTGATTGTTTTTAATGGATTTGAACTAATGCTGCATTCAAATCTATATTAGGAATAGTCTTGTTTCTTGCATTGTATAAAAGATTCTGCTTTCTGGAGCATTTTGACAAATACTAAAGAAAAAGAGTGAGATATAAGTAACTCATTACACAACCTTGTTTCCTTTTAATAATGTCAACTCTGAGAACTGTTTGACTCCCCCATCCAAACTCCTTGCTTTATACCCTGATTTAGAATGATAGCACTTGCTTCATAAGCTTCGTATTTTTGGTCCAAATACTGATGTCGCCTCAAAAATTTTAGAATATATGGAATGGATTTTGGAGAATATATGCTTCCACATAGGATGATTGACAGTTTGGGGACTACAATATAGGTACCAATAATACCAGGATTGAAGAGAGCTTAAATGTGCCTTATTTGAGTCATTTTTGGGCATTCAATGTTGGGTTTAATTGACATGACTGATTTATATACTGCTCCGAGAAAGATGAAGGTTTCAACAAGGAGCTGTATGGTATTAAACCTCTTATATCAACAAATTTTAAAGATACGATCTTTATAGAAAAAATTGTATTTTTTTATGGATATGAGTATATGGATATCAAGAAATCGCTACTAGCAATGACAATAATGTTTAGTAGATTAATGAATCTGGAGTTGCTAGAATTCTCACAACCCATATGAAAGAAGATGTTTCTAGTTTTTCATAATCTTGCAAGCTTTCTTAAGCCTCAATGACCAACTTATTTGACAGCTGGACTATTGAACTTTATTTAATCACTTTAACTAAAATGATATAAGAAACATGTTTTTATTTGAGTAAAAGAGAATAATACAAAACATGCATAAAATACAGACGAGAAAACAGGAATTTTTGACAATGAACGAAGCTATAGGTGTGTTCAAACATAATTAAGTATTTTAAAACGTGCTATTTCTGTCTTCCTTGACACAGGCAAGGTAGTAATCTACAAAGCATGCTGAAAACGTGAACAAGTACCTCTTACAGGTATATGAGAGGCAACAGTATAATTGAGCTGAGCAATTTTCTTTGATCTATTGTCAAAAAAAATGGAAATTTGTCCTTTGACACGATAAAAATGTGACCCCTGGTTTCCCTAAAGCTAACATTGCTAGGTATGTCACTTGCAGTTTGCACCCATTCCTACCCGGAGCTATGGATTACATAATATTACTGCAAGCTGAGATACTGTAGTTGGCAAATTATGATTTACATTTGCTACATTTGTCTTGCCTTAACGGTTCCTCATTTTTATTCTTGTAGCCCCAAGGCACTCGGTCTCAAGATGAAACCTATATGTCACACCATGAAATATTTCATTATGTTTATGTCTGCCCTCCAAGTATGTAAACATATTGCAGCCTTTATACTTTTTCTAAGGATTTTGATAGAAAGAATTTAGCTTGGGGCCCTTGATCATTTTTGTTAGGAGTTATAAGTATTTATATTGGCCATTAGCTCTCTGGAAATTATTTTAGTGTTGACACTTAGGAGATTTTGCTTGTAAATGTGGGCAATTATTGTGATTAGACTCCGTGGTTTAATATAAACAGCGATGACCAATGGGAGGGCATTACGTGAGTGTCACATGACAGTGAAGCAAAGGAACCTTTAGTTACTTCTAACTACCAAAAGTGCAACTTTTTATGACTAATATCATTACAAAATAATTATTTTTAACAGAACTACCTTGGGAGGATCAAGTTTTTAAGAAGTGGTAATTATACTTGGTTTTGTTTATGTTAATTTGCCAACTTTTGCCTGATATTAATGACCAATTGTGAATTCGTCCCACACTTCATTGCAAATTTTCATAACATGAAGGTAAAATTTCATTTTATTTTCAAAACTTGGGAACTGAATCATACTGCAAGCTTCAAGATATACCTGTGCATATAATGTTTTATTATTTTAAGAAAAAAAAGCCAATTTTAAGGTCACTCCAATAAAAATGATTTTTTAATGTGTGCGTAGACTGGCACCTGAATACTTTTCATATACTAAAGTGTGGCCAAATCATTTGATAAAATTTTGAGTAAATGCATAGATTTGTTTATGGCAAAGAATAAAACAAATAAACAGAAGAAAAAAAGTTTTATTTGGTGCATTAATAAAAGAAATTAAGTAGAGAAGTCAAAAATAGCATATTTTGTTTTTTAGTTATAGCTCCTCAAAGTTTGGGTATTTTCATAGAAATGCAAAAAAAATTGTCGGATAAATAGCTGAAAATTTCTAAGTTTTCCTCCATTTCTCAATGATTTAAATAAAAACACAAATTCTTTAATTACACTCTTTGCCTTTCTATTCATTCACATTTTGTATACATTAAAATAATATCTCCAAACTTTTCTTCACCGTAACTTGGAAACTGTAGCTGCCATTTACTGCCAATAATTGATACTACTATTCAGAATTTTTACCTTCGAAAAGTTGATGTTAAATTTATGTGAATCTCACAAACTGTTGCCTTACTCTTTAATCTCTGACCTTTGACCTCACATTTTGTTTGATAAATTTCTATAAATACTTGCATTATAGTTGCTAATGTTGCTTCTTAAAATTGTTGAAAATACAAGGCTTTCTTGTTTTCAAGTTCCATACCATTACACATGAACTCATTTATTTACAATTTTCTAACAAAAGATCAGAAAAACGATCAGAAAAACAAAAATGTTATGTTGAAAATAATATTTTATTTTTTGTAATATTTACTTTGTGAGTCATATCATAGCTGTGATTTTTTATGCAAACAATTTTTTTTTATTATGGTAGGTACATTTGTATAAACATGTGGAATGTTGCTTTTAAAGGATTAGTTCAGTGGTCAGGCACATCCATCTTATAAAAAAGAGGACTTCAAAAGAAAAAAAATTGGTGAAGACAGCATTGCAAAATAGTATTGTGTTAAGAAGATATATGCAAGTTTAAAGTTTGGTATCATTTCTGTAGCAACGACTGAAATCAGACTAGTTGTGATGTCACAGCCTCAGATTCCTCAAAATCTTTCCGTATTTTAAAGAAAATTTATTTAATTTTTCACTATTTATATCATTTTCCCTCAAACTTTCGTCGGGTGGTACATTATAAATACCCCTCCTAGATTCAGTTCACTACTTTTTTGACATGTCCAATGGTTTTTGAGCCACAAAACTGCGGACAAATTATGATAGAATGCATAAAGACTTTGAGGATTCTAAGGTTATGACATCACAACTAGTCTGATTTCAGTCATTTCTGCACAAATGATACCAAACTTTAAACTTAAATATCTCCTTAACTGAGTAAAATTTCTAAATGCTTTCTTCACCGTTTTGTTTCTTTTGAAGTCCTCTTTCATATAAGATGGACGTGCTTGACCACTGAACTAATCCTTTAATGCTTTCTTCACCATTTTGTTTCTTTTGAAGTCCTCTTTCATATAAGATGGACGTGCTTGACCACTGAACTAATCCTTTAATGCTTTTTTTTACCATTTTGTTTCTTTTGAAGTCCTCTTTCATATTAGATGAACTTGCTTGACCACTGAACTTATCCTTTAATGCTTTCTTCACTATTTTGTTTCTTTTGAAGTCCTCTTTCATATAAGATGAACGTGCTTGACCACTAGACTAATCCTTTAATGATGTTGTGATTGTTTTCTGGAACAAAGCTGCAATCAGAAGAATATCGCATTCCCAGGAACACCTAATCCCTAAAACTATCAATTTGCCTAAAGAAGAAAATTTAACTCAAAATATTTTGAAACTTTTTAGCACATAATTCTTTCTCACTCACTTTTGATGGTGTTATATACATTCACAAAATTTACAGCATTGCAAAAATTGTTTAGATATTTGAGAGGTTTATCACTGGACATGAAATGAAGCCATGGATAATTTACATTAATGTGTGGTTGAATTTATTGAAGCGTTGGGGCCTCGTATTCCTCGGAATTTAAAGACATGAGGTTAAAGGAATACATACATTTTTGTCAAACAATAATTTAAGAATGTTTTGGACAAGAAAATAATCTTCATGGGGAATTTGCTATTACAGGTCATTGGAGGTGCTATACATACTTTAGAATCTAGTGCAAACCATATTGACAAAACGATTATTAAAGAAAGGTCAAAGATTGTTATAGCTCTTTAAAAAAAGAAATTTTTAAGCAAATTTATAATGTGCTGTACGACCAGGCAGAATACCCTATTTTTGGTGAGCATGCATGCAAAGGATAATGCGAACCTATGTAATGGCGATTTCGTCTGTCTGGCCGCCCATAGTTTCTCCTGAGATTTCCTCAGAAATGTTAAAAAAGAAATGAAAATTCCTCAGAAAATGTTAAAGTTTATCAGACTTCCTCAGAAAAAGTACAAGTTTTTTCAGATATTCTAATGGAGGGTTAGAATTTCCTTTCAAAATGTTAAAGTTTTTCAGAGACACTTAAGACAGATTAAAGACTAGCTTCCTTAAAAAGTCTACAAACATTTCATATTTCCTTAGAAAATAACTGTAAAATGATATAATTTTTCAATATTATTCAGAGATCCTCAAGGGTCTTTATTGTAGCACTAAAGATTTAAATCCATACAATTCTTCAAAATATTTGGGCATCAACGGTTGTATCGGGCATGATTATTTAACTCTGCCTTTAATATTGTGTTCATTTGCATAAAGTTGCTAACAGTACATGAACTGACCAGACTTTTTATTTTATTTAGTATGCTCAGTCAGGGAGTGTGACAGGATGTGACTGCACATGGACATGGGAGGGATGCCATGTGGGATATGGATGGGGGCCATGCGGGACATATGATAGAATATATACCATGTGGTATACACCAAGGGCTATATCAGGCATAATTATTCAACTCTGCCGTTTTTCTTATTCAACAAGTAATTTGCATGTAAGTTATTATATGAACTGACACTTTCATACATAGTATGCTCAATCAGGGACTGGACTGTGATGGATGTCTAGGATGAGTCTCTTGGAATGCCATGTGGGAGCCATGGAGTGGGATGCCATTGGATGTCATGTGGGGCATGGGGTGGGATGCCATGTGAGACATGGGGTGGGATGGGACATGGGGTGCCATGTGGGAATGCCATGGTGGATGCCATGGGGTGGAATGCCATGAGTAATGTGGGACATGGGACATGTGGGACATGGGGAGTGGGACATTTACATAGTGGTTGGGATGCCATATGTAACATATGGTAGGAGGCTATGTGGGACATAGGGAAGGAGGCCATAGGGACATGGGATGTGGGACAAAAAGTAGGGTGTCATTGGGACATTGGGAAGGATACCATGTGGAACATATGGTGGATCCAGTGGGGGACATAAGGTGGGATGCCATGTTGGACATTAGGTGATAAGGCCACTGATGCAGGACATAAGGTGGGATGCCATGGGGGACATAGGGAGAGATGCCATGTGGGACACAGGGAGGGATGTCATGTGGAACATAGGGAGGGATGTCATGTGGGACATAGGGTCGGATGTCATGTGGGACATAGGGAGGGATGTCTTGTGGGACATAGGGAGGGATGTCATGTGGGACATAGGGAGGGATGTCATGTGGTACATATGGTTGGAATAATGTGTGACATACATGTAGGATGGGATCCATGTGGGACATAGGATGGGATGCCATGTGGATCATAGGGTGGGTTGCCATGTGGGACATATGGTGGAATGCCATGTAAAACATACTGTATGGTGGAATGCCATATGGGAGATTAGTGGAATGCCATGTGGGACATGGGATGGGGGATGTCATATGGGACATGGGGCGGGATGTTATTTGGAACATGGGAAGGGATCCATGTGGGACATAGGGTGGGATGCCATGTGGGTCATAGGATTGGATGCCATTTGGGACATATGGTGGAATGCCATGTGGGACATGGGATATCATGGGGTTGGATACCATGTGGGAGATATGGTGGAATGCCATGTGGGACATAGATGCCATGTGGAACATGGGATGCCATGTGGGACATGGGATGCCATGTGGGACATGGGATGCCATGTGGGACATGGGATGTCAAATGGGACATGGGACGCCATGTGGAACATGGGATGCCATGTTGGACATGGGATGCCATGTGGGTCATGGAATGCCATGTGAGACATGAGATGCCAGTGGGACATGAGATGCCATGTGGAACATGGGATGTCATGTGGGACATGGGATGCCATGCGGGACATGGGATGCCATGCGGGACATGGGATGCCATGCGGCACATGGGATGCCATGCGGGACATGGGATGCCATGCGGGACATGGGATGCCATGCGGGACATGGGATGCCATGCGGGACATGGGATGCCATGGGATGCCATGTGGGACATGGGATGCCATGTGGGACATGGGATGCCATGTGGGACATGGGATGCCATGTGGGACATGGGATGCCATGCGGGACATGGGATGCCATGCGGGACATGGGATGCCATGCGGGACATGGGATGCCATGCGGGACATGGGATGCCATGCGGGACATGGGATGCCATGCGGGACATGGGATGCCATGCGGGACATGGGATGCCATGGGGACATGGGATGCCATGCGGGACATGGGATGCCATGCGGGACATGGGATGCCATGCGGGACATGGGATGCCATGCGGGACTTAGTGTGAGATGCCGTTTTTATAATTGGCTGGGTCATTTGATATGAGTGTAAATTTGTATGGGCATGTAAACCATGATGGTATTTACCGTTCTAGATGCATTAACAGCTTTCTATTTGAATCTTCTGCGACAGCTTTGTTGAGGAGAGGATTGAATTCTAAATAAATGTTTTTTAAAGTTATCTTAATGATATATGGACAAGAAGAGCACCTAAAATGCCTTTACAGTAATCAAAAATCATAAGAATAGCTACAAATAAAACAAAAAATTGCAGCTTTTTAATTTAAGGTCTTAAGCTTGAACTTTTGTGCAAAGTTTTGATGTAAGAACGAGCATCCCATTATTTTTAATCAACTAGCATGAGTGTATTTTGGAAGGTCCTAACATAGGGTATTTGAATCACAATCCCGCCTTAACAAAATTCTAATTGTAAACAAAATTATCTTCACACATCACAAATTTGCATATTATTGAATGAAAATTTGAAATGATATATAATTAACCAACCAATTTTGAGGCCAAGATTTTGTTGCACCAAATTGTTAGTCTCAAATTGATAATAAGTGTGTCTATTATGGACACAAAAGGCCATCATAATCTTTTCCAAAGAATATTTTACAAGAATCTGCTATTATGGGAAAGTTATCCCTGATTCCCCCCCATCCCACACCCACCACCCCTCTTTTTATCTGCCTCTATTGCTTCCATAGATTACAGGTATACTTGGACTGGGTTTTTACCTTGAGATTGTCTGCCATTGGTTGGTGTTGTTTCTTTGCAATCTTCAAGAGGGAAGTAGGTAGAAATAACATTTTATAGCACTCATATGATCAAGCTTTCAAAAATCTAAAAGTAAAATAAAATGCACTTAAAAAGATTATTAACATTTTGCTGTTTGATTAACGTTGAAATATAAAATTTAAGGCTAGAAGAACAATGTTAAATTTTCTAGCAAACATTATGCAATTTTGACTCACATTTGATCACATCCAAAAAGAATAAAAAATGTTTATTGAGTTTGCAAACTTTGAGATTTGGTGTGGAGGTTTTAAGTCTGGTTATCTCACAGAATCGTTATTGTAGTCAAGTAAGTGTGAAATAAAGGATTCACTGTATTCCTATGATGAATGTACTTGTTTTAATTGTCAAATACATTCCCAGTGATCAATATGTTGTTGTGATAGCCAGGGCCATGATTCCTGGGGGACAGTGGAACTTAGCACCCTTCACTTTCTGGCAAATTAAAAAAAAATGCATAAGTTTTGAGAACATTGTCGCCCACCGTTGGGGAGGAAAAGTGTGTCCCCATGTCACCCCCTCCTTTTTTCCCCTAATTTATTTTAACAGAATTACGGCTAGGGTGATAGCCATTCAAGAAATAGTTTCTAATACTACAGGGGGGTGGGGGCACAGCCCTGGAAAATATTCTTAGAACAAAAGTAGGTCTCCTTCTTACAGGTCATCTATCATGAGGATAAGTATACAATGAATGCAACCTATTGATTGGCAGAATATTTACACTAATACTCACAAGCTAATCAAAAAATACTGATAAAGGGATACTGTATGTATTCAATTTTTGGTGATGTTTCAAGAAATTTTCTCATGACAAGATTTATTCTTGGAAACATTGGTATTGGTAACCTTTGATTTGTTGGAAAAGACCTAAGTTTTACAAACTCCTTATTCAATTGTTATTATTATTTGTTATTCAAAAATATAAAAAATTGGTTGGGGGGGGGGGGAGTTGAGAGAGAGGTTGAATTTAAGCAAAGGCTGTTGGAACCTCATCTGATTTATGAAATCATATTCCCCTTCTCTCATAAATTGACTTCAGTAGATATCATGAAAGGGGACAGAAGATTTAAATAGATTATTCCATTCTCATAAGAAATTTAAATTCCTAAATAATTTGAATGTTCTAAATGGATTAGGTATAAATTATCAGAACAAGTACAATGTGTAAGTGTTGATGGTACAATTGTCCTTTTATTCCACCATTTTTTATCCTGTATAAATGTGTAGAAACTTTGAAATAATACTTTTTAATAGATACCTTCTGTCCTGTTTTTTGTGTAAATAGCCACTTTTAGGCTCTGCATATTATTTACTTTTGCATTTAATCTCTTTAGATTTATTATAAATTTCCTAAGGGTTCAAACAGTTCAGGTTACGTTATTCGAAGTAATTCTGGAAAAGTTAATTAAAATACTTCATCGCCACAATACCCTAAAAAGAAATGCAAAATATTTGCTATCCATAATTCAGCGTTTGCCCTAAATTTCACGTTCTACGTCTCTCCAGGTGAATTTATCTTGTTTCCAAACATACAGCTGTTTTATCCGCTGTCTCCTTTCACGAACGTGAACTAGGTGACATTTCCACCAAAAAGAGATTATTTATAGACTACCAACATTCCGTATGACAACAGTAATAAAATATTAAGACAACGGTCAATATTTTGCAATAACGTTGGCCTCTATTTTGATGTGTCCTCTTGCCCCATGGCTGAGAATTGCTTGTGTAGCCGACTGGCGTCTTCAGGTGTAAGTTTCCACAGTCCCTGTTCTCTAGGCCTCATGGTGCTCCTGGCAGTCCTAGGTATATATCTTCCTCATTGACCCAATTCAAAGATCTATATGTTCGTTATAATATAAATAATTTGTATACACACATACACAGAAGAAGAATCCATCTGCTTGTAGGCCAATCTGGAGAATTTTGTCCTTAATTTATCTAGAACTAGAATAATTTGATCAAAATGCGAAAGCTACACCTAAAATTAAATTCATAACAAACCGCATGAAACTGGAGATGGTACTCTCCTTGAGGTGACGTAGAGGCTTGCCTGTCATACCCCTATCAAATTTACCCCCCTGCAGCACTGCTACAAGTGAAAAAAGGTTGATACAAAATTAAAAAGAAGCAACTTTCTTCCTCTTCATATTTCTTCATGAGAATTGTAATCATACATCATTCCTTAGCATAAGGGTGGTTGTATTTTTTTTGTACCGATTGAAGGCATAATATGGTCACATTCATATTAATGTTAATCAATTGGAGCAACAGCCCACTGGCCATCCAAAATCAGAACAAAATTTATCATTTTTGTTAGCGTTATTGGTTTGGCTGAGATGTTCTTTAGTAAACAACACTCAGCTGAGTTCTGTGGAATTTTCATCATTTCTGTCCTGTTGTTGAGGGCTAATTTGAAGTGCAGAATGCAGATGTGATTTATTTTGTACAAAGTTTGAATTTGTAAATGGTCCTTTAAAGTTAATTCTTGATGAAAATCTTGGTTTAACTAATTGGTATTTTGTGATTAAATGAATTATTCTTTTTACTCAGACTGTTTGTGACTTTGGAGCAATTGTACCATGTGTAATTTTTGACAAATAAGATTTATCAGACAGTAAATAGGAGATATTGCCAGTTTCTTTGAGAAAGTTTGTTCAAAATGCTGATTAAATTTTCAAGGTCCGTGGGCAGCTACAAAAATGATTCTGTTATGTCCTTTTAAGAAAAACATAACATTCTTTGTCAAACTGTTTAATTATTGAAGAAGTACAGTGTGACAATATCTATTTTGTGTCTTTATCTGGAGTAAGCATATACTACATTTAATGTTTCTGAAGAGGTTTTGAAAGACATAATGAAATATTCCCTTCTGTAGCTTATCTTTAAAGAGGCGAAATCGTCATATGTGCACAATATTTAGAATTCCTTTCAAATTTGTTGATTCGTTGAAATTTTGCTGCGCGATTGGTTATCTCATATTGCAAGGTATATAGTTGTTTAAAACACCTTGAAGGTCATTACACGAGTTAGCCCAGTTGGTTACAGCGATCGGAAGCAATTTTTTTTCTTATCAACAGTCGTGAGTTTGAGCCCCGGTAGAATCGTTTATTGCGACTTTTGCTTTCATCTTCTTCTTCTTTTTTTCTCAGTAATTTTCATTTGGCGACTATTATTGTAGTATTATAATACTAATATTTCACTTTCGCTTTCTGACAAACGCATTAAAAAAAACATACAAGTTTTTCGTCACAGTAACGTAATGCGCTGTGTAAGTAACTCGGCACACACAATGTACATGCTAGTGTCTAGCTGTACAAACCATGGAGTTCTCTTCTAAGTCCATGTACAAACAGACAGTGTATCACCAGAAGTGACGACAAAATATCGCATCCCAATTTTACCGTATTTTAATGAGACGAGCCTCTTTCTTTAAAAGGTCTAGTCTACAACAAAATTATATTTATATTTTATTTCCTTCTTAAAAAATAGTCTTGAGTAAAATCTTTAAAATTGTGAAAACATATTTTGAGTTCAAGTTATGCCTAATCAAATGTTAGGATTTTTTTTCTTTTTTGCAAATGTTTTGATGAGAAGATGTATGAACATGACTGAAACATGTTTATGCAACTTTTTAAAGATATTTGACCCCATTTCATGAGATGCTAATGTTTTCATGATTTCCAACTGAAATCTAGTTATTGTTGCTGCTAAGGGAATCCCTATTATATCCATTGAAGACCTTGACAAGTTTGTAAGAATTGATTTAAAATTTACCTATATACCAAAATCTTGCATATAGCAACATGAAAAACTTGTAAAAGCATTATCATTATATTATCCCATAGAATTTAAAGTTGATTACTTAGCGTGACTAAAATATGGCCACTTCTTCCCCAAAAATTCATTTTGAGGGAAATGGGGATGTTGTTCTTCTCTGGATTTTAATAGCGAATTTTGACAAATTTACCTGCCAGTTATTTGACTGTGTGGTAGAAAATCTTGAAAGTTATTATTTTTCATTTGGTTTTGTTGAGATAAAAAACAAAAAAACAATTGCAATTTTTTTTTTAAACCAGACCTTCTTCAGCCTAACACATCATCACAATTTAGCAGTCCGCTTCAATTTTCCCAATTGGTAATCATAGTGATATTTCCCAATCGGGAAACATATGCATATTCACTTAAGAAAATGGCTACGTACAGCCCATCATGTATCGCTTCTCGAGAGCTGCGCCTTGTATAAGGTCAACGGAGAAAGTTGATTGCCGTTAAAACAACCTTTTTGCGATCCGTTTGAAGTAGATTTTTATGCAAAATATGTTCAATTCTTTCAAATAAACCTGTTCATACAACCTTTAGTGATCTTTCTACTGGTGCAAATTAAGAGGTTACCGGCACGTTTTTGGGATATATCGGAAAGAAATGAGTGGTTTTACTTGGTTTTTCATGTGTTTTGTGAGAGTAGATTCTCAGTAGTCATTCCCTATATCAGTGTATCATTGTTTGAGTGTTTTGAAATTGCCATGGGCAATTGGAAGTAAATATTTTTAAGACCAGATATTTTTCAAACATGATTTTTTTTATGATATGTGATCTGTATGAGTTAAACACATTCGGGAATTACTACAATTAGAAGTGCATGCTTTGTTGTTCCAGTGCATGTTGTTGGTACTTACCAGGTTTATAGTGTACTAAAGACTGGCATAGCAGTGCAACTTCTGCCATTCATTTCCCCGGTCATTTCTGTCTCTTTCAAGGAAGTTCAGTAAAACTTATGTGTGTTACAATATCTCACCATGATTATTAAAAATGTGCAGTGATCAGCTAAGCAGTATTTTTTGCATTATCTTTAATTACTTGTTTGCCGCAGGGACTGTTCCTGACATTTCGGAAAAGTCTTGTATTGTTCCCGTGCCAAAGAAACCTAATATCTCATGTATGAATGACCTCCGACCCGTAGCTTTGACTCAGTCGTTTTCAATTTTTGTAAACGCATAGCATTATAGCAATTAAAGATGTAATCAAGGATTTTATGGACCCTTTTCAGTTTGCATATAGGAGTGATAGAAGCTGTGAAGATGCTATTTTGGTAGTTATCAACAATGTAACTTCCCATTTGGACCACAAGGCAGTTGTCGAGATGAATTCGTTGAAAGGGATGAACGAAAAGAACAAACAGACCAGTCACTCAGCTACAATAATGTTCTTCCATTTTAACACAATCCAGTCTCATCTGTTGGCAACTAAACTATTATCTATGAATGTCCCTAATTCTATGATATCCTGGTTACTAAATTACTTATCGCATCGCTCCCTGTTTGTGCGCATACAGTCATTGTCTTTGAAGACCGTGAGTTCCAGTACGGATGCACCCCAAGGTACTGTCTTAGCTCCTTTCTTATACAGCTTGTACACTGACTCTAGATCCGGAAACAATTCGTGCTCGATTGTAAAGTATGCTGCTAATATGGCATTCATTGGACGTCGGATCACTAATGATGATGCTTGTGATCACTAATGATGATGCTTGTGATCACTAATGATGATGCTTCTGACACTAATGATGATGCTTCTGATCACTAATGATGATGCTTCTGATCACTAATGATGATGCTTCTGACACTAATGATGATGCTTCTGATCACTAATGATGATGCTTCTGATCACTAATGATGATGCTTCTGATCACTAATGATAATGCTTCTGATCACTAATGATGATGCTTCTGATCACTAATGATGATGCTTCTGATCACTAATGATGATGCTTCTGATCACTAATGATGATGCTTCTGATCACTAATGATGATGCTTCTGATCACTAATGATGATGCTTCTGATCACTAATGATGATGCTTCTGATCACTAATGATGATGCATCTGATCACTAATGATGATGCTCCTGATCACTAATGATGATGCTTCTGATCACCAATGATGATGCTTCTGATCACTAATGATGATGCTTCTGATCACTTATGATGATGCTTCTGATCACTAATGATGATGCATCTGATTACTAATGATGATGCTTCTGATCACTAAAGATGATGCTTCTGATCACTATTGATATGCTTCTGATCACTAATGATGATACTTCTGATCACTAATGATGATGCTTCTGATCACTAATGATGATGCTTCTGATCACTAATGATGATGCTTCTGATCACTAATGATGATGCTTCTGATCACTAATGATGATGCTTCTGATCACTAATGATGATGCTTCTGATCACTAATAATGATGCTTCTGATCACTAATGATGATGCTTGTGATCACTAATGATGATGCTTGTGACCAATAATGATGATGCTTCTGATCACTAATGATGATGCTTCACAGTATATTAATGAAGTAAATAACTTTGTGGATTATTGCAAGGTTAAATTTCTTGAGCTGAATGCCAGTAAGACTTAGAGAAATGATTATTGACTTCAGAAATATTAGTAACTTTCCTGACTATTGTTATTTCTGATTCTTCAGTAGAACGGATAAATTCTTAAGGTACTTCAGGGTTGTTATTGATGACAAGCTTAGTTGGTCTGGTAAAATTGACTTAATTATGTCAGAGCTAAATTCTTGCCTAATTATTGTCTAAGGAAATTGAATTCATTTCATGTTGATCATACTCTCTTAATATCTTTTTTATCGTTGGGTAAGTACAGTATTTTCACTTACTGCATTGTGTGTGTTGGGGGCAGTGTTTCAAAACAAGATAACTTTACAATTGCTGTGGTTATAAAGAAGGCTGGTCTTTTGATTGGGAATCCCTCATCTACCTAGGTTGGACTCATTTTACCACTCCAGCCTACAACAATGTAAGCTCTGATCTGTTTTAGATGACACAGATCATCCGTTGAAGAGGGACCTTTCCTTCTTGGTCGGACCCCATCTACCTGCACAAACTGGTATAAACACACCTTTATCCCTATGGCTACAATTCATGTCAACAGTAATTTCTGGAGATAGACGGTCCTGTGCAATAGGGTATTTATCTTTATACTTTTGATGCTCGGTATACTGCATTTTATCATCTTGATTTTCGATGTATTATGTTAATCATTCTCTTTAATCATTCGATTGTTTTATCTTTGTGAGCTGTAGTTACCCATTGTGCTCAATAAAGGTGAATTGAATTGAAGTTAGGTGGGTGTATTAGTGAAAGTTATAGGGCAATTAAAGAAAGAATATGAGGGGAGGGGGTGGGTGGTCGATGACAACCCTCAAATCCAAATAATATTGTATCTCACCTCTCAAGCCCCAATCCCAATTATATACCCTCCCCCCTCAAATAGCCTACTAATCCCACTGTTACCCCAACCCAATCTCTCACTCCCCCACAACTCATCCCCCACCCCAAAAAATCTAGCCCCAATTCTCATCATCAATCTGCAGAATCCCATCAACACCACCTTCCTCAGTCAATCTCATGACCCTAAGTGTCAAATGTGTGTACCCTACCTCCTAATCTCTTACTTCCCCCACCAAACTAATTCAATTGGAAATCTCATAACCAACCATGCGTCCCCCTAATTCCAATTCCAAATCCCAAACGTGTTCCTAGTGTTATGGCAACCTATATACTTATTCCACATGTATAACAAGGTAGGTCACCTCCTACCACGACTTTTAAACCGTATATGAAAATTCCTTTTTTGACCACTTGCGAATCTTAATTACATTTTTTTAGTCAACTCACATTTGCCGCAGACTCCCTTCTTCGTTTATAAGCCACAGTATTTGTTAGTTTTTTTCAATGAGATGTACAAATGATGAATTTTCTACCTCCATTACAGTCATGACAGTTTAAGTGCCCGACAATTTGCTGCAAACCAAAGAAATCTTACGATGACGTCATTGAAGAAGCAGCACAAAATGTAATTAAGAATCGCGAGTGGTCAAAAAAAGGAATTTTCATATACGGTTCGAAAGTCGCGGTAGGAGGTGACCTACCTTGTTATTTATATATATGTAATAAATATATAGGTTGCCATAATGCTAGGAACACCTGTGACTAAACCGCACTGTTTAGTGCCAAAAATCTTAAAACATTGATCATTCATCTCGGAAACTAAAGAAGCTTGCTTCAAACTGTAAATCTTACCAACCCTCTGGCAGTAGCTCTAACACAAATTGTTTGTATTTTGAATGTAATGTGCAATTTTTGTATGCTAATCATATGCATCATGGGTCAATAGTTTCTTTTCATAAATTCTTTCTTTTCATTTCATCACCTTTACTAATTTTTTTCATTTGGTTGGAAAAGGTGCATGCAGCAAGCTGCCTCTCCGTATGATTTTATTATTTTACAATGATTTGATTATTGCAGTTGTTATTCAGTTCTTGTAACCTTTTCAGGTTTTCAAAATCAGAATTGCCAATCATCTGTTATTGAAAACTATTTACGCATACATTTTTAAAGCTTTTCCATATTTCAAGACATTCATTGGTAAAACTTGGAGAACTACAACTATTTTTAGACATTTTTCTGAGTGCATGTTACTTGAAAATTTCTTATTAAGTTTTTAACACTTCAGTTACTATACTTTGTTTTTGTTGGTATTGGTTTGTAACAAAATTTATTTTGGCAATCTGTTGTAGGTTTTATGTAAAAATAAGAAAAAGTTTACAAGTATTTATGCATGTGAATTGATTTGCCATGGTGTATTGCTTCATATTTGCACACTGAATGCATGGTGTATTGCTCCATTTTCACACTGTGAATGCATGGTGTATTGCTCCATTTGCACACTGTGAATGCATGGTGTATTGTTTCATATTTGCACACTGAATGCATGGTGTATTGCTTCATATTTGCACACTGTGAATGCATGGTGTATTGCTTCATATTTGCACACTGAATGCATGGTGTATTGCTCCATTTGCACACTGTGAATGCATGGTGTATTGCTTCATATTTGCACACTGTGAATGCATGGTATTGCTCCATTTGCACACTGTGAATGCATGGTGTATTGCTTCATATTTGCACACTGTTAATGCATTTAAATGCAAATTAATTGACGTTTGCACTGCTTTGGAAATCATTTTTAGCCTTTTCCAAAACTCATAATTTTCTTTGTTTTTCATGGTTAGAAAATTAAACACACAAAATTTCAAGTATTTTTTAAAATATATTTTGCCTTTGAGTTTATTTTGATGAATCTTATAAATGTGAAAACCAAAGCTATTACTTGGGCATAAGGATATATCTTTTTATGTTATACAGAAAATTCTTAAAAGATTTTTAACTTTTCCTGTCAAAAAGTTTCAATTATGTGTGATTGTTCAGGTGTGCTGTCATAAATATATCTATAAACAGCATGCCCCCCACCACACCTCCCACACCAACCCCACCCACCCATGTAGCATGCCCCTAGCTATGCTGTTTTACATGGGCGACCCGCCCTGCCCATCCGTGGGCCTGCCCTTCCCCCTGGGGGTCTGTCTTGCTCCCCTGGGGTCCACCCTGCCCCTCATGAGAAAAAAGGTGTTTTTTTTTTTTTTTTTGTATTTTAATAATCTTAATTAACCTCATAATGAAATACCTTACATGGATACAGAACACAGAATGAAGCATAGTTAGCAATTGTCCTGTTTGGCTCATGAATGGTCCTTATCAATCAGAATAGTTTTATTCTGAAGTATGATTGTAGCTAAAATCCCAGAGCTTTTTACCATGGAATTGAGCCTTAAGGGGGCCCTTGGACTCCATGCCGAAAAGACGCAGCATTTCGCGCGTGCATCAATGTGACCCTCAATAAGTCTAGCATCCTGCCTCTTTTTAAATCAAACTAGGGGTCTGCCACACCTCCTCCCACCCACCACATTAATCACTTTCAGTGGGCAAATCCCATCCATGATTGCAAGTTTTAATTATGGAAAGGATCATTAACCAGAGACTAAACTGCTTCCTTGAGACCAATAGAATCCTCTCCCCTCACCAAAGCGGCTTCCGGAAACGTCGCAATACCCTGGACCACTTAATTACACTCGACATCGCTATCTGGAAATCCTTTGCAAAAAAGGAACACCTCATTGCCATCTTTTTCGACCTCGAGAAAGCTTTTGACACTACTTGGAAATATGGCATTATCCGCACACTTCACACCATCGGCCTCAGAGGCCACCTCCCTTTATTCGAAACTTCCTCTCACTTAGGCAATTCCAAGTTCGTATAGCCATACCCTCTCCAACCCCTATACCCAAGAGAGGGCCCCCTCCAAGGCAGCATCCTCTCTACCACTCTCTTCAACCTGAGCATTAACGACATAGCGGACAACCTTGGCCCCAACATCAAACATGCCCTCTACGTGGACGACTTCACCATCTTCTACTCTTCCCCAAGCTTTCCTTTTGTCGATAATAGGCTTCAACTCAACCTCAACCGGCTGCAAGCCTGGTGCAACAACAACGGTTTTAAATTCTCCAAAGACAAGACAGTCTGCATGCACTTCTGTCATTTGAACAACCTCCACTCCAACCCGAACTTCGTGCTGAATGGCAATCGCATCCCTAAAGTTGACCACGCTAAGTTCCTGGGTTTAACTCTAGACCACAAGCTCTCTTACAAACAACACATCACCAACCTGAAACAGAATTGCAACAGCTCCCTCAACATTCTCCGCCTCCTCTCCAATACCACTTGGGGTGTGAGCCGGCATCTCTTCTCAAAATCTTCAGGCTCACCATTCGTGCCAAGCTTGACTATGGTAATATTGTCTAACTGTGTCGCTTACAACTCTTACCTCAATCACATCAACACCATTCAAAATGAAGCCCTTAGGCTTTGTCTGGGTGCCTACAGGACCAGCCAATCACCAGCCTTCATGTTAAAGCCAACGAACCCCCCTTCCTGCTAAGGTGTAGAAAGCTTAGCCTCTCCTATGCTTTTAGAGCCCTCACCAACACCCAGAACCCTGTTTACAACCTCATTAGGTACCCCAATTTCTCCACCCTCTTTGATAGGACTAAAACCCTATCCCCTCCAGCTTACGCATCAAATCAGACCTTCTCCATCTTGGCATCAATCCCGCCACTCTCGGCACTTTCTCCTGGCCTATTTTTCCTCCCTGTGTCACCCCCTCCCTACTATTTATCTGGACCTCTCCACTCATCACAAAAACCAAACCCTAACCTCTTCATCAACCTCCACAACCAAATCAAAGACCAACTCTCAAACTATACCTCCATCTATACTGATGGCTCCAAGGAAAACGACAAGACAGCTGCTGCTGCCGTCATCCAAGATATCACCCTCAGTAGCAGGATTCCTGACTATTAATCCATCTTCTCGGCCGAGGCCAAGGACATCCTCCTCGACCTCAACTTGATTGAATACTCTCCGCTCAGCTACTTTGCCATCATCTCCGACTCCAAGGCTGTCCTTACTTCATTACTTAATGTTAAATGGGATAACCCCACATCTCACCTCATCCTCCGTAAACCCCTTTGCCCCCCCCCCTCCCTTCCCCCCACCCCCCTTCTGTAGGAAACAAATTCTTTTCTTCTGGATACCCAGCCATGTTGGCATCCCTGGCAATGACAGCACTGATGCAGCTGCTAAGCTTTCCCTCACCCTTCCCCCTACCCCTTTTCCCAAAACCCTTTCTGACATCAAACCGCTTATAGCTTCCCTTGTTCGTGGCCGCTGGCAAACCTCATGGGACTCCCAAATTGATAACAAACTCCACGCCATTCAGCCCACCATTCCGATCAAACCCACCATTCCGATCAAACCCACCATTCACAACCCATCCCGTGTCGACAACGTCCACATTACCTGCCTTAGAATAGGTCACACCCACCTCACTCACTCCTACCTCCTTACTGGCTTCCTCCACCCCTCTGCAAGAATTGCCATTGCACCCTCACAGTCCATCACATTCTCCTTGCTTGCCCCATGTACAACCTTCCCAGAGCTTCCCTCGCTGCCCACAACTCAGTAGCTAAGCTCTTCCAAAAAAAACCTCCGGATAGAATTATCTCTTTCCTTTATCATGCTTCCCTTTACAACCATATTTAGTCCTCCTTCCCCACCCCCTCTCTCTCTCTCTACATTATTTGTTCACCCATACACCTCCTCTCTCGATCCCAGCTTTCTGGCTTTTAGTTCTCGTGTTTCTCTCAATCTCCCCTGTTTACTCTCCCCTGTTTACTCTCCTTCCTACCTCTGGTATGATCTAACCTCTCAGGCACAATTTGACCCTTGCTGTTGTGGTGCCGTTAAACTCTTATCAAACTAACAAACAACTTTTAATACACCATAAATTGAAGTGAATTGTTTTACTACGATGTATTTGTTACATATACTGCATTAAAAAAAAAAAATGTTAGAAAATTAGGGACAAAAATAACAAAATTATAGTATTTTACCTAAAATAATTCATCTTTATTATGATGAATTTTATGAATATGAACCAAAGCTGCTTTGACCATCTATGATATCAAGAAAAGTCTTTAAAATTTGCAACCTTCCCTTTTTGTTAAAAGTTTGAATTGTCTAATTGTGGGCTGTTATGATGCTTATAACGAAACAGCGTAACGCCATGGCACAAAACTTCTAGAAATTTATAACCAAGTAGGTCAATTTCATTTTTGCAGTTTCAAAATCTATACTTATTAATCTACAAATTATCCGGTTCCCAATTGAAGATCCACAACTTCGTTTAAGAGAATTTAATGACAAACTTACAAATTCTGGTCTGTTTACGCTGGGGATTGTGGAAGTAACACACACACACCATCCAATACCAAACAAGTAAGAAAATGTCCATTGCACGAACAGGTATGCACACAATGCAGCCTGCTCGCTTCACACATACAGTGACCACATATAAGCTAATTAGAAACCATAGATCAAAGCACTTGTAAATGGGAATCTGGAAGTTACATAATTTACATAGGTTTTCTCCTTTTCGGGGGAAAATATTTTTTTTTTCCTGAAGAGGGGAATCTCCTGAACTGATTGTAGGCTGTTTTATAAATATAAGTTTGAATAATGTCTGATTGTAGGCTGTTAATAAAATATAAGTTTGAATGTCTGGTTGTAAGCTGTTAATAAATATAAGTGTGAATAATGTCTGATTGTAGGCTGTTTTTATATATAAGTTTGAATAATGTCTGATTGTAGGCTGTTTATATATATAAGTTTGAATATCTGATTGTAGGCTGTTTATAAATATAGGTTTTAATAATGTCTGATTGTAGACTGTTTATATATATATAAGTTTGAATGTCTGGTTATAGGCTGTTTATAATATAAGTTTGAATAATGTCTGATTGTAGGCTGTTTATATATATAAGTTTGAATAATGTCTGATTGCAGACTGTTTATATATATAAGTTTGAATATCTGATTGTAGGCTGTTTATAAATATAGGTTTTAATAATGTCTGATTGTAGACTGTTTATATATATATAAGTTTGAATGTCTGGTTATAGGCTGTTTATAATATAAGTTTGAATAATGTCTGATTGTAGGCTGTTTATATATTGTTTGAATAATGTCTGATTGCAGACTGTTTTATATATAGTTTGAATATCTGATTGTTTGTTTATATATAAGTTTGAATGTCTGATTGTAGGCTGTTTATATATAAGTTTGAATGTTCTGATTGTAGGCTGTTTATATATATATAAGTTTGAATGTCTGATTGTAGGCTGTTTATATATATAAGTTTGAATAATGTCTGATTGTAGACTTCATATATAAGTTTGAATGTCTGATTGTAGGCTGTTTATATATATAAGTTTGAATAATGTCTGATTGTAGGCTGTTTATATATAAGTTTGAATGTCTGATTGTAGGCTGTTTATATATAAGTTTGAATGTTCTGATTGTAGGCTGTTTATATATAAGTTTGAATGTTCTGATTGTAGGCTGTTTATATATATATATAAGTTTGAATGTCTGATTGTAGGCTGTTTATATATATAAGTTTGAATAATGTCTGATTGTAGACTGTTCATATATAAGTTTGAATGTCTGATTGTAGGCTGTTTATATATATAAGTTTGAATAATGTCTGATTGTAGGCTGTTTATATATAAGTTTGAATGTTCTGATTGTAGGCTGTATATATACATGCTCTTGGTCACTTCTTCCTTTAAGTTTATCTAAGCACCTGAACAGAATCCTTATTATCATAAAGTAAACTACCATTGCTATAAACTAACCTCACTATGTTATAATTCCTGTGTCCTGTTTTATTGTTGTATAAATCACATCTTTATAGGTGAGATATGACCTAAGTAATGTAAATACCATTTAAGCATTGCTTTAAAGGAGCACTAGACCGAAAAGTGAGGGTGTGTGTTTTTGCAAATTTCACAGATATATCATCCACAAAACTTCATGCCTCCATAGCCCACAGATGACGTAAGGGCAAAGGTCAATTGAATATTCATATTAACCAGAAATTTGCCATACCGTTGCGTTTAGATAAGCATCTGTTTTTTGGGGACCCCCTTAAAAGACAACCTCACTTTTCGGTCTAGTGCTCCTTTAAATATGTGACAAAAGTAACAGCAAAATCCAACTTCTTCCAATGTTTGCAGTTTTGTCTGAGATTTTGCAATATTTACGACTCACAAATAATATTCGACATATCCATAGAAGTTTGTTTGGAGTTTTGGTGTCACCATAACAGAAATCAAATAATTGTTTTGAACACCTTCCCATTTCCATCACATTCATGTTGAAGAATTGCTCCCATTTCTGTCATAAATCTTAAAACTTTCTGAAGCTACCTAAATGGCCCCTTGTAAGTCTAAACCTAGCAAATTCATACTGGAACATTAGAGATGTAACTCATTCCTTCTAGTCACGCCTTTATTGATCTTCAAATTGCACAGGAATTCAACAAAATCAAATGCAGAAATTGCAAAAAAAACGTCTTTAGGTGATTTTGTCCAAAGTATTTTGAAACTCATGTAGACGTAATGGAAAAAGGGGTCAAAATCCATCATTTTTCTCATTTTGTTTGGATACAGTTGATGCAAACTGGTCATGGTTCTACAATAAGCATGAAATTTCTTAATATCATCTCGAGTCTAATTTCCTTATTCAGTTTCAGAAGTAATTTTCGTGCAGTATATACATCGTTATTGTGTTTCACTAATATTATAGTATGATTCCAATTACCATGAAAAATACAAGTTTAATCTAAGGTGCTAGACAGGTCTGTATGATCAGGTAAAGACATGACATGTTTGCAATTTTTGAGTGCAGGGCTCCCTCTGTTGGACATTATTTTCTGTGACTTGTGTTTCTTTACTTATTTTGCTGTTCTTTAAAAAAGTGTTTCACTCATCATAGTTTGGAAGTATTATATACTGATAGTTGTATGGTAGCCTATTATTAGATATAGATATTAAAAGCTGATATAGTTATGTGTTTTATCTGATATTATTCAAGGCATAGGTGAGATTAAGTGTACAAGAAGATATCTATCCCCATCCCCCTGCCCAGAATTGTCCCCCCTTTTTTTCCATATATCTTTTGTATGGTTATTTTGTATGTCTAAATATATATTTTTCTGAATGATTTTGCCCCCCCTCCCACCACTCCCACCCCTCGCCCTTCGGTAGGCAAATTTCTTTTTGTTACTTTGCTCCCCCTCCACACTTCCAATGGGTAAATCCTGCCCATGGTTCAAGGCTGCTGTAAAGTAAGTGTTAAAGCCAAAGTGGGCAAAAATCAGCCCAATGAGGTACAAATCTCATGCCAGGGCAGTAACAAGGTCGCCTGGTGCCAGGTCATTGATCTGAAAGTATTTCTATCACTTTTGGGAGAGAATTCATACACTTTTGTGCCAAATATATTTAGAAAGCAACTTTTATTAAAAACTGCACAAATTATTTTGTACTTCAAATTGTGTGGGTGAAAAATTGAATAGCTTAATAAGGTGTAAAATGGCCATACAAATTCTGAGGTGGAAATCTAAATGATTAAATTGATATAATCTAATATAGCATAAATGTTTGGGCTGTGCTCAAAATTTATTTGACGAAAGATTGTACACTATTACGTCATAGCAAAGGAGTACCTCCCATAAACCATAATTTTTCTTACGAATCTGCTTAGAGGGGTATCAGGAGAACCTCTAGTGGACCTAAGGATCAAATTGCCAGCAAATTAAAGGGGTATCAGGAGAACCTCTAGTGGACCTAAGGATCAAAGTGGACCCTAAGGATCAAATTGCCAGCAAATTAAAGGAGTATCAGGAGAACCTCTAGTGGACCTAAGGATCAAATTGCCAGCAAATTAGAGGGGTATCAGGAGAACCTCTAGTGGACCTAAGGATCAAATTACCAGCAAATTAGAGGGGTATCAGGAGAACCTCTAGTGGACCTAAGGATCAAATTGTCCAGCAAATTAGAGGGGTATCAGGAGAACCTCTAGTGGACCTAAGGATCAAATTGTCCAGCAAATTAGAGGGGTATCAGGAGAACCTCTAGTGGACCTAAGGATTAAATTACAAAAAGGAAGTATTTCATATGTAATAATGTAAAGAAAATCAGTTAATATTTTGAGAATATTCAGTTCTTCACTAAGTATTCATAGGTTTTTGTCATGTAAGTTACTTCAAATTATAGCAACGTGAAAACCAGGAACATTTTGATACCCATCACATTCAGTTATTGTATATTGGAAAAATTGTTTAAATCCAGCAAGTAACAACAGAGTCCAAAGCTTACAAACATCAAGTCTTAGATTATCATTTGAGAACATAACAATAGATTAAAAGTTTTCTCCAAGAAATTTGACAAATGTTAAAAAAAGGTATATGTAACAAATATATTTGTAAATAAAGTTTGCATTTTTTCTAATGTGATAATATGTGAATTATGGTATGGTTTGGGAATTAAAAGTATATATTTGTTCTTGTGTTAATGTCATCAAGAATTGTTATTATCTTTGAGATGTACCCTCTTAAAGGTTTTTATAGAATTATTTTAACCCTAAAATTGGAAGAAATTTTGTGATTTGTAGGAGAAATAATGTTATAACTTGTTATAAAAATACAGTTTGGGTTTAGTGACTGCAGCTCTCTTCTTAATAGTGGGAACACTATCTTTCTGTTTAAAGGTCAGATATCGTGTTAACGTGGATACCGTGAAAGAAGAAATATTATACATTCCAACATTTCTGATTGGTCGATATTTCCACACAATTTCTGACACACAATTTCCGACCATGGACAGACAAGCCAAATAATTACCGTGGTGGAACTGACGTTATGATCAGATTTATTGGTAAAGGTCAAGCAATTTTCTTGACACAAGATTCCCTTGTTACTTGTGATTATTCCATAGTAAGCCTGCAGCATAAGAGAAACTGTTTAAATAAAATTTACTTTTTTTTTCTTTCTTTTTTTGTGCCTTAACCACTCCTCAGTTGTCATTGCCTTGAAATTGAAAGAAAACTCCCCCACACTTCCTTCCACCTTCCGTTGAATGTCGAACACCTTGTGCTGTTTGTGGTATTTTTGTGATTTCTTTTTTCATAAGTCAAAATAATTATTTCTTACGATAATTAATATCTTTTTAAGAAAATAAATCTTGAGGTGATATGCATAATATTCTTTAATATTTGCAGGATCACCTGTTTGAATTGTTTGGGTAATTTTTGTTGGTTTCAGGGCAAATTTTAATGAAGGTATTTTATGTATAAATGTTTGATATTTATAACAACATTACAATTCTTTTGATATTTGCTGTTTTTATTTTTCTCTCACATGAAGACTTCCTCTTGAAACAAATGTTCTCATGAATTGCTTACATTAATGTTCATGTTTGTATTTGTAGGTAACTGGGACCATTTCTATGCAATATTAGTTGTTACACATTAGGACCATTGGAGACCTCAAATTATTGTTTGGGGAAGGGGGGGGTATAATGATGACAATGATTGTGATCAATAATAGCACAACTGTGTGTTCTGCTTTACAAAAAAATTGTCAAAATTTCCTGTTATATTCAGCTTTTATTCAGAGTCATCTATAATAATAACTTCTTGAAAATTGTATCAGTAAGTCTCAAACTTTAGCAAAGCGTTCCCCAAATTTAACACACCCTGTTAGCACCTGTATGCAGGGATAATTTATCACACCCTGTTAGCACTTATATGCAGGGATAATTTAACACACCTGTTAGCACCTGTATGCATGGATAATTTAACACACCTATTAGCACCTGTATGTAGGGATAATGTAACACACCCTGTTAGCACTTGTATGCAGGATAATTTAACACACCCTTGTAGCACTTGTATGAAGGGATAATTTCAGACACTGTGTCAGCACTTGTATGCAGGGGGAATGTAACACATCCTGTTAGCACTTGTATGCAGGGATAATTTAACACATCCTGTTAGCACTTGTATGCAGGGATAATTTAACACATCCTGTTAGCACTTGTATGTAGGGATAATTTAAGACATCTTGTTAGCACCTGTATGGAGGGATACAAGTGTGTATAGTTTAAAGGTCAGGTATTTTATTAATGTGGAGATGAAAATGCACTAAAATCCAACATTTCTGATTGGTCAAACTATTAACACAATCACTGACATGCCAATCAATTATCGTAGTGGAAGTGATGTATGTAACGGATTTGTTGGCGATGAATCAAGGTATATTCTTGAGGTGAGATTCCCTCTTCAAGATGCTTCACAAGAATAGTGAATCATATTCAAATTTGACCTCACAAACAGTTTTCACACTCGCTCTCTTACTCCTTATGTACTGTACCTTCGTTTTTGTTGGATTAAAGTTATAACCTCTCTTATGCTATGAATGGAGAAGTTGATGTGTCACAGAATTGGAGAAACATTCAAAATATTGGGTGGCTAATGAGGTCAGGTGACATGTGATATAACGCGGGGGGGGCTAATGAGGTCAGGTAGCATAAAATTATGTCGGCCCAGCCGCCCCTCAGTCAACATTACCTCTGGACCCATCACAAACTGGATAAATGCGATGCAAATTTCTCAATGAAAAAAATATTAGGGTTGCCAGTACCACCTAGAGGGGAGGGTCAAAGGGGGACATTGCCCCTGGGCCTAGACGCCCAGGTCATAAGGGTACGTACAAATTAAGAAACAGGATGTACATTTAAACAGGGGGGACCCAAAAATTCCAGAAAACCCATGCTTGACAATGACGAAAACAGCGTAAAATTGCACCCCAAAAAATCGTTCTGCTCTTTAGAATTCCCGATATTGGGGCTCAGTTTCTCAGTTGTCCCTCGGCTCCGCAATTCTTTTGGCAGCCTTGACAATTGCCAATAATCAGAATCTGTGTAGTTCTTAATAAATAAATATTTTACTTCTGACCACAAAATTTGCAAAATAGTTCATAATTTTCTTTAAATTTGATATCTCCACTCTCTCTTTCTAATGTGGAAAACAGTTGTCGTGGTTTATGACTAATAAAAGATCTCCCAAAACAGTTTTGGTAACTTCAAATAAGAATCAACGTCAAAAAGTACCTTTTTAGGTTTATTGGGAATTAAAAATGAATAGTTTTAGCATCAAAACCCAGTTTATTGCCCCCTTTATAGTTCTCTGATGTCAATCAAACTTGAGAAGTTCAAGGAGTTAATTACGTGTCCAGGACATGTCAGTATTCAGTTTCAATTCCACCTCAAGTGATGCTTTTGTTTTTAAAGGTTTTCCTGGATTTGTTTTTCTATATCCTCCACAGATGATGAAGAAAATGATAGTATTTTATTTGGGATATGTAAAATCATTTGGTTTCATATTTTATTCTGACTAAATCGGAATAATGCTTAATATCTTTGAAAGTTTATTGGTGTTGCATTTCCCACTGTGGATTACAAAAGATGCATAGTAAATTTTTGTCAAATGTGATGTGTAATCCCACATAATCTTATTTATGTATATTCTTACCTGTAAGGCATTCTTTTTGTTCAGAAGTGAAATTTTCATCAGATGGAATAAACGTAAAGATGAGATGTTTTTCATTTGTTTTGTAACATGATTCTTAACAGTGTTAAGTTGGTATTCACAGTGGTAAAAGCTTTTCACATAAGTTCTTGAATAAAGTGTGATATTGTTTCTTGTTGTTGGGTATGATTAGGGGACTTCCCTAGTATAATCAGAGGTTGTCATTTTAGTCAACACATTAATTACCTTTCTTTGCAATTCAGCTTGCTATTGCATGTTGGCATAGTTTCTCGAGAACAACAGTCAGTTTTGCAAAAACATTTGTTCACTTTAAACTAAATCAATATTTACACACATTTATTCACTGTATACAATCCTGGACAATGTAGAGACATGACTGAAACTTGCAACTTTTAACATTCCTTTTCAACATTGAAATGGGCGTAAAGAAAAAGGGTCAAATACTTTTGTCCTTGATTGTAACAATAATAATAATTAACACTTGTTATGCGCCAGTATCCATCAAAAGTGATGCTCATGGCGCAGCGACACAACAATTAATGCAAAACAATGTGAACAAAAAAGAAATAATAGTTCAGAATACTGCAAAATACATACATACAAGAACAAATATAAGCTTAAAAGTGAACAGAATCAGAACACATGAGGAATGTCTTTAATGATGATTTAAAAGAATTGAGGGAAGGACTAAGTTTGATGTTGTCTGGAAGTCTTTTCCATAAAAAGGGGGCAGCAGAAGAAAATGAACGTTTACCCCATGTTCTAGAAGTACGTGGAATAGCTAATAGAAGTTTGAAATTAGAACGCATGAACTGGCAGGGAGACTTGTATGGGATTAAAAGACCAGAAATATATGTGGGTGACAATACATGAGTAGACTTATACACAAAAACAAGTATTTTAAAAACAATTCTATGATGAATGGGTAGCCAGTGTAAATTCCATAAAATGGGAGTAATGTGTTCAGTTGGTTCACTTAGGGTAACAATCCTAACCGCAATATTTTGTAGCCAATAATATTGTAGCCTAATTAATTTAGCGGTCAAGGAGGTTTATATCATAAAAGAAGACAAAAGAAACAAATGTTTTAGAGACTTCCCCAATATCTCATTCTGTTAAGAATTCATCTACTAATCTTACAAATCCTAAACAAAATTTACGCTTTCTTCCTCAGGGAAGAAAATCATCTTCTTCTGGATCCCACCCATGTCGGTATCCCCGGGAACGAGAGGGCCAACAGAGCCACCAACAATGCTCTGTTGAACCACATCTCACTTATCCTTATTCCTCACTCTGACTTCTGCCTCAACATTTCCAGCTACCTTAGGAAGACCTAGCACCAATAAAAAGAGACGAATAAAAAAACTTCACACTATCAATCCCAAAGTTGGAAACAGCCCTCCCTTGCACAGTCGCAATCATAGAGAGGACATTGTTGTCACCCACACCCGCCTCAGTCACTCCCTTCTCAGTCACTCCTACCTAGTTCCTTTCAGGCTCTCCTACACGTCTCTGCCCTTTTGCAACACTGATTTCTCAATCAAGCATATCCTCTTAACCTGTCCCTTATGCCTGAACTCCAGATCACTGCTATCCTCCTCCATTTCTGCTCTCTCCAAGAACAATCCCTCCAACATCATCCCCTTCCTCCAAAATAGCAACTTATTCCACCTGTTTATCCTTACCCACACCCCCCCTCCCCCTTTTGTACTACTATACCTTCCTATCCCTACTTTCCTATTTTTTGTACCTTTCTTTTTCATCCTATTTTCCTCTCTCCTTCCTATATCCCCTCCCTCCCCTATTCCTCTCCAACCCACTCTACTCTAGTGCCTTAAATTTCTAACACTCTCTTGACACATTTGACTCTTGACTGTCGCGATACCGTTAAATATCAACAAACAAAACAAAACCTGTGAAGGATACCTATTTAAGTTCTGTCTCATTTGTGTGGAAATGACTGGTGTGGAAAGTCTACTGTAGAGGGTTAACATATTCAACAATTGTGTCTCATTTGTGTGGAAATGACTGGTGTGGAAAGTCTATTATAGAGGGATAACATATTCAACAATTGTGTCTCATTTGTGTGGAAATGACAGGTGTGGAAAGTCTACTGTAGAGGGTCAACATATTCAACAACTGTGTCTCATTTGTGTGTAAATGACTGGTGTGGAAAGTCTACTGTGGAGGGTTAACATATTCAACAATTGTGTCTCATTTGTGTGGAAATGACTGGTGCGGAAAGTCTACTGTAGAGGCTTAACATATTCAACAATTGTGTCTCATTTGTGTGGAAATGACTGGTGTAGAAAGTCTACTGTAGAGGGTCAACATATTCAACAATTGTGTCTCATTTGTGTGGAAATGACTGGTGTGGAAAGTCTACTGTAGAGGGTCAACATATTCAACAACTGTGTCTCATTTGTGTGGAAATGACTGGTGTGGAAAGTCTACTGTAGAGGGTCAACATATTCAACAATTGTGTCTCATTTGTGTGGAAATGACTGGTGTAGAAAGTCTGCTGTAGAGGGATAACATATTCAACAATTGTGTCTCATTTGTGTGGAAATGACTGGTGTAGAAAGTCTACTGTAGAGGGTCAACATATTCAACAATTGTGTCTCATTTGTGTGGAAATGACTGGTGCGGAAAGTCTACTGTAGAGGCTTAACATATTCAACAATTGTGTCTCATTTGTGTGGAAATGACTGGTGTAGAAAGTCTACTGTAGAGGGTCAACATATTCAACAATTGTGTCTCATTTGTGTGGAAATGACTGGTGTGGAAAGTCTACTGTAGAGGGTCAACATATTCAACAATTGTGTCTCATTTGTGTGTAAATGACTGGTGTGGAAAGTCTACTGTGGAGGGTCAACATATTCAACAATTGTGTCTCATTTGTGTGAAAATGACTGGTGCGGAAAGTCTACTGTAGAGGGTCAACATATTCAACAATTGTGTCTCATTTGTGTGGAAATGACTGGTGTGGAAAGTCTACTGTAGAGGGTCAACATATTCAACAATTGTGTCTCATTTGTGTGGAAATGACTGATGTGGAAAGTCCACTGTAGAGGGAGGGTTAACATATTCAACAATTGTGTCTCATTTGTGTGAAAATGACTGGTGCGGAAAGTCTACTGTAGAGGGTCAACATATTCAACAATTGTGTCTCATTTGTGTGGAAATGACTGATGTGGAAAGTCCACTGTAGAGGGAGGGTTAACATATTCAACAATTGTGTCTCATTTGTGTGAAAATGACTGGTGCGGAAAGTCTACTGTAGAGGGTCAACATATTCAACAATTGTGTCTCATTTGTGTGTAAATGACTGGTGTGGAAAGTCTACTGTAGAGGGATAACATATTCAACAATTGTGTCTCATTTGTGTGGAAATGACTGGTGTGGAAAGTCTACTGTAGAGGGTCAACATATTCAACAATTGTGTCTCATTTGTGTGGAAATGACAGGTGTGGAAAGTCTACTGTAGAGGGATAACATATTCAACAATTGTGTCTCATTTGTGTGGAAATGACTGGTGTAGAAAGTCTACTGTAGAGGGTTAACATATTCAACAATTGTGTCTCATTTGTGTGGAAATGACTGGTGTAGAAAGTCTACTGTAGAGGGTCAACATATTCAACAACTGTGTCTCATTTGTGTGTAAATGACTGGTGTGGAAAGTCTGCTGTAGAGGGATAACATATTCAACAATTGTGTCTCATTTGTGTGGAAATGACTGGTGTGGAAAGTCTACTGTAGAGGGATAACATATTCAACAATTGTGTCTTATTTGTGTGGAAATGACTGGTGTGGAAAGTCTACTGTAGAGGGATAACATATTCAACAATTGTGTCTCATTTGTGTGGAAATGACTGGTGTAGAAAGTCTGCTGTAGAGGGTTAACATATTCAACAATTGTGTCTCATTTGTGTGGAAGTGACTGTGTGGAAAGTCTACTGTAGAGGGTTAACATATTCAACAATTGTGTCTCATTTGTGTGGAAATGACTGGTGTAGAAAGTCTGCTGTAGAGGAGGGTTAACATATTCAACAATTGTGTCTTATTTGTGTGGAAATGACAGGTGTGGAAAGTCTACTGTAGAGGGAGGGTTAACATATTCAACAATTGTGTCTCATTTGTGTGGAAATGACTGGTGTGGAAAGTCTACTGTAGAGGGATAACATATTCAACAATTGTGTCTCATTTGTGTGGAAATGACTGGTGTGGAAAGTCTACTGTAGAGGGTTAACATATTCAACAATTGTGTCTCATTTGTGTGGAAATGACTGGTGTGGAAAGTCTACTGTAGAGGGATAACATATTCAACAATTGTGTCTTATTTGTGTGGAAATGACTGGTGTGGAAAGTCTACTGTAGAGGGATAACATATTCAACAATTGTGTCTCATTTGTGTGGAAATGACTGGTGTAGAAAGTCTGCTGTAGAGGGTTAACATATTCAACAATTGTGTCTCATTTGTGTGGAAGTGACTGGTGTGGAAAGTCTACTGTAGAGGGTTAACATATTCAACAATTGTGTCTCATTTGTGTGGAAATGACTGGTGTAGAAAGTCTGCTGTAGAGGGAGGGTTAACATATTCAACAATTGTGTCTCATTTGTGTGAAAATGACAGGTGTGGAAAGTCTACTGTAGAGGGAGGGTTAACATATTCAACAATTGTGTCTCATTTGTGTGGAAATGACTGGTGTGGAAAGTCTACTGTAGAGGGATAACATATTCAACAATTGTGTCTCATTTGTGTGGAAATGACTGGTGTGGAAAGTCTACTGTAGAGGGTCAACATATTCAACAATTGTGTCTCATTTGTGTGGAAATGACTGGTGTGGAAAGTCTACTGTAGAGGGTTAACATATTCAACAATTGTGTCTCATTTGTGTGGAAATGACTGGTGTGGAAAGTCTACTGTAGAGGGTCAACATATTCAACAATTGTGTCTCATTTGTGTGGAAATGACTGGTGTGGAAAGTCTACTGTAGAGGGTCAACATATTCAACAATTGTGTCTCATTTGTGTGGAAATGACTGGTGTGGAAAGTCTACTGTAGAGGGATAACATATTCAACAATTGTGTCTTATTTGTGTGGAAATGACTGGTGTAGAAAGTCTGCTGTAGAGGGTTAACATATTCAACAATTGTGTCTTATTTGTGTGGAAATGACTGGTGTGGAAAGTCTACTGTAGAGGGATAACATATTCAACAATTGTGTCTCATTTGTGTGGAAATGACTGGTGTAGAAAGTCTACTGTAGAGGGATAACATATTCAACAATTGTGTCTCATTTGTGTGTAAATGACTGGTGCGGAAAGTCTACTGTAGAGGGATAACATATTCAACAATTGTGTCTCATTTGTGTGGAAATGACTGATGTGGAAAGTCCACTGTAGAGGGATAACATATTCAACAATTGTGTCTCATTTGTGTGGAAATGACTGATGTGGAAAGTCTACTGTAGAGGGATAACATATTCAACAATTGTGTCTCATTTGTGTGGAAATGACTGGTGTGGAAAGTCTACTGTAGAGGGTGGGTTAACATATTCAACAACTGTGTCTCATTTGTGTGGAAATGACTGGTGTGGAAAGTCTACTGTAGAGGGATAACATATTCAACAATTGTGTCTCATTTGTGTGGAAATGACTGATGTGGAAAGTCTACTGTAGAGGGATAACATATTCAACAATTGTGTCTCATTTGTGTGGAAATGACTGGTGTGGAAAGTCTACTGTAGAGGGATAACATATTCAACAATTGTGTCTCATTTGTGTGGAAATGACTGATGTGGAAAGTCCACTGTAGAGGGATAACATATTCAACAATTGTGTCTCATTTGTGTGGAAATGACTGATGTGGAAAGTCTACTGTAGAGGGATAACATATTCAACAATTGTGTCTCATTTGTGTGGAAATGACTGGTGTGGAAAGTCTACTGTAGAGGGTTAACATATTCAACAATTGTGTCTCATTTGTGTGGAAATGACTGGTGTAGAAAGTCTGCTGTAGAGGGATAACATATTCAACAATTGTGTCTCATTTGTGTGGAAATGACTGGTGTGGAAAGTCTACTGTAGAGGGTCAACATATTCAACAATTGTGTCTCATTTGTGTGGAAATGACTGGTGTGGAAAGTCTGCTGTAGAGGGATAACATATTCAACAATTGTGTCTCATTTGTGTGGAAATGACTGGTGTAGAAAGTCTACTGTAGAGGGATAACATATTCAACAATTGTGTCTCATTTGTGTGGAAATGACTGGTGTAGAAAGTCTGCTGTAGAGGGATAACATATTCAACAATTGTGTCTCATTTGTGTGGAAATGACTGGTGTAGAAAGTCTGCTGTAGAGGGATAACATATTCAACAATTGTGTCTCATTTGTGTGGAAATGACTGATGTAGAAAGTCTACTGTAGAGGGATAACATATTCAACAATTGTGTCTCATTTGTGTGGAAATGACTGGTGTAGAAAGTCTGCTGTAGAGGGATAACATATTCAACAATTGTGTCTCATTTGTGTGGAAATGACTGATGTGGAAAGTCCACTGTAGAGGGATAACATATTCAACAATTGTGTCTCATTTGTGTGTAAATGACTGGTGTGGAAAGTCTGCTGTAGAGGGATAACATATTCAACAATTGTGTCTCATTTGTGTGGAAATGACTGGTGTGGAAAGTCTACTGTGGAGGGTTAACATATTCAACAATTGTGTCTCATTTGTGTGGAAATGACTGGTGTGGAAAGTCTACTGTAGAGGGATAACATATTCAACAATTGTGTCTCATTTGTGTGGAAATGACTGGTGTAGAAAGTCTACTGTAGAGGGATAACATATTCAACAATTGTGTCTCATTTGTGTGGAAATGACTGGTGTGGAAAGTCTACTGTAGAGGGATAACATATTCAACAATTGTGTCTCATTTGTGTGGAAATGACTGGTGTGGAAAGTCTACTGTAGAGGGATAACATATTCAACAATTGTGTCTCATTTGTGTGGAAATGACTGGTGTAGAAAGTCTGCTGTAGAGGGATAACATATTCAACAATTGTGTCTCATTTGTGTGGAAATGACTGATGTGGAAAGTCCACTGTAGAGGGATAACATATTCAACAATTGTGTCTCATTTGTGTGTAAATGACTGGTGTGGAAAGTCTGCTGTAGAGGGATAACATATTCAACAATTGTGTCTCATTTGTGTGGAAATGACTGGTGTAGAAAGTCTGCTGTAGAGGCTTAACATATTCAACAATTGTGTCTCATTTGTGTGGAAATGACTGATGTGGAAAGTCCACTGTAGAGGGATAACATATTCAACAATTGTGTCTCATTTGTGTGTAAATGACTGGTGTGGAAAGTCTGCTGTAGAGGGATAACATATTCAACAATTGTGTCTCATTTGTGTGGAAATGACTGGTGTGGAAAGTCCACTGTAGAGGGATAACATATTCAACAATTGTGTCTCATTTGTGTGGAAATGACTGGTGTGGAAAGTCTACTGTAGAGGGATAACATATTCAACAATTGTGTCTCATTTGTGTGGAAATGACAGGTGTGGAAAGTCTACTGTAGAGGGTCAACATATTCAACAATTGTGTCTCATTTGTGTGGAAATGACAGGTGTGGAAAGTCTACTGTAGAGGCTTAACATATTCAACAATTGTGTCTCATTTGTGTGGAAATGACAGGTGTGGAAAGTCTACTGTAGAGGGTCAACATATTCAACAATTGTGTCTCATTTGTGTGGAAATGACAGGTGTGGAAAGTCTACTGTAGAGGCTTAACATATTCAACAATTGTTAAAGAGGGAGGCTCGTCTCATTAAAATACGTTAAAATTGGGGGATGCGATATTTTGACGTCACTTCCGGTTGTGGACGCAAGATCCGATCCACTGTTTGTTTGTACATGGAGTTAGAAGAGAAGTCCATCGTTTGTACAGCCAGACACTAGCATGTACGTTGTGTGTGCCGAGTTACATACACAGCGCATAACGTTACTGTGACGAGAAACTTGTTTATTTTTTCAATGTGTTTGTCAGATTGCGAAATTGAAATATAAGTATTATGATACTACAATAATAGTCACTAAATGAAAATTACTGAGAAAAAAAAGAAGAAGAAGTTGAAAGCAAAAGTCGCAATAAACGATTCTACCGGGGCTCGAACTCACAACTGATAATAAGGAAAAAAAATTGCTTCCGATCGCCGTAACCCACTGGGCTAACCTGTGTAGTGATTTTTGAGGCGTTTTGAATAATTATATACCTTGCAACACGAGATAACGAATAGCGCAGCAAAATTTCAACCATTTAAAAAAATTTAAAGGAGTTTTTAAGTATTGTGCACATATGACGATTTTGTCTCTTTAATGTATCTAAAAGAAGTTTATCTAAATTTTTTAGTAATTAAATTTTTTTCTTCAATTTTTTCAGGTGGTATATTACTTTCTTAGATAATGTTTCACTTCCTGCGTGACATATCCGATAGTGTTAAAATCTTGAGAAAAACATATGCTGTAAGATATATGGGGAAAATAAGGATTTAGTATGACATTCCATACTGGTTGTTTCTACACAAATGAAACAGAACTTTTGAGTTAAATAATACTAACAAATACTTTCTTCAGTTTTGTTACTTCTTATTTCCTCTCAATTTAAGATGAACTTTTTGGCCACAGAACTATCCTTCCTGGCACATATGACTTTAACTGAAACAAACAAACATTGAACTTAAATCTGACATTTCTTAGAACTTCTGAAATTTTTTGACAGACTCATATTAAGATTGCATCACTCTTTGTTCCAAACAATTAAACAAGGAATAAGTGCTTGAGGTCTCTAGATATTTTACCAGAAATATTTCAATATCAGTCATAGTGTTATAAAAAAGCTTCCCTTCCATTATGGCTGGAATTACGCCAGACACGTTGCCATACAGAATACGTTGAAGAGAGCACACTGCAGCCTTATGGGACACATGGCCCAAAGAGGACAGTGAGTGAGTGAGTGATGGCTGGAAATATTGCGTTGTATGGACTGCAAGATTCAAATCCTTTCCAATATGTTAGTGATCCAGTCTTTAGCCGATTTCCTCAAAAATTAAACTGGAAATATGATCTGAGTAAGTCTCTTGAATAGCCACTTAAAATGTCCCGCATCGCCCATGGCATTCTTGCTGTTCATATCAATGTTGATAAATATCATAAAGGAAGAAATTGTTGCTGAAATATGACAGTATGTACACTGACAAACCCCTTGAGGCCTTCAAGAGCATCTGGTTGTATGTTTGAATTGGTGCGTGGAGAAAAAGTTAGCATCATCACTTTATTTTCATAGGAAAAAATGATCAGAAATATGATCATATTTCAAACAGTGGCAGTTTATGGCATAATTTATGCGGTTTGGGGATCAGCACCACTGAAAACTAGGTTACATGCTGCATGTGCCTGAAAGGTTATTGCTGTGTACCCAGTGGCATCGGTAGACAGTTTTGATTAAGGGGGGTGCAAAATCACAAATTCATCGACACAAGAATTCAACAATACCGAGAAAAATATATTTCACATTCAGTGCCTCCATAACATCGCAAAAAAAAGGTCATTTGTTTAGAATCGCAGAACGAGTGCCATAATATTTATATTTTCAATCTGTTTGGTAAAGTTTTTATCATCTTTGATGGAAGTTTTACCGACACAGGCATTGATTTACTTCAATTTTACCAACAGCTTTACACCCCCCCCCCCTCCATATGGTATTTACGCCCCTGTGTGTACCATTACATGTTTTCACTAGTATTGTAGTGAACAATATTGCAACAAGGTCAGCATGGCTGGGAATTATACCTGTTTATAAATCGCAATCTTCCATTCTCAATTGGAATGTACCATTATGAGCTTGCACAACAAAAAGTGAGCTAGTTTTAGGTTATATAAGAGCTTGCTGTACGCAAGTATAAGCTTGCTGCAGGCAGGTATAAGCTCGCTACAGACAGGTATAAGTTCGGTGCAGGCAGGTATAAGCTTGCTGCAGGCAGGTATAAGTTCAGTGCAGGCAGGTATAAGCTCACTGCAGGCAGGTATAAGCTCGCTGCAGACAGGTATAAGCTCGCTACAGGTAGGTATAAGCTCACTGTAGGCAGGTATAAGCTCGCTGTAGGCAGGTATAAGCTCGCTGCAGGAAAGTATAAGCTCACTGCAGGAAAGTATAAGCTCAATGCAGGCAGGTATAAGCTCAATGCAGGCAGGTAAAGTTGCTGCAGGCAGGTATAAGCTTGATGCATGCTAACAGCAAGCTCGACGATCTAATGGAGAGCTTAAATTTGGCTCAAATTTCTGTAAGGGCATACATGCCCTTTTAAATTATTTTGGTTGATGAACACAACTAGACATTAACCTCATAACTGGTCACCCCTGTTACACACACACAAAAAGAGGTGGGGGGGGGGTACATTTCCAAGTGCCCCTATAATCTGTTTAGCAGAATACAGTTATGATATGCCATATGAAGCAAAGGCTACACAAATCCAAGGGTCTCCTACGGTCCTGGATACAGTGTGTAAAGCAGCGCTTTACAAAGTTCTGTAAAAATCTACATGTAAATTCTGAAAATATTTACCAGTTTAAAAATTCAAGGCATTTTATCAGCAACCTATATATCATGCCATGCAATGTTGTAGTTTCTACCACATACTGATCAAATGAATCAAAAGTCATCCTCAAAAGCACCTGGAGAAGATTCTTATAAGATTTCTTGTAAATGTTATAGTACACATCTGTATGGATAACCTTGTTATTTGGTTTAGGAGAGTAAAAACAGTTGTAAAATTGAGCTATCATATTATAGTTTCACTTTGTCTTTATTGCAAAAATCCAAAATATTTTATTTAAAACTTTTTAATCGTAGTCATTGTTTACTCATTTAATGAGGATAATCAATTGTTCACATAAGCCTTTGTTAGGAAAGTGCTTTTTATATCTTCCAAACTTTATTGACAGTTTGAAAATATTTATGAGAAGTTGAAAATAAGTTTGTCATTTTGTTAAGTTTATCAAACTTATAATTGTTGAGTCATAAAGTTGGTTGTATAATTATTTAGATCCAAGCAGCATAAATGAAAACAAAATGCTACCCCTTTATTTTGTATGCAGTACATAATATGTGATTCATTGTTTAAAGGGAATCAATGTTAAGACAGAAATTACAAATTTATCCGAGTTTGAAGAATTTGGTTACTGATTGTCTCGTGCAGTTCTTCAAAATCAGAGCAGTGATTTGTGTGTTTGATACAGCAAATGCTAAGTTTTTAAGCATAATACTCAAAGATTAAATTTCTCTTTGTAAAGAAATATGTATCATAACCATTCCTTTGAGAAATCAAAAGTGGTACCTAAAGATACCCAGCAATGCCTTTACTGGAGCATGTCATGTTTATTGCCACAGGAGAACACTAGTCCAGACAAATTATTTGGAAAGATTCAACATAATCGTTTTCCTTTTCAAGATGAATGTTTGGATTCATCCATATAAAGTTCATTGCTCTAATGTTTCGTAACTTCAGTAACTTTTCATATTAGATGCAAGAGATCATTAATATTTTTGAATATATATATTATATATATATATTTGCCCATTTCAATTATAATTGTTAGTATACCAAGGAGCTATGTTACAATAGAAATAATATATAGAATAGAACATTTTCACTTATAAACAAAAAAGACATTGAAAAACAGATTAAATAAATGCTCCTTCCTCAAAAATTAACCTAAGTTGGTTGACTGACAGCTTTTTCAACCAATCACAGCACGAATTTGCATAGCAACAAAATCTGCCTAACCAAGTGGGCCAAAATCCTACGCTGTACTGGTACAGTACATCTAGCTAGCGGTGCGTGCTCATGCAGTCAATGCAATATACTGCACAAAACAAATTTCTGTACACACAAACTGAGTGAAGACAAGATAGTGAACAATAATTACACCTACTGGCCTTCATCGGGCTTTGTAAATGCGATTCCCATTTATTCTTTTTGCTAAAAATTTCAAAGACCCAGAAAAGTGTCATAAGTGGATCAAAGCTTGCGGCAGGTCATGTGAACATCTAAATGTCAATGCATTGCATGATTGCAGATTCCAGGTTTGTTTACCCCACCTTAAGTTACTGCATTGCTATGGTGGGTGTGGCTTATTTACATACCTGGAGGGGTTTATTCCCTCTTTCCTGCTTTTTTGTTTGGGGGAGGGAGGGCTTCTCTCAGCACCATCACTGCCACCTTTAGGGTATGTTTTAGCCAGAAAGTGTTTGATTGCTTGTAGGTAGGTGTAGTTGAGGCCATAAGTTGAATGGCAGGAAGCGCATTTTCTTCATGGAAGGAAAAAAATAGAAATGATCTTTTGGTGGCTGATTCATGAGTGATTAGAATATTTCACCATGTACAAAACTTATTACAAGAAAATGGAAGGCCGCCAAAAATTTGTGATTTTTTTTTCCGTAGAATTTAGCCATGTTGCCTTGATTGGAGATATGGGCACATTGTAATTCAAAAGATTTGAATTTACATTGAAGGAGACATAAAGTCAAATATTTAAGCCTAATATATGATGGAGAATTAAGAAATATACCAACTACCAAAATCTCTATCTTAAAATCTTATTCTATTCTCAAGTTATCCAAGTTTGAAGTTGTAACATGGGTGCTGCCATTTTGTGTTGACATGATGACATAATTTGCTTTACAGGTGCTAGCACACATAATGTATTTCTTTAGAATTCCCCCTGTAATTTTCTTTACAAAATGCTTTGAGAAGAAGTTCTAAGGGCTTGAATCATTAGTATCAAATATAAATAAAATTCTTAGACCCATGTAAAGGAAATTTTATTTCTTAGAATATAGAAACTCTGAAATAGATTATATAAAGAAATACAGTAATCTGTACTGGGTGTATGGCATCATCATTTAGAGGGCGTTTGAACAAACTGGCCGCTGTCCATGTCAGTTTTAATTCATGTTTTAATAAATTAGAAATTATAAGCTATATTGTTTTTTTTTAAGATGTGAACTTTCTTCAGATGACTTAGAATTATTATTTCTGTCAATTAAATGAAGAAAAAGCCATATTTCTCCTTTGATTAGAAAATGGGGAACTCACTTATAACATCCAAATTTTGCATCAGAAATAGGTTTCTACATTCAAAACAATGTAGATTATTATGATTGTTAATAAATTAAAAACAAATCCACTTATTCACATATCCCATAAGAGGTAACTCATGTAACATTCTTATCCAAAACCTACGTTAACTAGAATGAGCACTGCAATATGACAACAAAATGATTTCTTTGTTCATGTTAATTGGTCTAATTATGCATAAAGGGTAGTTAATGTATGTTTGGTTCATATGGGATTTAGTGTTACATGCACAGCATTACAGTGGGAAGGCCACAAAACAGCGGCTTAAAGTTGTAGAAATAGCAGCTTAAAGTTGTAGAAACAACGGCTTAAAGTTGTAGAAACAACGGCTTAAAGTTGTAGAAACAACTAAAATCATACTGTTGTGATGTCACTTTATCAGTGTGTTTGTGTATTTTGTATTTTTTCCTGAGATTTTGTGGCTTAAATATCATTGGATATGTCAGAATAGTAGTAAAACTGAATCTAGTAAGGCATTTTATTTTATCACCTGAAGAAAGTTTGGAGAAACAAATTCAAGTAGTTGAAAAAAGTTAAATAATGTTTCTATAAATTGCATTGACATTCTAAGAAAGTTATGATGAGGTGCCGACCTGCTATAATAGACCGTGACCAGTCATTTGGACATAAATGAGATTTGCTAAGAGAAGAAGAAGATACTTAAGTAATCTCTTCCCCATTTTGTTTCATCTTAAGTTATCTTTCATATCTTCATGTCTGATTGACTTGCTTTACCACTGGAATAATCCTTGTCACCATTTTGAACTCAGGCCCTAAGCCAGGACTTTTTGCAGGGGAGGGGGCCACAATCACTTCAAGAGGGGTAACTTGGGAAAATTCTCCATTTACATTTGTGTTAATTTTTCATTTGAATTTACACAGGGGGGCGGGGGAGGCACATACCTTCAAGGAGGGTGCCCTGATTTCGATAGATTTAAATGCAAAACGTTTCAGATTATTTGACATTTTTCACATAGGTTGCATAATGTTTGCTTCAGTGTACATTTCAGTATTTTGCTTTTCCTAGTTTTCAATAGTTAGAGAATATATGTTTTGGTTGATGAATTTATGAGCTAGCAAGCCATATTGTAAGGTGTTTAGTTTCCTTCATGAGTACATAGCTAGCAAGCCATATTGCAAGGTGCTTATTTTCCTTCATGAGTACATAGCTAGCAAGCCATATTGCAAGGTGCTTATTTTCCTTCATGAGTACATAGCTAGCAAGCCATATTGCAAGGTGTTTAGTTTCCTTCATGAGTACATAGCTAGCAAGCCATATTGCAAGGTGCTTATTTTCCTTCATGAGTACATAGCTAGCAAGCCATATTGCAAGGTGCTTATTTTCCTTCATGAGTACATAGCTAGCAAGCCATATTGCAAGTGTTTATTTTCCTTCATGAGTACATAGCTAGCAAGCCATATTGCAAGGTGCTTATTTTCCTTCATGAGTACATAGCTAGCAAGCCATATTGCAAGGTGCTTATTTTCCTTCATGAGTACATAGCTAGCAAGCCATATTGTAAGGTGTTTAGTTTCCTTCATGAGTACATAGCTAGCCAGCCATATTGCAAGGTACTTATTTTCCTTCATGAGTACATAGCTAGCAAGCCATATTGCAAGGTGCTTATTTTCCTTCATGAGTACATAGCTAGCAAGCCATATTGCAAGGTGCTTATTTTCCTTCATGAGTACATAGCTAGCAAGCCATATTGCAAGGTGCTTATTTTCCTTCATGAGTACATAGCTAGCAAGCCATATTGCAAGGTGCTTATTTTCCTTCATGAGTACATAGCTAGCAAGCCATATTGCAAGGTGCTTATTTTCCTTCATGAGTACATAGCTAGCAATCCATATTGCAAGGTGTTTAGTTTCCTTCATGAGTACATAGCTAGCAAGCCATATTGTAAGGTGTTTATGTTCCTTCAGGAGCACATAGCTAGCAATCCATATTGCAAGGTGTTTAGTTTCCTTCATGAGTACATAGCTAGCAAGCCATATTGCAAGGTGTTTATTTTCCTTCATGAGTACATAGCTAGCAAAGCCATATTGTAAGGTGCTTATTTTCCTTCATGAGTACATAGCTAGCAAGCCATATTGCAAGGTGTTTATTTTCCTTCATGAGTACATAGCTAGCAATCCATATTGCAAGGTGTTTAGTTTCCTTCATGAGTACATAGCTAGCAAGCCATATTGCAAGGTGTTTATTTTCCTTCATGAGTACATAGCTAGCAAGCCATATTGTAAGGTGCTTATTTTCCTTCATGAGTACATAGCTAGCAAGCCATATTGCAAGGTGCTTATTTTCCTTCATGAGTACATAGCTAGCAAGCCATATTGCAAGGTGTTTAGTTTCCTTCATGAGTACATAGCTAGCAAGCCATATTGCAAGGTGTTTATTTTCCTTCATGAGTACATAGCTAGCAAGCCATATTGCAAGGTGTTTAGTTTCCTTCATGAGTACATAGCTAGCAAGCCATATTGCAAGGTGTTTATTTTCCTTCATGAGTACATAGCTAGCAAGCCATATTGCAAGGTGTTTATTTTCCTTCGTGAGTACATAGCTAGCAAGCCATATTGCAAGTGTTTATTTTCCTTCATGAGTACATAGCTAGCAAGTCATATTGCAAGGTGTTAATTTTCCTTCATGAGTACATAGCTAGCAAGCCATATTGCAAGGTGTTTATTTTCCTTCATGAGTACATAGTGGGTAGAACAAAGTATGAATTTAAGACATTGTTGTGAATTATTTATCCTTACTTACACAATATAAATAAGGCCCTCAGGGTCATAAATTTAAAGAATTTTTAATAGAGCATTCATTTTATCGTCCTTGTATAACTTATTTCTTATGTTTATAAATTGCTAACATTATTTTCCTTCTCCTTAAACCAATATTATTATATTTGTTGCACAAGACTTACATGGCTTATTTAAACAGCAATTCCAAAACATTTTTTTGTTTGAATATTTGTATTTCTCTTAGAATTTTGTATTGTAATGATATCATAATACCTTAACTTGAAAATTGACGCCAGGATTACAAGCTGCAGTGCCTCCTACTGTCAGTGTAGGAACAATTTTTATGGCTGTCTAGAATACTTAGCTCACAATAATCTTATATAAAGAAGAAAGAAATAAGTTCAAGAGAAAATAAAATTGGTGGAGCATCACTAGATGACATCTTGTTACATTTCTTGCACATTTCATGCCGCCCTTAAAGTCTCTCCTCATCGAAATTGAATATTTTATGACCAAAGTTAACAATAATAAAGACAAAAGTTTGTAAACGTGTGTGCCCCTTTTGTGTTTGATATAAATCATGTTTATAGTCTGTGAAATGAAATTTTTAAATTGATTATATTTTGGGGGGCTAATCATTTCTGTAGAAAGAAGTGTGTGATAAAAATTCAGCTTGAATTATTGGCCATGGGGTTCAAGCAGACATGAAGGGGTCTGGGATGTATTTCATTTATCAGAGGAAATTTTCAGAGCAAGATAATGGCTGTATCATTTATACTTAGGTGATTACACATCATTGTATTGCTGGAATGTACCCAGAGTATAACTAGAACATCAGTGATGTAGTAGCTCAACATATATTTGATTACACATTGTATTGCTGGAATGTACCCAGAGTATAACTAGAACATCAGTGATGTAGTAGCTCAACATATATTTGATTACACATTGTATGCTAGAATGTATCCAGAGTATAACTAGAACATCATTGATGTAGTAGCTCAACATATATTTGATTACACATTATTGTATGCTGGAATGTACCCAGAGTATAACTAGAGCATCAATGATGTAGTAGCTCAACATATATTTGATTACACATTGTATTGCTGGAATGTATCCAGAGTATAACTAGAACATCAGTGATGTAGTAGCTCAACATATATTTGATTACACATCATTGTATTGCTGGAATGTACCCAGAGTATAACTAGAACATCAGTGATGTAGTAGCTCAACATATATTTGATTACACATTATTGTATTGCTGGACTGTACCCAGAGTATGACTAGAACATCAATGATGTAGTAGCTCAACATGTATTTAAATACACATCCATCATTGTATTGCTGGAATGTACCCAGAGTATAACTAGAACATCAGTGATGTAGTAGCTCAACATATATTTGATTACACAGCATTGTATGCTGGAATGTATCCAGAGTACAACAGAACATCAATGATGTAGTAGCTTAACATATATTTGATAACACATCATTGTATTGTTGGAATGTATCCAGAGTATAACTAGAACATCAGTGATGTAGTAGCTCAACATATATTTGATTACACATCATTATATGCTGGAATGTATCCAGAGTACAACTAGAACATCAATGATGTAGTAGCTCAACATATATTTGATTACACATCATTGTATGCTGGAATGTATCCAGAGTATAACTAGAACATCATTGATGTAGTAGCTCAACATATATTTGATTACACATCATTGTATTGCTGGAATGTATCCAGAGTATAACTAGAACATCAGTGATGTAGTAGCTCAACATATATTTGATTACACAGCATTGTATGCTGGAATGTATCCAGAGTATAACTAGAACATCAGTGATGTAGTAGCTCAACATATATTTGATTACACATCATTGTATGCTAGAATGTATCCAGAGTATAACTAGAACATCAATGATGTAGTAGCTCAACATATATTTGATTACACATCATTGTATTGCTGGAATGTATCCAGAGTATAACTAGAACATCAGTGATGTAGTAGCTCAACATATATTTGATTACACATCATTGTATTGCTGGAATGTATCCAGAGTATAACTAGAACATCATTGATGTAGTAGCTCAACATATATTTGATTACACATCATTGTATTGCTGGAATGTATCCAGAGTATAACTAGAACATCAGTGATGTAGTAGCTCAACATATATTTGATTACTCATCATTGTATGCTGGAATGTATCCAGAGTATAACTAGAGCATCAATGATGTAGTAGCTCAACATATATTTGATTACACATTGTATTGCTGGACTGTACCCAGAGTATGACTAGAACATCAATGATGTAGTAGCTCAACATATATTTGATTACACATCATTGTATTGCTGGAATGTATCCAGAGTACAACTAGAACATCAATGATGTAGTAGCTTAACTAGAACATCAATGATGTAGTAGCTCAACATATGTTTCGGGGTGGGTATAAGCCTGTTTTTGAGAGTGGCTTGTTTATTTGAGTAGGCTGAGGTTGTTAGGAATACAGGTCAGTGCTGTCAGAAGTGGTGGTGGGGGATTCAGCCCCCTCCCCCATTATAAAAAACTATTTAAAGGTGTTCATTATGAGGAGAATATTCATGTTTTATTTCATTGTTCCTTCAATTAAATCATTTCATTACATGAGCTGTTCATGAATCCACATTTTCTAATAAAGATTTTTTTTTTTTTTTGTATAGAATATGACTGGTGTAGAATGCCTACAATCAAGTCACATCAAACCTTCCATTTTCATTCTTGTGTATTTTATAGAAAAGGAATTTAACTTTTTTTCCAAATATGATCAATATTTTAACTTTTTAGATGGTTCATCAAAGTTCTTGAACTATAGACTTGTTTTAGTTCTATCCTGATGCACACAGATTGGATTTGAGGGGGAAAGGGGTACTTGCTGCCCCCCCCCTTCCACACATACACACACACTTTTTTCTCCAAATTTGTATCTTTTGTTGTGATTTTTTGCATCTTAGTGCTTTTTCCCCCATTTTTGACTTTGCACCCAACTTTTGTAGGCAAATCCTGCCCATTCTGATATATCTAATGTTTGTAAGTTGAATAAATATAAAGGCATTTGATGAATGTGAGGCTGTGATGTCACTCCTACTCAGATTTCAGTTATTTGTATACCAACCTGAATAAGATATAATATTGATATCCTAATCCAACAAACTTTTGACTATATTTGTTTTTCTCATTTTACTCCTTTTGATGTCATCTTTCATATTAGATGATGTTATATCACCAAATTAATCTGAACTTCAGTATTTATTTGATTCTGGTACATTTCATTTTGCTGCTGGTTTCAAAAGCTTTTTTGAGGGTCGATGAGGCCAAAATTGATTCTTAAATTGAAAGGGAGGCTTGTCTCAGTTGGTACATCATTGGTCTCTTGGGGGGTGAGAGCTTTCCATGCCACTTCCGGTTTGGGAAGTCAAAAGATTTGTTTGTACCTAAATAGCATTGTGTGTGTGAAGATTCAATCTTAGTGCATAACATTATAATGATTTACGGGAAACTTGTTTTTTCAACATATTTGTCAGAGAGAGAAAAGTGAAAGTGAAAAATTAGTAAGATAATACTACATTAGCAGTCACCAGATGAAAATTTCAATGAGCGAAAAAGAAAAAGAAAAAAAAAAAAAAATTGTTCCAGCTGGATTCGAACTAGCTGTTGGTTTGAAAAAGATCTTTACCAATTGGGCTATACCATATTTTGGGTTTTATTGATTCCCATGCGATAGCATAAGGAAACTATGCGGTCATGATGGCGTGTGTGTGGGTATATATGGGTGTGTGTATCGTTTGTGATAGCCAACTCGTAAACATGATATCTCAACAATGGTTAACTGGATTCATGTCATATTTGGTACACAGATAGCCCATGGTCTGTAGATGTGCCCTATCATTTTTGATGGTGACACATATTAATGAGTAGGCGGGGCGTAATGTTAAAATATTAAAATGCACATATATTAACAGCCACTTTTCTGTTTTGTTTCATATTTGGTGTAATTTTGTTGTAAGCTAGTGTGTACATGTTCATGCTATAAACATGTTGAATTTTATTAATATGCGTAGTGGTGGGGTTAGTATGATTTTGCTGAAAAGAGCTTGTAAACACGTCATCTCAAGAACAGTAAACTGGATTCATGTCACATTTGGTACACAGATAACCCATGTTCTGTAGATATGCCCTATTGTTTTGGTGTTAATGTCATGCATATTAATGAGTAGGCAGGGCTCAGTGTAAAAATCTTGAAATGTTCATTTTTTAACAACCACATGTCTGTTTTGTTTCATATTTGGTATACTTATGATGTTAGCTGGTGTGTACATGTTGATCATGATGTAAAAATGTTGAATTTCATTTAAATGCATAGTGGGTGGGGCTTAATATGATTTTGCTGGAAAGAGCTTGTAAACAAGGTATCTCAAGAATGGTAAACTGGATTCATGTCTTATTTGGTACACAGAAAGCCCATGATCTGCAGATGTGTTGTATTGTTTTTGGTGGTGATATCATGCATACAGTAGTAATGAATATTGGCAGGGCTTATTATAAATATTATTAAATGATCTTATTTTGACAATCACATGTCTGTTTTTTCCTTCATATTTGTTGTAAAAATGATGTTAGCTAGTATGTACGTTTTCATTGTATAAAACCATTGACTCATTAATATACATTATGGGCGGAGCTTAATATAATTTTGTAAACAAAAAGCTTGTAAGCACGATATCTCAAAAACTATGAGCTGGGTTCACGTCATGTGCGGTACACAGATAGCTCATGATCTGCAGATTTTGGTGGTGATATCATGCATGTTAATAAGTGAGCGGGCTTAAAGTGAAAATGTTGAAAAAGTCATAAATGAGCAACTGTATGTCCATTGTGCATCATATTGGGCATGACAATTTTGTTGGTTATTGTGTATATGCTTATGTTATCAACAGATGTCATTAGTATGCATTATGGGTGTGGCTTAATGTGAAAGTGCTAAATGATGTACACACCATACTGTAATCTCATGAACGATATATCAGATTTATGCTGGCACACATGCAGATGGGTCATGGTCTGTACATATGATCTAGTGTTGTGGTAGTGCCAGACCCATAGCCAGGGGGGTTTATCCAAACGAACGAACCCCATTTTGTTGAGAAAGTGCCCTTTTGAAATCTAAAAATATAATAAGCCCCGGAATTTCATGGTTTTTAACTCTTTTATACAAAAAATTTCTTCCCTCCCCCCCCCCCCCTTCCCATCCCTTTCAAATTCCTGAACCCCATTTGTTGAGAAAGTGCATTTTGAAATTAAAAACATAGTAAGCACCCAGAATTTAATGAGGTTTTGTCCTTTTCTACGAAAAACAAACCCCCGTTTCAAACTCCTGGCTATGGGCCTGAGTGCTGTCATGAATATTAATAAGTAGGCGGGGCCTACTTACAAATTCTTGAAATAGGATCAATGAGCAACCATTTTTGCATCATACTTGCTATGGTAATGTTGATAATTGTTGTGCAAATGCTAATGTTGTCAACATTTTTATTGATCTGCATGGTTGGTGTGGCTAATCTCATGGAACACATATTTTGTGATATTCAATGACATGACAATTTATACAAATTTTGCAAATCAATCAGCTTATGAAAAAAAGCATCGGAACCACAAAACCTTTTGGTTCTGGTGAAATATATATTTGTCAAATAAGGGCCAACAAATCGTGCAGCAATTGGTTGAAATTTTAACCAATCAAACAATTCGAATCGAGTTCTAAACAATGTGTCCATATAAAGATTTCGCCTCTTTAAATGTCGTTAGATATTTTAACACTTTTTCCATTTCTTCTTTATAAGGTTTTAAGGTTTCAGATGTATGTTTATTTTGTTTGTTACATAACAAATACAGGAGCCACAGAATATGGAGGCTATGGATGCACATGTCACCTGTCCCTCTCCCACCCCGCTCACACACACACATACACCACACTTTTGAGCAAATAGTCACCATTTTATAAGCAAATCTCCCAAAAGACAAAAGTGTAACTTTTTACATAATGCCCCACCTTCAGCACTTTGCAAAATATACATCCATGCAGTGCTGGCCCCTACACATTTCAGCAGCTTCTGTGGCCCTGGAAATTAAAATATACAAAATTAATTTGGATACTTTTTTGTCTGTTCTAATTATATGCAAATGATGACCTAACCTAAAGTGGCAAAAGCTTGTGAGTCATACACAGTAGCTGCCCTTTATGCTTGGCAGATACCAGTAAGTGAGACAAAGATTGCCATAAATCTTTTTGCAGAGGTAGCATGTTAAGGATTCTCCTTTTGAGTGGATGATGAATCATATCTTTCAAATTTCTTGAAGAATACAACTTCAAATCTGCATCTACTGAATGGTAGATGGAGAAAGTTTGAGATGAGGGGCTCACATTTTAAAAGCTTTAAATATTTGGGTGATTTAGACTTCTGGAAATTCAAAGAGTATGTCCAGGACTGGTGTCAATCCATTTAAAAAAGTGGGGAGGATGATTTGTAAGATTGGTACGTCTACGATGTCACTGCGAGCAGGCAGCAAAATTGACATTTGAAGGGGAAAAAAGGTATGTCCCAATGCATAGGAAGAAGGTATATTATACAAGTCAAAATTCATGTCATAGAAAACTATTATACACATACAAACACAAAATCATGAAAACATAATGTGGGAAAATAATGTTTTGTTATTCACATTTCTGTGCATGGATAGGTCTATGGGGGTCTATGGTCACTTTGATAAATATGTGTAGTATAAAAGAAAAATATATGATAAGCTTCCAATAATCTACTATGAACACGTGTAAATTTTGCCAAACTTTTAAAAGGAACCTGTTCTATATCTCGCCCCTCCCTCTCTCTCTGTGTGTCTTAGTTCATGTATTAAATACAATATCGCACAAAGTGTTTATATATTGCTAATAGATTATTTTACATTTTCAAACATTTCTCTGAAGAACGCCCTTTTTGGTTCCGATGCGATAGCATCAGGAACCTATGCAGTCATGATGGCGTGTGTGGGTGTATGTGTGGGTGTGTGTTTGTATGTTTGTGACGGCCAGCTCGTTAACGCAATATCTCAAGAACGATACACTGGATTCATGTCAAATGTGGTACACAGATGAGGGGTGCAGAAGGAAAGGGTTGATACTGCTATAGTATATTTCAGGATGGGAACAGATTGGAACCTTTGAAGAAATATTAGGGACTGGCTACACTAGTGCTTAAATAAAGGAGACTTTGTTTTGTACCATAAATGGTGTATTAGGTTCATTCTTTTTCAACAGTAAGGTTGTTTGTATAATCCACCCCCACTCCCCAATTGTGACAATTGTGAATAGATTTGCACATTTCATGGCAATAGATTTGCACATTTCGTGGCAATAGATTTGCACATTTCGTGGCAATAGATTTGCACATTTCCTTGCAATAGATTTGCACATTTCATGGCAATAGATTTGCACATTTCGTAGCAATAGATTTGCACATTTCCTTGCAATAAATTTGAACATTTCGTGGCAATAGATTTGCACATTTCGTAGCAATAAAATTGCACCCTTCATGGCAATAGATTTGCACATTTCATGCCAGTACATTTCATGGCACATCTTCTTGATAGAAAACGACAAGGAAGAAATTTGAAATGATGATACCAGATGATGTTGATTTTCAAAATTCAGACCTCATTACGGGGATCTTAAGAGACATTAAGATTATTTGCTGATGTACCAAAAGGCACACTGTAAAAGACTGAAATTGACAGCCTTTGGCTCTTTAACCATCAATGAAAGTATAATACTCTCATGAATGGGTACAAATATGCTTATAATACAGGGCTGAACATTTGCTGGTGGGTTTCCCAAATTGGGGGTGTGTTTCACCGCTTGCTTGCTATACTCATTGGTCCACCAAGTGCCAGATTAAACATTTCACCAACTCTGGTTACTCATTTATTCAAGTTTAAAACAAAAGTAGAAAACTTAGTAATAAATAATACAGATGACATGCTTTTGTTGTAATAATACTTCACCACAAAAGCGTTAGAAACGATTTCAATGGGGACCTCAAAAGACTTTTTGTATATCCAGGTTGGAATCTCTGTTTTGTGTCACTTTCTGTGCAAGCCTGGTGTGAAATTTCTGTTTGTAAACTTTGTGAAAATATAGGATGAGAAGTTTGGACAGTATCACCATTTTGGCAGGTTTAAATTGTGCTAACATGCTTCTTCACATAGTCTATTTATTGCCAATTCTCCAGTAATTGTTTTTTTACTCTATTCATCAGCATAACAATTTACTCAAGTGATTGTATATATAACAGTTCCTAATACATTTTTCAAACAAAGGATAATTCTTTTTTTGAATACCACACCAGTAGATCCAATCGCTTACAATATTTTATGGTTTGGGGTTTTTATTGTAATTAATTATTTTAAGCCATTTTATTTACCATTCATTTTTCATGTCCATATGCCTTTGGTAATCTACGTTAAAACTTTAAAGTGTCCAGAGCCTTTTTTACCCACAATTGTGTTTCTGCATTTCATCACCGATTTTGTCAGAATTACATTTTGACCTAAACCCTTAATTTGTTCTCTTCCCTTTGTCTCAAGATATCCTTAAGAAACTGAAATATTAAACACATCATTTGACTGTGAATAGACCCTCCTGATTTCATTAATTTAGTTTGTCTTTGTTGTGGACTACGATTCCCCTAATCTCCTAAATCAGATCAGAAGTGTGGATATAGTGCTTAAGATATATTGACTATTATGGCTTGTTTATGAATCCTGAGATATACCAGGTCACTGAGGTGATTCAAACACAGATATTAATGATATAGAGATCTCTAGTAAACATAGACTTTATGGCATATACATCTATTTTTATAACTTTTTTGGTTAATTGCTGCGATTCAAAGGACAAGTTTAGCCATAAACTAAGGAGAGTCAAAAGGTGTTTAAAAATTTGGATGTAAATTGGCCATTTCAGGTCTGAGAAGTGTTTCGTTTCAATCATCTTTGATGAGTTCAGCTGTAAATGTCTTCGGATATTACACATTTGACATTATTGCCAAAGCACTTCAAGTTTATGATGAAAACCTGCACTGCCCATAAATCAACTAAAATCACAACCTTAATGCTAAAATTTGGGACCTCTTGCTAACACAACTTGTGAATATATTTTGTTTTAATGGGGGTGGATCGCGACCTATATTAACAAATTTCAGGCGGGTGGCCACCGCAGTTGAAGTAACGTTGTTTGACTGCAGGTTTTTCAGGTTTTATAATATTTTCAAATCATAACTGTTATTTTAATAAGTATGATTTATCCATTCTCTAATTTATAGTTTAGTTTTAGGATATTGATTGAGTTAGGCTTTATTTATTTTGCTTGAAGCGATAAGATCTGATGGAATGTTCTGGTGGTTTCTCACCTTTGTTGTATGTCCGTACAGGAAACAGAAGTGGTCTAGAGCACAATCTTGGCTTTGGAAGTCCAGGGTTGGGGTCCTGGATGGCCATGGGTGATCCCTCATAGAAATGTTTTTCCCTTCACCCCCCCCCCCTCCCCCCCTCCCTTCCTTCTCCCTCTGGACTTTTGATGTAATAATAAATACACCAAAACTTGGAGCTTCGTATTCATTATACCATCCATGGAGGCCGCCATTTAACTAGTGATAATGTTAAGTCAAAGGGATTTTTAATAAGAACGCGGGGGGTCTTTTTTAAACGAAAAACCGATATCAAATGATTATTTATTAGATTTGACTGCAGACTTTTCAATTTCATCGTTGACTTTGCGATAAGATAACAAAAGACTTCCGTTGACAGGTCGCTGACCTTTTGAACAGCCCCTCTAGACGCATGATTCTGTGTTGGCCTAGTCATCGCTGATCCTGTGTACATGCATCATATGTTACATTACACAAATACTACCATTCTCTTAGTACAAATCCCATTGATATGATGTTAAATGGCGGCCTCCATGGATCTTAATGAATACGAAGCTCAAGTTTTGGTGTATTTTCTTATTACATCAACAGTAATATGACAGTTATGGCAGTTATGGCAAATATTAATTGTACCTTTATTTCCCTCATAAACAAATTCAACATCTACATAGCATGTCCACCCGAAATGATACAGGACATTTAAAGAAACAAAATGGAGAGTAATATACTCTTATTCCATTATGGAGCTGGGTACTCAAATTGAAAGTTATATCATTTTATTGTCTTTTAAAGTGTTGTGGTAAACTTGCTGTATTTTGAAAATTTTGTGTCTTGAAATGTTTAGGATGTACACTTTATTTTAAACAATGAGTTTGCCTCCATCTCCATTACCCCCTCCCCCACCCATTCATTCCCACTATTTGTTGATGAGAGTTACATCATTTGTCAAGAGAGTAAAAACAGTCTGGAAAAGTACAAAAGCCCCTAGTTAAGCTTTTTGAAAGGGGTGTTCCACCTGCCCTATCTTTCTTTACCCTGCCCTATCTTTCTCTACCCTGCCCTACCCTGCTCTATCTTCCTCTACCCTGCCCTATCTTCCTCTACCCTGCCCTATCTTCCTCTACCCTGCCCTATCTTCCTCTACCATGCCCTATCTTCCTCTACCCTGCCCTATCTTTCCCTACCCTGCCCTATCTTCCCTACCCTGCCTTCCTCTACCCTGCCCTATCTTCCTCTACCATGCCCTATCTTCCTCTACCCTGCCCTATCTTCCTCTACCCTGCCCTATCTTCCTCTGCCCTATCTTCCTCTACCCTGCCCTATCTTCCTCTACCCTGCCCTATCTTCCTCTACCATGCCCTATCTTCCTCTACCCTGCCCTATCTTCCTCTACCCTGCCCTATCTTCCTCTACCCTGCCTTCCTCTACCCTGCCCTATCTTCCTCTACCCTGCCCTATTTTCCTCTACCCTGCCCTATCTTCCTCCACCCCGCCCTATCTTCCTCTACCCTGCCCTATCTTCCTCTACCTGCCCTATCTTCCTCTACCCTGCCTTCCTCTACCCCTGCCCTATCTTCCTCCACCCCGCCCTATCTTCCTCTACCCTGCTCTATCTTCCTCTACCCTGCCCTATCTTCCTCCACCCTGCCCTATCTTCCTCTACCCAGCCCTATCTTCCTCTACCCTGCCCTATCTTCCTCCACCCCGCCCTATCTTCCTCTACCCTGCCCTATCTTCCTCTACCATGCCCTATCTTCCTCTACCCTGCCCTATCTTCCTCTACCCCGCCCTATCTTCCTCTACCCTGCCCTATCTTCCTCTACCCTGCCCTATCTTCCCTACCCTGCCCTATCTTCCTCTACCCTGCCCTATCTTCCTCTACTCAGCCCTATCTTCCCTACCCTGCCCTATCTTCCTCCACCCTGCCCTATCTTCCTCTACCCTGCCCTATCTTCTCTACCCTGCCCTATCTTTCTCAGCCCTATCTTCCTCTACCCTACACTACTCTACCCTACCCTACCTTCCTCTACCCTGCCCTATTTTCCTCTACCCTGCCCTATCTTCCTCTGCCCTATCCCTCTACCCCCTATCTTCCTCTACCTTGCCCTATCTTGCCCAGCCTTATCTTCCTCTACCCTGCCCTATCTTCCTCTACCCTGCCCTATCTTCCTCTACCCTGCCCTATCTTCCTCTACCCTGCCCTATCTTCCTCTACCCTGCCATATCTTCCTTTACCCTGCCCTATCTTTCTCTACCCTGCCCTATCTTCCTCTACACTGCCTGTATTTTCCTTCACCCTGCTCCTTTCTCACAAGTTTCATCTACATTTTGTGAACAAAAACATCCCTAAGCATTGTTTTTCCATCTTTCATTGCTTTACATGCTGTTACCTAACATAAAATAATGTTACTGTTATTGATACTTGTCGAATTAATAATTGGGGCGCCTTCATGTTACATGCATGGCCCTCACCATTTGGTAAATGCCCTTTTCTGCCACTGGCATTCTGCCCCTTTCTGGTTCAAACTAGGGGTTGAAAAAATGTAAATAAACTCCAATAACATTTGTTGAGAAAGTGAGGATGTGACATCACTCTTCAATGACATTAAGACATCAATGTAACTTATTTTATCACACTTATGTTTGTCTATGTGTCCTATATAAACCTCTTCAAACCAAGTTTAGCCAAATGTGATTTTTTTCAGTACTTCGACCGATCAAATGCTGAGGGAATTTTTCCTTTGTTTCCCAACCAATCAGGTGCAGTTTTGAGGAAAAACATTGTATGCAGTAATAAGCATGTATTACCTTGATGTATAACGCACATATGATAAGTGCGCTCAAAAATATTTTTGTATACGCTTGGTCCCATACCGTGCGTGAATTGTACAGACGGCCAAGATTCCTTCAGTATTTGATTGGTCCATCATAGACACCAGGCCATGTGACATCATTTAAATTAGTTTTCTGGAAATTGCCAATTTAGATTTGAAAAGGTCAATACAAGGCAGACACGTCTGACCACCAAACTAATCCTCTAAAACCTGTCATTTTACCAGTGGTGTTACTGAAGAGGCAGCCACCCACTCTTATTAGGCCCAGCCAGGGCCCACTAAAGGGGGTTCTGTAAGACTCAATATTTTCAAGAATTCCCCTTTTTTGCGAACATATGGAGATGGACTTTACAAACTATCTGATGAAGGACAATTTGTTATTGAAAATACGTTAAGAGGATCAGTTTTTGCATCATTATGAAAATGGCTAACCTTGCCTCAAGAAGCCACGATCTAGTTTATACATAATCGGATATTCTCTTACTTCTATTACTTAAAAATTGTAGATTTATAATCAAATGATTAAGTTGGACAATTTTTGAGCATCAAATCGACCAAGTTTTCATGGTAATGGTGTGAAATGTGTGTGACAGGGATAGATGGAAATTGAAGGTGTGCTGTGTTCTTAACTCTTTAGAATATGTAAGAGTTGTTTTGCTGTTTCATTTTCAAGTAGATGTCCACACCATTTTAATGATTTTAATGAAATTTAACATAACAAATTTTGAGGGTGGTGGAGGGAGCTGTGATGAATATCTGACTATTTTGTTATATTTGTTTCAAATTAGCAGAATTACGTCAACACATCCATAGACTACAGTATGTGTTACCCAATGTACCAGGGAATTTCTTTGTTCAGTTCCCATTCATGTTTTCATGTTCTTGTATGTAAAAGTAGCTTTGTTTGTCATTAGCTTATCTCATTCAAGACTTACTTAATATTTTTGCATGTTCTTAATTAGGACATTTTCTTTGATATTTTAGTATAGCTTCCAGCAATGTCATTGTTGAGTATTTGAATAGTATTTTAGTTATCTATTTGAATAAGAACATTTGGTGAGAATTTTGAATTTTTATTTCAAACATGAAATAGACAAAACTAAAAGTTTGAATTACTAAAGAAACTTGCAAATATCTTTTGATGAAATGAGGTGAAATAACATTCATTGCTTGATAAAGACATGAATAGCAAAAAAGATTAATGAAGCTCTGTGAATGTATCAGAGTGTGGGTAAAGTAATGACCAAGTAATAAGACAAAGACAACATTACATCTACAGTGATAGGAAGACCATGTTGTAAAGTGATAGAAAGACTACAGCTTAAGTGGATTACATTTTCACTTTCTTTTGTTCTTCGTAGGTAACTAGAATCTTGGCGTTGAAGTAGTTTGACTATGAGATGTTTGTAGTCATAATGCATTTGAAGAATGTTCAAAGGTGAGCATTAATTACCTCTTTGTTTTTAGATTAGAAGGTTTTTTATTTTACCTATTTCAATATAATTGTTTAATTGTTTTCAAATTATTCATGGTGAGGATGGGGCACTGTTAAGTAATATTTCTTGGAAAAAGTATTCATCAGTCAAAATCAGCAATATTTTTATGATGTATTTGATAAAAAAATAGCACATTGCCCCAAAATGGGTCAAATGAAGACATGAGTGAGAAGTAAAGGGTTTTTCAATAGCGTGGGAATGTCACATCATTCACAAAGTTGTATTTTCTTTCAAAGAAGTTTTTGTTATTTCTATGGCTTTTGTTATTAAAGAAAATGCATGATATACAACAAATCACTTGTGATTTATAAATGTAGCATAAATAGCACAAAATATATATTTTACTGAAATAAATTGAAGTATTACTCTTGTTGTGTGAGATAAGCTATACCTAAATCTTAGTGGTATTACAGGGCATAATCACATCTTTTGTATAGTCATGATTCACACACACGTGCTTCACAATGATTGAGGACCTTGACATCAACTATCCATTTGAGGACTCAATGATACAGACCAATAATGAAGTAGTGGAACTGAAACAATTGTTGTTTTATCATTATTAATTGCTTGTAGGGTAAGGGGACTTAAAAAGTAAACAAAAATACAGTCCTGATTTATGCTATTTTTTAAGGATATAAAACCAAATTTTAGGTTTTGCTAAGCAATTAAGGACCTGGACAAGATTCATTTAAGGACTTCTGTGTGTGTTACATAATTTTCAATTTTACTAAACAACTAAGGACTCGCGGCAAATCAGCGGGTAACTGTGTTAAGAATTTGTGGCGCAATCCATTTAAAAAACAAATTAGTGTAGAATATTTAGCACTCTGAAGATAGTGGGAAATTAGATGTCAGATTCAACCGGTTGATTAAGGACATCTGTAAAACTTCACAAGCGCCATCTTAAAGGAAAGATTTTCTTGTTTTTAGCAAAAGAGGATGTGTGTGTTCAGGTCCTCAAACACAACCTGGGTCCTTAAACGATTGGTGTGTTGTCAGATCAAGGTCCTTAAATGAATATCAAAGCAAATACACACACACCCATACACACTTGAACACACGAACACAACACACTTTTGACAATTACCATCCATGAAGACATAATCAAAATTAAAATTAAATTGGTATACTCTTATTTGGTTTTGGAGCTAATATGATTTTCAAGAATATAAATAATGACATCATTGTATGGTAATTTTTACATAAAGTGGAAGAAATTGCTGCCATACTGGTCTATCAAAACTTGCATGCTTTTGTTTGCAGTAGAATCTCAAACACAAAGAAAACTAATTTCTGAAGAAATACAATTGAGTTATTGAGAATTAGTTCAAATTTTTGTTTTTCAAAATATATAATTGCTTGATCAGCCTGAATTAGAATAGCCTGCAAGCATTTTGATTTGGGGCAAAAGCAAATTGATAATCAAATGAAATAAAAGTTTATGTTTTTTGAGGCATAAGCACAATTAAGTGGCAGTTTTTGAAAGTTCTTAAACAAACAAAGTTGACAGAAATTGGGTATGATTATTGGCAAGGTCTTTTTGATTACCATTAGTAAAGTAGGAGCAACACATGCATGCTATTTAGAAAACAGAATACCTTATTTATAAACTTAGTGACTAATAGCTCTTTAGTCAAATTGGGTTGATCTGATAGTTTAAGATGAAGTCATATGAATTTATAGCCTTTTGTGCAAAAGTATATTTGATCATTTTGGCAATACAATTTGTGATTTAAAAGGGAGTGGGGGAGGGGCTAAATCATGATCAATTATCAAAGTCATAGTATAGCTAGGGAATCAATTCTAAAGGTTCCAAAAGCATCTCACTTATAAATTATAGATTGAGTACTTGGTAATTGATATGCTGCTTAAAATTATGTGCAGATACCAAACTGGTATTGTATTTAAACTTATGATACTCTTTTAATAAAAGTACCATTTTGTCTTTCATTAGAGAAAAAGGTGTGGGAGCTCAGCCTCCTCCCCCTCCCCCTCCCCTATTGCTCCTGTGGGTCTGTGACTACTGCTTGTTTGATAAGTTGCCCTAATGGAACAAAATTCAAGTGGTAGAAAAAGCTTTACAGTTCAGTTTCTTCTATTATTGTATTAATTTGGTACAATTCTACAGTTTTATAATGAATATTAGGCTACTATCAGAGCTCTGGCTGTGAAGAAGCAACATTGTAGCTAAGCTAATTTGTCTGCATGGGGGGGCACATGCCCCCTCCCCTACCCTGGGTCCTACGCCTATGAGTGCCACCTCAAGTTGCATGCCACCTCAAGTTTCATGCCACCTCAAGTTTCATGCTACCTCAAGTTTCATGCCACAAGTCACAAAATCAAATTTGTCTATCAAAAGTGAGGGTGAGGAATTGGGAAAAATAATTCTAAATTACAAAAATCATCATGATGCAAAAAATATATATTGGCTACATTCAGCACTTCATAATGAGTTTTGTTAAATGCTAGTTTGACCAAATGATCTGCAATCCTAATACTATTACAGGTTTGTTAGGAAAACTTAAAAATTTCCAGAAATTTTGTTAACTCTGTAATTATTTTTACTTGAAAAAAAAGGTTTGAAACAAACAGATTTAATCGCAAACATCAATTTAAAGAGTAAAATGTCACAAATACCATCTGGCTTATTTTCCAATCTCTTTCCTCTCAGTTTTATTCTTATCAGCTCAATAAATCGCTTGTTTTAATGGTCAACATAATGAAAATAAATAAATACATTGCATCCAAAGACACAGAAACTGGGACGTTTAATTTCATACCCAACTTTGCAAATTAAATCAAATTAAAGGCCACAATAGATAAATTTGATTTAATATGTGATTATGAGCATTTTTCCCCACCTCTAACTTAAATGGATTAAGAATGCGAGGAACTGGAAAGATTTGTTGGTGAAGGAAAATAATGAGTTGTTATGATGATTGGAGCAAAAGATATTTTTGGGAATAACTGCAATCTAAAGAGCAACTCATCTTGATATCCTTGTGCGTGACATCTTTAGCAAAATTTCTGCCAGATATTTTCAAAGGTAGCAAGAAATTCTGAAAAACTTACAAACTTTTTTTTAGGTTGATGAGAATAGATACATTGGACAAAACTCACATGTGACAGTAATTGTCTGTGACAATATTTGCATGTGACAACACTTGCATTCATGTGATATTACTTGAATGTGACAATATTTGCATGTGAGTACTTGCATGTAACACTATTTGCATGTGCTAATAGTTACATGTGATGATACTTGTACATGACATTACTTATATGTGACAATATTTGCATATGATAATAGTTACATGTGATAATACTTGTAAATGACATTACTTATATGTGAAAATACTTGCATGTGACATGGCAATATTTGCATGTGAGTACTTGCATGTGACAATACTTGCATGTGAGTATTTGCATGTGGCAATACTTGCACGTGAGTACTTGTATGTAACAATATTTGCATGTGAGTACTTGCATGTAACAATACTTGCATGTGAGTACTTGCATGTAACAATACTTGCATGTGAGTACTTGCATGTAACAATACTTGCATGTGAGTACTTGCATGTAACAATACTTGCATGTAACAATACTTGCATGTGAGTATTTGCATGTGACAATACTTGCATGTGAGTACTTGCATGTAACAATACTTGCATGTGAGTACTTGCATGTATCAATACTTGCATGTGAGTACTTGCATGTAATAATACTTGCATGAAGTACTTGCATGTGACAATACTTGCATGTGAGCACTTGTATGTAACAATACTTGCATGTGAATACTTGCATGTGACAATACTTGCATGTGAGTACTTGTATGTGACAATACTTGCATGTGAGTACTTGCATGTGGCAATACTTGTATGTGAGTTCTTGCATGTAACAATACTTGCTTGTAAGTACTTGCATGTAACAATACTTGCATGTGAGTACTTGCATGTGACAATACGTGCATGTGAGTACTTGCATGTGAGTACTTGCATGTGACAATAGTTGCATGTGAGTACTTGCATGTAACAATACTTGCATGTGAGTACTTGCATGTAACAATACTTGCATGTGAGTACTTGCATGTAACAATACTTGCATGTAAGTACTTGCATGTGACAATACTTGCATGTGAGTACTTGCATGTGACAATACTTGCATGTGAGTACTTGCATGTAACAATATTTGCATGTGAGTACTTGCATGTAACAATACATGCATGTGACAATTAATACTTGCATGTAACAGTACTTGCATGTAACAATATTTGCATGTGACAATTAATGTTTGCACATTATGAAACACATGGGATTCACCTACATTTCATCATTTATTTGCTATTTTACTTGATAACAGATCATGTGCATTAAGAAATCAAGCCTAAAATTGCAGCGTACACAGTACTTTCAGCAGGATTGTCTCACTTGCACATTTTCTGCAATCTTTTTTAGTTATTTGTGTGTTCCAGTTATTTTTGTGATTCACAATTATTGTTTCTCATTTGTTGCATTACTAATTGCCAAGATACAGCGCCTGTGAATATGAATAGCAGCATCTTCTCTCATTAAATATTACCAAAACAAAATGATAATTTAAACCATCATTTCCATATCGTGCAACCGATACTAAATGATGAAACAAGTAACGACCATTCTTTGATTGACACCCAAGCCCTCTCTCATCTCCCATTTCTTACCGTCTCTCAGGTCAAACTCCTCACGTTTTCCGTGTTCCACTTTCCAAATTAAATAACCGTCATCTTAGCCCATTTGTTCCAATTTTTGTAAGCCTTATGCTTGTCCAATTTTTGACAGGCCTGCATCTATTAAAAAATTGATACATGCATCTTTTGCATCTTTCCTCCTCTGTTGAATTGCGGATCAATAGTCACCCTGTCAATTATCTCCTCCCTGTTCCTCATAGCTAGGAGTGTCAGTCTGCTTTATACATTGTTTTACCTGATAAATTCAGGATGAATTTAGATTGGAACAAATTTCCAGAGAGACAGAAAAATATGTGAAATCATTTTGCATCATTCATTTGAGAAATTAAAATCAATAAGCATAAAACCAGATGCGAAGCTTCCAGGCAGAGTTTGCTTGAAATATTTGTGATTTATGTTTGGAAATGTATATGTTACAGAAATAGGGCAACTACATGCAATGAGAGGCAGAAATCTAGATTATGTAGTCAGAATGCTTAACTTGTGAAGATTTCAGACAAAAAAAACATGTTACAACTTAATACAGTGCAGAAATGTATGGTCTGTTTCTTCATTCTTGCAACAATTAAGAAATGTCTGGGTTGGGTATTGATGTGAACATTAATGTTCATGCACATGAATGTTTCTTGGCATATGAGTTTGTTTTGTGTAGTGTACTTTAGATAAAACAAAGTTTCAGTTTTGTTGAGATGGGACTGTTAAATACAAAATAATGGTCTATCAGTTGAATTGTTATATTGTATAATTTGTTTAAATTGTTTACTATATTTTTCCTAATAGCCTGGATAAAGATGATTAAGGGAGCATTAGTACTTATCAGTACTAATATCAGTACTAATTTGCTTGGTATTATCACACTTACAAATTTATCCGAAAATTTATGTATGAGTTTTTGATCAGCAAGTATTTTTGTTCTAATTTATTTCTTGACAATGTCTTGTCAGTGCAAACAAACATTGTGAGGATTTTTTAACTCCTTCGTACTCATGTAATGTGGATGAACAGATAGGCGTGCCATTAGCTGAATTGTAATACAGTTTACCAAATATACTCCAAATGGCAAAAGAATCCTTTCAAAATTGGATAAAATGGACAGCTATTGGACAGCTTTCTTAGGTCTTAATATAGAACACATTGTCATGTTGGAAATTTTAGGGAACTATTTATTAATATTGCATCCTCTTCCAGGTTTTTTTTTTTTTTTCTCATGAAAGGAGCTGATTCTAGAG
>JAIGNY010003500.1:475000-507500 GCA_020152595.1 Chiridota heheva
TACTCAAAAACAGTGTGAGAAACATGACTTGCAGGTATACCCAGTTACATTTGACTAGCTGCAGAGGTTGTAGCTTCTGCAGAAGATCTACACAAAGTGGTTGTGCACCTTGGTGGATTCCATCTCCTGATGTCTTATCTCGGCAGCATCGGGCAGATTATGTCAGGAAATGGAATAGCGGAGCTTTAGGAGATGCAAAAGGATCCGTTGTACACATGTTAACTGGCCATGCCTCGCTCATGCACTCCGTGCTCATATTCTTACATCATCAGCCCTCATCTGTGTTTTAATGGGTACACCTGGTTCCTTGGACAGCATTGATATAGAGAACCTTTACAAAGGCCTTCTTAACCAAACACAGAATGACACAGAAGTAGCTGAGGAGGAGTCTATCAAAGTGTTTAACCAACACATATCAACACTATTTCACCAAAACAGAGCAGGACTGGAAAACTCTGGGTGCAGTATATCCGGCAAGTGGCGTTCATGCAACACTTCATTTTGCTGAAAGGGCGGGTGAATGGAAACTTCACCTCTTCTGTTTGAGAAAAATGATTCCACATTTCCATACCGCAGGTCACCTCCTTTGCGCAAAGTATCAACAATAAATAGAAGCTTTAGAGCATACAATGCCAGTTGATGAGTACAAACTCTCTACAGAAAATGGATACTTTATTGTCTCTCGTCTTGATCAATCCTGGAGTGGAAACTTTCCAGACCATGAAGCAGTTCTTAATGCAAATGCTGAAAACATCTGGAGGAATGACATGTGGCCGGGGTATTACAGATAGTACATTAAACAAAGTGGGTCCATGCATTACCTCTTTGTTTCCCTGTCTGGCAGGCACTTGAGCGGTTCACTTGGGTGCACTTTGCCACATCTGAGTGAGCAACACTGCCACATCTGAGTGAGCAACACAGAGACCTTCGTTCTAGCACCCAGTCAAGGGACAACATGTATCATGTTACTTTTATACAGTGGCTGCAGGCACATCCACCAGTTGCTGGATACAAACCAGAATGTCTAGTTTCCATATCAACTGGAATTAAGGCAAATGCATCAGTCAACTGCAATGATGCAGTAAATATTGGTCTGGCAGCTGCCTCACAAATAGATGGCAAGAAATTAACAGAAGTTACACTGTGTTGCAATGACAAGGTGGACACAATGAGTACCAAGAACAAGACTCAAAATAAGTGGACAGAACACAAAGGTCAACCCAAGTTTGTTATTCTACAGAGTCGTGTGTTCTTAACAAAAGTTGTGAGATGGAGGCGTTCTTCGCTTACAAGCTTGCTCCTCAACCACCTTCCCTCTTCCATGATGGTGTATTGTGGAAGCATGCAAAGAGTTCTCTTGAAAACCACCTTCCCTCTTCCATGGTGTAATGTGGAAGCCTGCAAAGAGCTCTCTTGGCAACCACCTTCCCTCTTCCATGATGGTGTAAGGTGGAAGCCTGCAAAGAGTTCTCTTGGTGTCCTTTTGATATCATTTGTTACACAGCAATCCAACGTACCAGAGACTTGCCTTTTTACTTTAGATGTAGGCACCTACTTCAAACAATCATTTGGCATCAGCCGTCAACCTAAGGTGATGTATGTCAGTCATATATATCGTACATCCTGAAGCATTATAGTGTTGGGTTGACAGTGGGTTTTGATAGTTATAGTAGCACGACTTTGACAAACGTAGCTGAACAGAGTCGGAGAGCTCAGAAGTGTACATCCAGTGGGGCCATGTTTGATGATAACACACCAACTACCACCACTCCTCAATCAGCATTCTTGACAAACAGTATGAACAAGAAAAGACTGATTCAAAATCTGTGTGAAAAGATGCAAATTTTTGACATACGCATTAAGCAGGCAGATGCAGATGCAGATTCACTAATTGTGTCCACAGCACTTGTCATAGCAGAGTCAGTAGAGCTGCCAGATGTTGTTGAAGGAACAGATACTGACTTATTGGTCATGCTAGTGGCTCAAGCAACTACTTCTACAAATGTGTACATGTTATGCCACAGCAACTTGGCAACCTTGTACAAGATTCATGAAACTCAGCAGGCGATCGGAGACACAGCCAAGCACTTGGTGGTTATACATGCTATGACAGGATGTGATACTGTTAGGTTATACATGCTATAACAGGATGTGGTACTGTTAGGTTATACATGCTATAACAGGATGTGGTACTGTTAGGTTATACATGCTATAACAGGATGTGGTACTGTTAGGTTACACATGCTATAACAGGATGTGGTACTGTTAGGTTATACATGCTATGACAGGATGTGGTACTGTTAGGTTATACATGCTATAACAGGATGTGGTACTGTTTCTGCCATCTATCGGCAGGGCAAACGCAATGCAGTTAATCTTGTGCACAAAACACAGGACTATGATCGGGTGGACAAGTTCATAAAGGCTGAATGCACACGTACAGAGGTGAAGAAAGGAGGAGAAAGTTTCATTCTGAAGTTATATGGAGCAAGCGGCTTTAAATCTCTGGATAAATACTGCCACATACAGTATTTTCTCTAATAAACGCCCCCCTCTAATAAACGCCCCCCCCCCCTCCCCCTCCCCCAGTCATTTGTTATACTTTCAGGATGTAACAACGTACGTTTAACTTACCGAATGTGACTTGAAAAGGCTTTAAGTCGAACGTAACCAAGCAGAAAATATGTAAAGAGTATATTCCATTAATAATCCATGCACAATAATGCTAAAAACACAAAAATTGCTTGAAGAAAGTAATACCATAGGCCTAAAAAAAATTGCCGTTCTTTTGTAAGTAACATTTTTTTTTTCATACTTTACCCTCGAATAAACACCCCCCTGTTTCCAAGTGCAACGCCCCGGGGGCATTTATTAGAGAAAATACGGTAGCAAATAAACGGGTGATTGGTAGGAGTTCCCTTACATTAGAAATGGCTTTGCTTAAAACCAGGAACATCTGAAACTGCCCTCAATTGGAGCAGGGCTGGTTTGGTGGGAGTAAAAGTGATGTATTTCTTTGGTTCCCAAACCACAAAACTGTGTACAGTTTCACCTCTCCAAGGCTTCTTCAAGATAACAACTACTCCCACTGGGTGTTACATGGTATTTTTAGTGACACTTACTGAATGTATACTGGCAATCCTTTGTAATATAAGTAGTAAGCGTAATCAATGCTGGCATTGTTTGTCTTTGCTGCTGGGGAAAGGTGAAATGAACTATGGGTATAGAACTATTTATACCTCAATGTTATGATGCAAAGTTAATCTTGTGAAATTATGTGGTTAATTTGTTGCTTCAAAATTGCAGGTCAAATTTTTAAGCAGTGCCTTTACTAATCTGCTAATCTAGTTCATCATTCCAGCTGGCAAGCTTACCCCCAACTAGTGCTGCAGCAAAGCAACATTCCTATCGTACTTACCTCACAGTTCAACAATGGATAGGAAATCCTCTGCCTCCAACAGACTGGGGATGGCGATCACAGGATGGAACTCTTGCACCAGTTGAAACAGACATACTTGTTGCCCCAGACACCTTACTCAACTGGTAGCATGCAGGTGTGAAGCAGAAGGTTGTGCCAACGTGTTGTTGCAAGAAACTTTTACTCTTTTGTACCTCCATGTGCAGCAAATGCACAGGTCAAACCTGCAACAACACTGCACCCACACCTTAGATGTCAATGATGACGTGCCAACATCACTGGACATCACTAGTATTGAAGACACTGCACACAATGATGAAGAATAGCTAGCTCTTCATGAGTTAGTTCCCAATGTTTTAATGAGTCGCACAAAAACATTTCAAATCATGCTTTTTCATTTAATTGCAAGTGGAAAATGGTGGAAATTTCTATTTGTGAATTTCTTGAGAAAAGCTGATTTATATCTTCCAATCTTGTTTAAAACAAAAAAAGTCCATAGGGAGGAAAACCTGACACATGTCAAAAATAAAGTCTCCTTCTTTTTATTGCAATTGTTTCACTTTTCTAAAATTCCCTCATTTAGGTGGGTCACATTTCTATAAATTAACAGATTATGAGATAATAGTTACAAACCTATTTGATGTGTACAAAAGTGTATAAGGAAAGTTTGTGATGATCATATGCTATATTTTGGGGCCTGGTTGGCTGAGAATTTTGGAATCCGAAAATTATGATTTTATGGTTTTGTAACCTCTCAGTATTTTTTCATTGGATTCTTTGCTCATTAGAACATATTGTTGGACATTATTTTTGTCTTTTGAACTTGTCAGGTTGAAATGATATCATGAAAATAAAAAATGGCAGCCATTTAGGACACCATCTTGGTTTTCGTAATTCTGAGATGTTTAAACCTCTTAGCGATGTCTCTAATGGATTACTTGCCCCTAAAAACGTATAAATTTGACACTTAATTTTCATTTATAACCTTTCTGGTTGCAAAATTTTGATAAAAAATTAAAATGGCAGCCATTTTGGATGCCATTTTGGATTTCCAGGAAATCTCAAGGAGGATTTCTTGGGACTTTTATTTAGTATGTTATGTTACACATAATTCTGGACCTATCCTGAAAAAATCAGCTTGTTACCAGCTATTTCCAGGTTAAAGCTAAAATTCTTGGCAAAATACTAGAAATGCATAAGTCAAAGTTGACACATATTATACCAGTGAATTAATGATTGATTTTCAATGCTTTTGTTTCTTATATTATCATCAATAGCGTAAATTTTGTATTCTGTTGCAGTAGATGTGTTAAAGAATTTTTTTAATCCTTTGTGTATATGGCAAAATAATTCTGCTGATACAGCTGGAACAACACCGAGACTGTCAAGTCTCTAATTATTAGTCATATACACAACAACGTTAGCTGTAGTACACAGAAACGGATTTAAGTGAAAGAAATTACATTATTAGTCATATACACAACAACGTTAGCTGTAGTATACAGAAACGGATTTAAGTGAAAGAAATTACATTATTAGTCATATACACAACAACGTTAGCTGTAGTACACAGAAACGGATTCAAGTGAAAGAAATTACATTATTAGTCATATACACAACAACGTTAGCTGTAGTACACAGAAACGGATTCAAGTGAAAGAAATTACATTATTAGTCATATACACAATAACGTTAGCTGTAGTACACAGAAACGGATTCAAGTGAAAGAAATTACATTATTACTCATATACACAACAACATTAGCTGTAGTATACAGAAACGGATTTAAGTGAAAGAAATTACATTATTAGTCATATACACAACAACGTTAGCTGTAGTATACAGAAACGGATTCAAGTGAAAGAAATTACATTATTAGTCATACACTGTCATATACACAACAACATTAGCTGTAGTATACAGAAACGGGTTCAAGTGAAAGAAATTACATTATTAGTCATATACACAACAACGTTAGCTGTACCCTTATAGAAAAACTAGCTTGCAGCAAGCTAACACTAGCTTGCAGCAAGCTAGCACTAGCTTGCGCAAGCTAGCGCATGCTTCATGCAAGTTAGTGCATGCTTGCGCAAGCTAACATTTAGCTTGCGCAAGCTAACATGAAGTTTCTGCTAGCTTGCGCAAGCTAGCATGTAATTTTTGTTAGCTTGTGCAAGCTAACATCAAATTTTGCTAGCTTGCGCAAGCTAACATCAAATTCATGCTAGCTTGCATAAGCTAACATCAAATTTTGCTAGCTTGCACAAGCTAACATCAAATTTTTGCTAGCTTGCAAGCTAATATCAAATTTTTGCTAGCTTTGCAAGCTAACATCAAATGTTTTAGGTTGCTTAGCTAACATCAAATATTTCTAGCTTGTGCAAGCTAACATCACACATTTTGTTAGCTTGTGCAAGCTAACATAATTTCTTTGAGAGTTTATGCAAGTTATTACACAATTGCTTGCAAGCTTTGTAAGCTAATATTTTGTACATGTTCCTAAACTAAATGTTACAAACTTAACATTAAACTTAATTGCTTGTGTAAGCTAATATTTTCTACAACATGTTCCCAAAAAAAAATGTTACAAACTTAACATTAGACTTTTGTGAAAACTTGAGATTTTCAGTACTACAGTATGTCGGAACCTTAAGTGTGACTGAAATACTGTAGTGATGATAGCTAGGGTAATTTTACTTAATATAAAGTAATCAACTTGAAAGTCTTGAAAAGTAAATTCAAACATACAGTAACTTAATTAATTTCTGTGTGTGATGAAACATTCCCCTTTCTGCATAAGAATAAATGTAAGAAGACATATTCTTCAGAAGAAAAAAAGTCAATGTCAATTTATTTTGCAATTTTCAAACTTACTTTTCATTGTGATTCTGATTGGTAAATAAGTACATAATAACCTTGTTGAAGAGAGAAAATAAATAAGAGTTTTTGAAAATTATTACAAAAATGCATCACTTTTCTTTTACATTTAAGAATGTCCCAAAGACATAGCCATGAGCTCGCCACGAGCTGGTCAACAATAAGACGAGCTCGTCAACAAAAACGAGCTCACAACGAAAAACAAGATCGCTTGAGCTTGTTAGATTGTTGATGAGCTCGCGACGAGCTCGCCAAAAACATAGATGAGCTCGTCAACAACTGGACAAGCTTGTGACCAGCTCGTTAATAATCTGACGAGCTCGTAAAATATAGACGAGCTTGCCAAAAGCTTGTCAACAACTGGACAAGCTTGTGACGAGCTTGTCAATAATCTGACGAACTCATTAAAAATAGATGAGCTCGCCACGAGCTCGCCAACAATCTGACAAGCTCTTTGCAACCTCTATCAAGAATTAGACAAACTTTCCATGTAAGAACACAAATTGAAGCCAGTCTCACATAAGAAATATGTAAGACACAAATTCAAGTGTAACTCCTATGTAAGAAATATTTAGAAATAAACACATTGTGGGAAATCTGTGGATAATTTTTCATCTTTAATATTCCCTTTCTTATTATTTCTACATTGATTTAGATGAGAAACCAAAGAGATATGACCATAAAATAATTATAAATAAAATCAAATATCTGAAAGTTCATCAGTAAAACATATATCATTCAACTTCCAGTTTAATAATAACTTGGTCAGATGTGTACTCAAAAGAAGCATGATTGTCACAAATGCAAAACTTGAGTGAGGGGTGCATTATACTACTCAATGTTTTAATTGTGCTACATAAAACATTTTTGTTCATTGTGCAATATTCCTCAGCCTCCTCAAGCTCATTAATTTCTTTATGTTGACCAACACCTCAGTGGTGCTACAGTATCCCTTGATCAAATAACACACTCTTCCATATTCATTCTCTCCACATGCATGAACAAACTAAATACTGGATGTTATCCTTTCCCAAAAACCAAACATGTTTAATGATACTATCTCCCACAACTCCTCATGTCACCCTTACAACCCCCTGCCTCTGCCTCAAGTTGATTCCTCTCCCCTTCATGACCAAATCCCTTGAAACTCATAAGTTCTAATATGCCATGCATTCAGCCCCATGATGTTGTATGTCTCATCCCCAATGTTGCATTTAACTGAACTCAGCATGGCCAAAATCTTCCCTCTTTTAATCCATTCCATTTCTGTATTAACCCATGGAGCTATAAACCACTCTCTGTTACAAATTCACACAGGCTTGTGTACATAACCTTTATGTAATCTCCTTACAGTATTTAGAGTATGTTACAGTATTTAGAGATTCCTAATACTCAAGTTTTCTTACTTTTCTTTACTAAAAATAAAAATTCTCTTTCCATCTCAATGCTCCATGGCTATACAAGCAACACTGTGTTTAAATGAAAGTTCACTGACATCAGATTTCTATCATGCGCACAAGTTGAAGGAAGTGTTATCCCTGTTAGCCAATGAAAACACAGGATGTTCTTTATGAAGGTCAAACAGTTTAAATTTAAAACCAGAGAGACGCCATTTTAGGCATATACTGTTCAAACTAGCAAATGTTATTAGCATGTCTACAGGAGTCAGGGTAGTGATTTCTGCTATAAATGTAAGTTCATTTTCTTTTATTTTTCTATACAATCTATTATTTGTATGATAAACATGTTTTTAAAACAAACTTAGGATTTCCTCACTAATCTTAGTTAAATTTTGGAAGTATGTATGGCCTCTAATCAAACAGTAATTAGGCCAAAGAGCTTAGGCCAAGCTTTGTTGTGTAAATTTCAAAGAGTTATCTGAGATCATTAATGCAGAGAATGTAGACAAGAAGTTCAACTAAGTTAATTTTGAGATCAGAGAATTTGGAGCATAATGAAAGACTAGTTCAAAGGACCAGAAAAAGGCAATTGTATTTGCAGTCATAATTGTAGAGAAAACTAATTTGTTTTAATGGAAGCTGGTATCTATTGCAGAGAAGATTAAGTTCCAGACAGTTAAAAAAGACATTAATATTACATTCATGGCCTATTTGATAATGTTCAGTATAAATGTTATTACTCAAATGGGGATTATTTTTTTTGAGGGGGTGAGGGGTGGAGGGGCAGTATTATTGGTATTTGAGAGGGATATCAGTAAGTTTGGGATTTAAAGGTTATCATTGAAATTTGAGGGGGCTGTCTATCCTCATGCCAAACCTGGTGCTTTCCCTAGGATGGAATGGTAGAGGAATGGGTGAAAGATTAATATATCAGAGCATATTTAATAAGGTTTTTCAATCACTTGGTTGAAGTATTACAGTAGCTTACCATAATATTTCTATATTTGATAAATTTCTTTTTTCCAACAGACCTTGTTGAATTGTTTTCAGAGTAACAGAAGAAACTTACCAGTTGGCAATTGCTCTGATCCCTTTTTATGGCAGACTCAAATAAATGCACCTATTCTTGAAGACCAGCAGAACTCTCAGGACAAACATAACTGGCTTGACAAGATATAGTCTCCAGCAAACCCAATTATTGTGGATAACAATGCAATTGACCATCAAGGTATGAAGGTAAGAACTATTTTTGGCACCAATGACATGGCAAAATAAGTGGTGCAAGAAAACTTGACTAAATTGGATAAAATATTGCTTATTTCATAGTTTATTTGACATGCTTTTTTGGGAAATTAAAACAATAAATTCAGTGCATGGTTCAGTGCATAAGTCCATACATGCAAAGAACTTTGAAAGGGACAGATGCTAAAATTGTAAACAACAACATGGCAAAGTCATATGGTGTAGTAACTTGTAACTTGCCCATTTTATAATATATTTTTTACCTGGTATAACTATATAAAAAGTGTAACAAAATTGTATAGGCCTATATTGGAGATAGGCCTATACTGGAGATGGGCCTATACTGAGATGGGCCTATATTGAGATGGGCCTATATTGAGATGGGCCTATATTGGAGATAGGCCTATATTGGAGATCGGCCTATATTGGAGATCGGCCTATATTGAGATCGGCCTATATTGGAGATAGGCCTATTTTGGAGATAGGCCTATATTGGAGATAGGCCTATATTGGAGATAGGCCTATATTGGAGATGGGCCTATATTGGAGATAGGCCTATATTGGAGATTGGCCTATATTGAGATAGGCCTAATTTCATATTTTGCTGATGTTTATCAACACTGATCTATCCATTGTAATTAGTAGCTTGTTTTCTTTATCTAATCATCACTTTAATTCAAATTATGGGGTGGGGGGGGGGCAAACTCCATAAGAACAAAATCTTTTTATCAAAAGAAATATTCATTTTGATTCATATAATGTGTCAATGTTCAAAGCTTAGCAATTTATCTCTTTTAGGCTCTCCCATTTCATGTAATTTCAATTTGTTCAGTTGGCAAGTGGAAAAGTGTCAATTTTGTTCCCATTTGCTGGTCATGTATTGCTTATCTTTGAGCAAACCTGCAGCGCGTTTGCTTACCTGGTTTAATCCACCTGGCTGAAGGGGGGAAAATACTGAAGAAATTAGAGAGGTCCTTAGATTGTGACAATTTGTGCCAGAGAAGTCATGGGTTCCCAGCTGCAGGATTAATCATAGAAAAGCATTTGCTAAATGGCCTTTTTTGGCAGCAAGGGTGTTACCAGGATTTCTCTGAGAATGTAACTTGCCTCTTTGACAAGATAAATCTCACTGGTTTCACCCCTTTTTGTTTTCAGTAAATTTTCCAGACAATAAAGTAATCCAGATGTAGAGGTGCTAGATCGGAGGTCTTAGGGACGATGCTCCCTCCCTGCACTACCCCACTGGTGCTACCCTGCCTAGCAAAGTCATGAACATGATTTCATTTTTGTAGGAACATAATCTGTTTATTTATATAAATATATTTTTCATTCTTTTCAGAATTTGTGCCAAGAGAAAGGAAACAGCAGGAGCACCAATTTATGAAAGTGACGGACTGCTTCCCATCAGAATGCTATTTTAGAAATTGACAGATGCTGCGCGAGGAGCAGTATACTTGATATATATACAGTATACTTATATCTTGCTTTATATATAAGCCTTATACATACCTTAGAATATTTTAAATATTTAAAATTTATTTGAAATGTGTTTGTTATCTTCAGAAAATTGTGATATTTGGTATTCACTTTCACCCTTAAACACATCTTTCATTCCATCACCTTGTTCTAGACAGAACATTGTTATAGATTAGATAAAAGTATGTATCTTAAAGCGTTATACCAGCCTGCTGTCTTTATTAGGTACAGTTTATTGCCAGGTGAATTTGATTGACCCAAAAAGTACAAGCAAAGGTTGCTGTTAACTGCTTTGTCACAAGAAACTAGCTTTTCAAGTTAAAGATGAGAAACGAGCTCGCCGTGAGCTCGTCAGAGAGGTTCAATACGAGCTCGTGGCGAGCTCGCCATTTCTGTAAGGGATAATACCTTGATGAAAGAGAAAAAGTAAAAGTTTTTGAAAATTATTACAAAAATGCACCACTTTTCTTTTACATTTAAGAATGTCCCAAAGACATAGCTTGTATGTGGAGTTGATATACAAAGGTAAAACAAATTGACATTCCTCAGTTATGTGAAAAAAAGAACAACGAAATAAATCATATGATAAAGGTTTATGCAAGAAAAATAAAAAAACAAACAGAAAGACTCAGCACTTAAATTTCAAGAAATAATATTCAATTCAAAAGTAATTACTGTAATCGGCATCTGAAAAATGATCAGTTATTGTACTAGGCAACTGATTCATTTGTGGGGCAATTCGGTGATGCATCATGCCACTATGTCCTTAACTCCTAGAGAATTTGCCTTGTACGAGAATTGAAATTGTAGCTGCTAATATACTGTAAGTCACTGCCAGTAATATTTAAAGGCCCATGTGGCACAAGCGGATGAGAGTCAACAACGATGGTTCATCACTCCCAGCTAAGCTGGAAGCTTAAAGTGGAACTGTCAAAGGCAGGATGGATAAAGGGCCTTACCTACTGTACCGTAAGGACACACCACAGCTGCCTCTGCCTGGAATAAAACCTGGAACCTCTTGCTTGCAAAATCAACTCCTTTACAGCAGTGCTAAACAATCCTACTTCACGTAGTGAAATAAAATTTATAAGCATGACTGAGCCAAAATACATAAAAATGGTGTATGTAGTAAATCTTTAAGTCTGCAAATAATACACAAAAACTTGTATATTAAACAAGTGCAAACAACTTCTACACAGATTAGATACAGTATGCTGTTATTTAAACTTTTGTTGATAATCATATGACTCATTGAGTCATGAGCATCCTTGTTAATAAGGCTTGGACATTGCCTCCACATAATCCTAACATTTTGTCCTGATCCTTATATGAATGTGACTTCTTTTTTTAATTCTTTTGATCAATAAACATGTTTCTTTAATGATTGTTTCCCTTTTATTATTTTTTATTTGTCAATCAGGTAATAGATGTAGATTTATTCCTATGAGAGGGAGTTTAGTGGCTAGGAGTCAGGGTTCAAATGAGACATTCCAGGTTTCATTTTTTGGCTGAACATCTGTATTCTATTGCATCTGACATGGCTCTCCTCTGCTTGTTTCACGGAAACCAGGGCTATCAGCTCATTAGTTTTATTGACTACTAAACTACCTACAAGCTAAATTTCCATAAGCTAGTAGTTGGGAAACTTTGCAAGCTAACAACTAGCTGATGCAAAGTTGCAAATGTTACCTTGAAGCTAACACCGCAAGCATGCAATTTGCAATCTAGCGAATTGCTTATGCAAAATGTTAGCTTGTGTTAGCTTGTGCTAGCTTGCGCTTAGCTTGTGCTAGCTTGCGCTTAGCTTGCGCTTAGCTTGCGCTAGCTTGCGCAAGGTAGTATTTGAACAATTGCAACCTTAAGCAAGCTTGCAAGCTAACAGTCAGCTGCAAGCTTGCGGAATGTTAGCTAGCAAGCTATCTGCTAGCTTGCAAGATGTTAGCTAGCAAGCTAGCGCAAGGTTGCAAGATGTTAGCTAGCAAGCTAGCGCAAGGTTGCAAGATGTTAGCTAGCAAGCTAGCGCAAGGTTGCAAGATGTTAGCTAGCAAGCTAGCGCAAGGTTGCAAGATGTTAGCTAGCAAGCTAGCGCAAGGTTGCAATTGTTCCAAATACTACCTTGCGGCAAGCTAGCAGCAAGCTAGTTGCAAGCTTGCAAAAGTAGTCTGCTGCAAGCTTATTGTTAGCTAGTCTTTTCTGTAAGGGTAGTATACAGAAATGGGTTCAAGTGAAAGAAATTACATTATTAGTCATATACACAACAACGTTAGCTGTAGTATACAGAAATGGGTTCAAGTGAAAGAAATTACATTATTAGTCATATACACAACAACGTTAGCTGTAAGTACACAGGAACGGGTTCAAGTGAAAGAAAAAACGATGGTAAATCTGTAGGCATACTGCAGAACAATAATGTAACTTCATGCTATGCTATTATATTGCTGTGTACATACATACTGTGCACTGTATGCACGGAGGAGCATTTCCCGGTTAAGATCACACATAACGAAAACGGCTGTAACGTCTAATGTGATAGTAGTATAATGTTACGGCCAAGCTGCGTGAATGAATACGATTAGCAAAAATATTCCTAGATTTTGAAGATGATAACATTTTGTCGATTTCGAGGAATTGCTTGGACTGACCAACAAAAAATAAAAATATATATATACATTCATTATACACCAAGTGCGCCTATAAAGGGCAAAAATGTACAGGTCAAATAGGTTTTTAAAAGGTAAATATCTAATTTTCCTGGGTAAAGTCAACCTGACAACCCTGATTCGAAGTATTGTTTAACATCATTTGCTATATTTTAGACATTAAAAGCAAATGTTCTATGAATATTTATTCATACTTAATGCTTAATTAATATTAATGTTTATTCATTATTAATGTTTATTCATTATTAATGCTTATTCATTATTCACATTTATTCATTATCAATGCTTATTCATTATTAATGTTTCAATATTAATGCTATATTCATTATTAATGATTATTCAATATTAATGCTTATTCAATATTAAGGCTTATTCAATATTAATGTATATTCATTATTAATGCATATCCATTATTAATGCTTATTCATTATTAATGTTTATTCATATGCATTGTTTTGAATTTCAAAAAGACTACCAAGATCTTTCACATTCCAAAAAAGGTTGCATTGTAGGTATTAGTTTTTTAGCAGCTTCTATACCATTTTTAGTCTGCTATTGTGTGGGTTAGAGAGAGAATTCTCCTGATTGTGGTAGCTTGCCATATACTCGCCTTCCCACCAAGCACCAAACACGGTGGGTCTGCAACCAGTGAGTTCACAACTGGTCATCAAAGGCTGTGGCTGTCTTGATATAATGTCCAGCATTGGATGCTTTCGGGAAGTTAAACCTTGCTATGCTATGCTATGCTAATAGAGCCTGGGCATTACATAAATTGAACAAAAGTAAAGTTTAAATCTTTTCCAGAAGAAAAATAAAACCTGTAATGCACAGAAAGGCAGCAATAGAGCTATATATATATATAATATATATATATATATATATACATGTAATTTGATATTTTCTCAACTAAGCAATGTAAGATTTCTGTGCATTGGACAGCAAACTACTCAACTATCAGTCATTTTTCCCTGATTTTTCATTAAACGGAAAGAAAATAAATGTGATTGTTTGATAAATTGAAATAGATCTGTTCCTTGTAATAGTTGTGTGACATGTTTGATCTGTTATTGATGTGTATGCATGAATTAGAGCGAGTCCTGCTCAGCTGAGCTGCTCAGCTCAGCTCCGCAACTTAGCTTTCAAGGTCAGAACTCACTCAAATTCAAACAAAATCAAACCTATCTGCCTCTTTTCTGTCTGGATTAGGGTTTCAAAACTGTTCTGTGATGACAAGCTCTGTTATTCCTTTATCCTTCCCTGATTTTGTGTACGTTTTGATGGTTTTCTGCATCTCTTACCAGAGAATTCTTCTGTACAGCTTGACAGATTTGTGTCAAGGACTTTGAAAAATTGCGGAGAACTATGGACAGTGAGTAAATCTTGCATTTTATGATAAAAAATATGTATCTTTATGTAGTGTGCTTGTTAAAGCTGGTTCTGTGGACGGCTTTATGTGTGTTTAATTGATGGTGTTGAACTTAAAACCCAGTTTGTGTATTTGTAAAAACCGTTGAGCAAGATGGAACTTGTTTGTTTATCAAAATTTGAGCAAAAGATTTTCTGTTGGAATAAATTTATGTCATTTTTCATCTGAAGTATTATTTTTCTTGTATTTTCATTTATGTCATAGTCTGTATTATTGCAACAAAGTGGAAAAGAAACCTTACTCTCATTTGATGGAAAAAAAGCTGTGAACATAAAATCATGAAAATGAAATTGGAGATTCACTTGGAAGTGATTTTATAATCACAAGATTTGATCACAGCTTCATGTCTGGTGCTTTGCTCTCTCATGAGAACATTCCATGTTCATCAACGACAGGCACAAATGATTTCTATCAATTGATTGATAGAATTTGTCAATAATGGGGAGGTACTAAATTTGATAAATTTCACCATGATTTGGTACAAGGGTGTGATTTTGTCCCATATATGATAATGAGACCTTGTGAGCTTGATCTTAGCCCAGCTAACTGTCTGTTTAGAGAGCTTTTAAAGATATTCCAATGCAAACTTAGCATAAGGATCTGGTTTCCGTTTCAGAACCTGCTTCATCATAGACCAATTAATTGGTCAGTTATAGAATATTGTAGATGGACCAATTAAGGGGTTCAATCATAGAATATTGTAGATGGACCAATTAATTGATTCAATCATAGAATATTGTAGATGGACCAATTAATTGGTTCAATCATAGAATATTGTAGATGGACCAATTAATGGGTTCAATCATAGAGTATTGTAGATGGACCAATTAATGGGTTCAATCATAGAATATTGTAGATGGACCAATTAATGGGTTCAATCATAGAATATTGTAGATGGCTTAATTAATGGGTTCAATCATAGAATATTGTAGATGGACCAATTAATGGGTTCAATCATAGATTATTGTAGATGGACCAATTAATTGGTTTAATTATAGAATATTGTAGATGGACCAATCAATTGGTTCAATCATAGAATATTGTATATGGACCAATTAATTGGTTCAATCATAGAATATTGTAGATGGACCAATTAAGGGGTTCAATCATAGAATATTGTAGATGGACCAATTAATTGATTCAATCATAGAATATTGTAGATGGACCAATTAATGGGTTCAATCATACAATATTGTAGATGGACCAATTAATGGGTTCAATCATAGAGTATTGTAGATGGACCAATTAATGGGTTCAATCATAGAATATTGTAGATGGACCAATTAATGGGTTCAATCATAGAATATTGTAGATGGCTTAATTAATGGGTTCAATCATAGAATATTGTAGATGGACCAATTAATGGGTTCAATCATAGAATATTGTAGATGGACCAATTAATTGGTTTAATTATAGAATATTGTAGATGGACCAATCAATCAATTGGTTCAATCATAGAATATTGTATATGGACCAATTAATTGGTTCAATTATAGAATATTGTAGATGGACCAATTAATTGGTTTAATCATAAAATATTGTAGATGGACCATTTAATTGGTTCAATCATAGACTATTGTACTTTGATATTATGGTAAGCATAGAGGATATTCTATTAAATCTTTCTATGTAGTTTTTGCATTGTCATGACCCATGCATTAAATCCCTGTAATGCACAACCTTGGTTATTTGGTTTATTACATAAGAATATTAATGTTTTGGCATAGTGTTTATATACACATTTACTGCACTGTTTGGCATCGTGTTTATATACGCATTTACTGCACTGTTTGGCATCGTGTTTATATACCCATTTACTGCACTGTTTGGCATCGTGTTTATATACGCATTTACTGCACTGTTTGGCATCGTGTTTATATACACATTTACTGCACTGTTTGGCATCGTGTTTATATACGCATTTACTGCACTGTTTGGCATCGTGTTTATATACGCATTTACTGCACTGTTTGGCATCGTGTTTATATACCCATTTACTGCACTGTTTGGCATCGTGTTTATATACGCATTTACTGCACTGTTTGGCATCGTGTTTATATACACATTTACTGCACTGTTTGGCATCGTGTTTATATACGCATTTACTGCACTGTATGGCATCGTGTTTGTATACGCATTTACTGCACTGTTTGGCATCGTGTTTATATACCCATTTACTGCACTGTGTGGCATCGTGTTTATATATGCATTTACTGCACTGTTTGGCATCGTGTTTATATACGCATTTACTGCACTGTTTGGCATCGTGTTTATATACGCATTTACTGCACTGTTTGGCATCGTGTTTATATACCCATTTACTGCACTGTTTGGCATCGTGTTTATATATGCATTTACTGCACTGTGTGGCATCATGTTTATATACGCATTTACTGCACTGTTTTGGCATCGTGTTTATATACGCATTTACTGCACTGTATGGCATCGTGTTTATATACGCATTTACTGCACTGTTTGGCATCGTGTTTGTATACGCATTTACTGCACTGTTTGGCATCGTGTTTATATATGCATTTACTGCACTGTTTGGCATCGTGTTTATATATGCATTTACTGCACTGTTTGGCATCGTGTTTATATACGCATTTACTGCACTGTTTGGCATCGTGTTTATATACCCATTTACTGCACTGTTTGGCATCGTGTTTATATACGCATTTACTGCACTGTGTGGCATCGTGTTTATATACGCATTTACTGCACTGTTTTGGCATCGTGTTTATATACGCATTTACTGCACTGTATGGCATCGTGTTTATATACGCATTTACTGCACTGTTTGGCATCGTGTTTGTATACGCATTCACTGCACTGTTTGGCATCGTGTTTATATACGCATTTACTGCACTGTTTGGCATCGTGTTTATATACGCATTTACTACACTGTTTGGCATCGTGTTTATATACGCATTTACTGCATTGTTTGGCATCGTGTTTATATACGCATTTACTACACTGTTTGGCATCGTGTTTATATACGCATTTACTGCACTGTTTGGCATCGTGTTTATATACACATTTACTGCACTGTTTGGCATCGTGTTTATATACGCATTTACTGCACTGTTTTGGCATCGTGTTTATATACACATTTATTGCACTGTTTGGCATCGTGTTTATATACGCATTTACTGCACTGTTTGGCATCGTGTTTATATACGCATTTACTGCACTGTTTGGCATCGTGTTTGTATATGCATTTACTGCACCGTTTGGCATTGTCTTTATATACGCATTTACTGCGCTGTTTGGCATCGTGTTTATATACGCATTTACTGCACTGTTTGGCATCGTGTTAATATACGCATTTACTGCACTGTTTGGCATCGTGTTTATATACGCATTTACTGCACTGTTTGGCATCGTGTTTATATACGCATTTACTGCACTGTTTGGCATCGTGTTTGTATACGCATTTACTGCACTGTTTGGCATTGTCTTTATATACGCATTTACTGCACTGTTTGGCATTGTGTTTATATACGCATTTACTGCACTGTTTGGCATCGTGTTTATATACGCATTTACTACACTGTTTGGCATTGTGTTGATATATGCATTTACTGCACTGTTTGGCATCGTGTTTATATACGCATTTACTGCACTGTTTGGCATCGTGTTTATATATGCATTTACTGCACTGTTTGGCATCATGTTTATATACGCATTTACTGCACTGTTTGGCATTGTGTTTATATACACATTTACTGCACTGTTTGGCATTGTGTTTATATATGCATTTACTGCACTGTTTGGCATCATGTTTATATACGCATTTACTGCACTGTTTGGCATTGTGTTTATATATGCATTTACTGCACTGTTTGGCATCGTGTTTATATATGCATTTACTGCACTGTTTAGCATCGTGTTTGTATACGCATTTACTGCACTGTTTGGCATCGTGTTTATATACGCATTTACTGCACTGTTTGGCATCGTGTTTATATACGCATTTACTACACTGTTTGGCATCGTGTTTATATACGCATTTACTGCATTGTTTGGCATCGTGTTTATATACGCATTTACTACACTGTTTGGCATCGTGTTTATATACGCATTTACTGCACTGTTTGGCATCGTGTTTATATACACATTTACTGCACTGTTTGGCATCGTGTTTATATACGCATTTACTGCACTGTGTGGCATCATGTTTATATACGCATTTACTGCACTGTTTTGGCATCGTGTTTATATACACATTTATTGCACTGTTTGGCATCGTGTTTATATACGCATTTACTGCACTGTTTGGCATCGTGTTTATATACGCATTTACTGCACTGTTTGGCATCATGTTTGTATATGCATTTACTGCACCGTTTGGCATTGTCTTTATATACGCATTTACTGCGCTGTTTGGCATCGTGTTTATATACGCATTTACTGCACTGTTTGGCATCGTGTTAATATACTCATTTACTGCACTGTTTGGCATCGTGTTTATATACGCATTTACTGCACTGTTTGGCATCGTGTTTATATACGCATTCACTGCACTGTTTGGCATCGTGTTTGTATACGCATTTACTGCACTGTTTGGCATTGTCTTTATATACGCATTTACTGCACTGTTTGGCATCGTGTTTATATATGCATTTACTGCACTGTTTGGCATCGTGTTTATATATGCATTTACTGCACTGTTTGGCATCGTGTTTATATACGCATTTACTGCACTGTTTGACATCGTGTTTATATATGCATTTACTGCACTGTTTGGCATCGTGTTTATATACGCATTTACTGCACTGTTTGGCATTGTGTTTATATACGCATTTACTGCACTGTTTGGCATCGTGTTTATATACGCATTTACTACACTGTTTGGCATTGTGTTGATATATGCATTTACTGCACTGTTTGGCATCGTGTTTATATACGCATTTACTGCACTGTTTGGCATCGTGTTTATATATGCATTTACTGCACTGTTTGGCATCATGTTTATATACGCATTTACTGCACTGTTTGGCATTGTGTATATACACATTTACTGCACTGTTTGGCATTGTGTTTATATATGCATTTACTGCACTGTTTGGCATCGTGTTTATATACGCATTTACTGCACTGTTTGGCATTGTGTTTATATATGCATTTACTGCACTGTTTGGCATCGTGTTTATATATGCATTTACTGCACTGTTTAGCATCGTGTTTGTATACGCATTTACTGCACTGTTTGGCATCGTGTTTATATACGCATTTACTGCACTGTTTGGCATCGTGTTTATATACGCATTTACTACACTGTTTGGCATCGTGTTTATATATGCATTTACTGCACTGTTTGGCATCGTGTTTGTATACGCATTTACTGCACTGTTTGGCATTGTGTTTATATATGCATTTACTGCACTGTTTGGCATCGTGTTTGTATATGCATTTACTGCACTGTTTGGCATCGTGTTTATATATGCATTTACTGCACTGTTTGGCATCGTGTTTGTATACGCATTTACTGCACTGTTTGGCATCGTGTTTATATATGCATTTACTGCACTGTTTGGCATCGTGTTTATATACGCATTTACTACACTGTTTGGCATCGTGTTTATATATGCATTTACTGCACTGTTTGGCATCGTGTTTGTATACGCATTTACTGCACTGTTTGGCATTGTGTTTATATATGCATTTACTGCACTGTTTGGCATCGTGTTTGTATATGCATTTACTGCACTGTTTGGCATCGTGTTTATATATGCATTTACTGCACTGTTTGGCATCGTGTTTGTATACGCATTTACTGCACTGTTTGGCATCGTGTTTATATACGCATTTACTACACTGTTTGGCATCGTGTTTATATATGCATTTACTGCACTGTTTGGCATTGTGTTTATATATGCATTTACTGCACTGTTTGGCATCGTGTTTATATACGCATTTACTGCACTGTTTGGCATCGTGTTTATATATGCATTTACTGCACTGTTTGGCATTGTGTTTATATACCGTACACATTTACTGCACTGTTTGGCATCATGTTTATATACCGTACGCATTTACTGCACTGTTTGGCATCGTGTTTATATACCGTACGCATTTATTGCATGGTTCAAAGGACTTTGCACTCATGAATGGCCCTACTAAAGTCAGGCCATTCCACTCGTGCCAAATCCTTTGCCCGTGCATTACATGCATATACAAACACTGCCTCAACATTAATCTTTAATCAAATGACAATAGGAAGGGATCAGACTGCAACTTGATGCCCTTTTTCTAAATAGTGAACATAAATTCCAAATCTTTCCAAATTTGAATAAAATCTATTTAAAAAGTGTTAATACCTTGTTGCTGTTCTGACTCTAAGACTTGAGGAAGACTACAAAGTGAGAAAACATTCCACAAACTCTGAGAAATGTTCATCTTCCTGAGAAATGTTCATCTTCACAAGATTAATTTATATTTGTCCCAAACATTATCTTCTTTTTTCAACCATTTGGAGACAATTATGGTCAGTGAAACAATTCCAACTTATCATTTTACACAGACGTAGCTAATAGGGTCTTTCAAGGTACTGCTGGATAGGATGATAATGATAATATTGATAATAATATTTATATAGTGCAAGATCAACAAAGCTGCTAAAAGTGCTTTACAAAGATATGAATAACCATATAAAAATTGGAAAAATGATATCAAGGTAAATGTGCCTAAAATAAAAAAACTTGAGCATAAACAATATCAACAAGGCAAACAAGAACATAAAATGACACTCTAAAAAATGTCTAGGTAATGAGATCAACTATAAAATGGATGACTAAAAAACATTAAAAAAAAGCACAAATCAAATACAAAGTAAAGGTAGGAAGTTGGTAAAAGCAAGCCTAAAATAGCGTTTTTAAAAAGTTTTAAATATAGCAACAGTATTACATGATCGCGCAGTGATTGGCAAGGTATTCCATATTTTTGGCGCACAAACTGAGAAGGCTCTGTCACCAACTTTTGATCCTGTTCTCTTCTCCTGAAGCAATTTTTGTGTTGATGAGTGTAGGGATCTGTTTGGTTTGTAAGGTGTGAGGAGGCATGACAGGTAGGGGTGTGAGGAGGCAGGACAGGTAGGAGGGGGCGAGACCACGTAGTGCTTTGTAGGTGAGGAGATTAATTTTGAACTTTACCCGAAAATCTATTGGGAGCCAATGGAGTGATTTCAGAAGTGGGGTGGCATGGTCTCTTTTCCTTTTCATGCATACTATGAGAGCAGCATTGTTCTGGACGAACTCAAGCTTGCGAACTGTACATAAGGGAAGTCCAACAGCAAGCCATTGACATAATCTAGACGTGAAGTGGCAATGGCATTTATCAAAATAGTAGCAGTATCCTTGGTCAAAAATGGACCAATATGTGCGATTTGCCGAAGGTGGGAATAACATGTCCTAACAACATTATTAAGATGGGGGATCATGCCTCACTCTGAGTCATGATGTGCAGTTTGTGCTACTTGTTGGATCAGTTTTGGATCATGCCTCACTCTGAGTCATGATGTGCAGTTTGTCCTACTTGGTGGATCAGTTTTCACCAAGATGTGTCAGTGTCTTCAAAATTAAACAACAACAAAGTGATTATAGAAATTAGTTATAAATTGTCCATTTACAGTCTTTCTTTCCACACAAAAGGTATTGACATCTATTTTAACAGCTTTTTACTGTTCCACTTTAGAAATTTGAGTAAAGATTGTGAAGTGGATAATCTGCATACCAATTTCTGAAATTTCATTTCATTACTTACCACCTTACGTGCCTGTTGGTATCCCCAACATCCCCGCATAAACCGATTCAGTAATACAATTCTTACTTACCACCTTACATGACTAGGCCTACTGACACTTACTGGGAAAAGATGTTTGGTGTACACTTCACCAAATTGTTGGGTCAGTTTTCACCAAAATAGGCCAGTATTTTCAAAATACAACAACAAAGTGGTCATAAAAATCAGTGAAATTGACAATTGTACAGCTTTTTGAACCCCATTTCTTTTCACACTAAAAGATAAATCTATTTTAAGAAGTTTTATAGCCTACAACTCTTCTGTCCTATAAGACTTTTGTAAAGATTGCAAAGTGGAAAAACTATATGACTCATCTTCAGTGGATAGGTTGCTTATTGGCAGCTCCCTAGCTTTTTCCCGGCATGAACCATTTAAAATCATAACTACTGACCCTTAATTTGGTTGATTGGAGGAGAGGGTCGATATGCAATTGACCAACTTGTTGATAACTGTATTACCAAGATGACTGTCAATATTTTCAACATTCAAGAACAAAGTGTTCTTCAAATCTTTTCAAATAAATTTATAATATTATTGAAGAAGTTTGATACCTTGTCTCTGTTCTTAGACTGAGGAAAGATTACAAAGAGAGACAAATGGTCATTTTTAGTAGATTCATTTCTATTTTTCATTTCCAAATATTATTTATTTCCCTGAACCATTTAGAGACAAGTTCATTGATACAATTGGTGTGTACCATATTACACAGACATGTCTAATGACCCTTTATTTGGGGAGAGGGTAGATTTGCACTTTACTAAATTTTTGGATCAGTTATCATGACTTGTCTTTCTCCTTAAAAATTTGTTCCAGCAAATCATAGCCATAAACTTAATGTAGCAAATAATCAGTTGGCAATCTGACCTCGTTTGACCTAAAAACTTTAAACATTGATGACGTCATACAATTTTGAATTTGGCTCGAAATTCAAATGCAATGTACGGCGCAACATCGAGCAAAATTTCACCCTTTATAAGTCAAATTACCTAAAATGATTGAAGCTTCATGGGGAAATATCATCAAAGCAAACACAGAACAGCCTAACTCTTATGTATACCGATATACAACTGGAAAAAATAAGGTCAAGACCTAATACTAGTCCGATCGAACGTATTGGCTGATGCTCGAAAATAAGGCCAAAATGGACTTTTTCTAAATCACCAAAAGAATTTCATACCTAAAATTGTAGGAAATTTACTCCTTGACACAAAAAATCAATCAACATTAGACACTTACGCTGTGAACAGTAGTTCACAAAACGTTTGCAAGCCGACTTCGAACTTGGAACACGCGTGTGATGGTCGCCATTTTGAACACCAAATATTCAATATGATTTGAATATTAATTATCATTACACTGGTTCTATCAGTACAGTTGCGGGGAGTTCACTGATTCTATCAGTGCAGTTGCGGGAGCAGCCTGGTTCCAACACTCAATTTGGGAGATTCAATTATTTGAAAACGATTGATAAGGGCAAATTAGGTTCGGATAAAAACAGTACATCTCAAATGACACTTTTCTGGTACATTCAGCCATTCTATTTCAGAAGTATGGTGAACACTTTATAAATACGCTGGGCTTTTAAATATAAAAAAAGACATAATAAGGTTAGGTACATATGGGTTGGAGGTTATATGGGGGTTCAGTTGGTGAGGTTAAGAAAAATTGGATGAGATATTAAATAAAAGAGACAGACTGGGTTTAACAACATGACGAGAAGGGGACAGTTCATAGTTTGCCCCTAATGTGTTATTTGCAACTGGGTGTGCAATAATCATGAAGTTATGGATTTGACCAGGGCGGATTGGTCCACTGATCCTGGACCAGTGGGTCCAAAGCGCCGGTCCCAACGCGCTCATCGACTTTTCCCCCATAACTTAAGTTTGGCCGCTGGCCCATTGGACTAGCTTATATATAATTCTTTTCATGAAATAAAACAAAAATATTTGTATGCTTTATGTGAATGAACGAATAAACATTATGACACTTATCGTTTTTTGCGTGGTAAGGTCAGTCGAAGGCGCCAGTCATTTTACCTGGACCGGTATATTTTTATGTGTCAGTCCGCGCCTGGATTCGACACCCATATATGGTACACAAATGCATTTTATCAGTTTATCAAGAATTGTTAGTTCAAAAGTGGGTGTGTGGAAATTAGGTCCAATTGGGGCAGGGAGTAGATATTGCTTCTCATCTCCCATTCAATTCCTCAACTGTGCTCCGCATTTGTTCATAAAACACAAAATGTAACGTCAAAGTAATCCATTCTGAAATGGTGTTGTCCTTCAGTACTTGGTCCGCGGGAAAGTTTCCTCTTGCAAAATAATAACGAATGGATAACATCAGGTGCAAATGACACAGCCAGCCTTCAGAAAATGAGTGTGGCGGTGATGGAGGGGTGAGGGGGACAATTGTGAGAAGGGTCGAACCGTAATGTCAAGGTCCAGAAATTAGATGAAGGAAAAAGGTGGGCATTTCAACCATTCCCAGAGTCCTTTTTGAGAGGTCGAGAGGGAAGATCCTTGTTGCAATGGTGGGAAATAGGCGAAACAAAGGAGGGAAAATATTACTTGGCAGTACTACACATAGAACAAATACATTTTCCCTATAAACCTTTGCATATAGACCCACACTCTCCTTTAGCTGCCCACCACAGGGCAATGAAGCAACAGGTACCATTTTCTACATTCTGTGGTGTGACTTGGTTCAGGCTTGACCCTGAATCTTTGGGATGAATAAGCATCTGAAAAATCAATGAGGATGGAAACTTTTAAAGAGAAGTTTTAAATCAGTTTAATTAGTTCCCAAAGTAATATCTTTTGAATACAGAACTGAGTGATTTGTAAGAATAACAATACAGGAAGAAGAATAATCAAGCCTGAATGTTAGACTAGGCTCTAATATAAATATCAACTGGCATAAAATTGCATGATGGTTAGTATTGCACCTTCTCGACCCTAAGCTCCTGTATAATAGGTACGATAAAAAAGGATGTAACTACTACAACACGTTAGGCTGTGATGAGGAGACCCAAACCGGAAGTTCCACAAAAATAATAAATTTACAAAAAACATCAACTCAACGAGTGGGAAAGTAAGATTGAACGATAAGTTAAACTTTCGTCCGTTACATGGTATAATTTTCAAATCCATATCTGTCTGTCTATGAGAAATTCACAGAACCAAAAGTGCAGACTCGCCACTCACCACTAAAGCATCCCGTGGAAATGGGATTGCAGTTAAATGCACCTGTTTGATTGCAAAAATGGGCTGAATATCCATATCTCTGCGCCACTACATATTCAACACCTCTACTTTCCAAAAATAGCTATGTAATTTTGATTTGACGTCACTATATCTGAATTTTCAGTACTAAAATACTGACTGATAATGCTAAGTAGCTCAAAACTGCATCTTCGGAGTTACTACAAAACGACTTCCGGGTCAGCTGTAAATGTTTAATCAACATGGCATAACGGCGATATAGCGAGGTCAGATTTCCTACTGTAATGAGACCATTTATCTTAATAAAAATAAGCACTCAACCACACAATAAGGACTTCATCCATTGCTAATTTGATACTCAACACCAATTTCCACAACAACCCAGGACCAAATGGAGACTAGTACAATTGAGCCATTGATAAGGGAAATTTCATCCCAATTGCTTGTGGTTTTCAAAATAAAGAGGAATAGTCTAACACAATCTGCTTATATATTGGGCCGGGCCTGACTGTTTGAAACTTTCAGGAGCATAACAACTAATTGATCCCCAAAGTATCAAAATTCAACAACAACAGTGGTCTTAAAAATTGTACATTTACAGTTTAACCTGGGATTGACACCTTATGAAGAACTTTTATATGTTATCTCTGTTCCACCCTTTTAGAATTGAGGAACTATTACAAAGAGGGAAAACTTCATAACCATCTTCAGTGGATGTATTTCTCATTGGTATCCCCCTCCTCCCTCATTCCTTTTCACCACATGAACCATTTAGAGATGGGCTGCAGTGATTAATTCCTGTTTACCATCTTACACAGATCTGACCCTTAATTGGCCACAAGAGAGTTGATATGCAATGTCCATATTGTTGGATCCATTGTTACCAAGATTGGCCATTTTACAGCATTTTGAAATGCAAGGCCTCATCTTAATAGACTATGCAAATATGTATATTTTGCAGCCATTAGATATCATTGCAGAATACAATAATATCTAGTAAAGTAACTGATATTTTGTTTTAAGAAAATGAGAGTACAGAGGAACTAACACCAGTCATTTTTTAGAAACATTGTTTATGTATCCTCTGACTGGAGCACATATAGTGGTTTATCACAGTTCTGTTTTGCAGCCACGTCAGTTGACCATATTGACTGGGGGAGGTGTAAAATATCAGATTTACTGACGGCTTTAACTTAGCATCCTATTTGGAAAAAAACTGCCCCCCTGTAAAAAGTTAATAATCATAATCGGTATTTTTACTGACCTGATACCAGATTTACTGACTAATCTTAAAATTTACTGACAAGTCTCAAAATTTGTGGGGTGTGACATCCCCTGCACCCCCCCCCCCCCATTTATTACACCCCACCCGGTATTTACGCCTCTGTCTGTTTGCCTTATGTCCTCTGTTTGTAAAAGATGCACATACCCGACCACAATGTGTTTTTAAATCCACTGTTCTATACAGATAATGTGATGAAGCACTTAGTGCTATCATGGAAATAGTATCTTCATGGTGCTATGATGTGGACGTCTGTTTAGCACAAAGTTAGGCTGATACTGTATGGTGATGCTACATATGTGATATGTTATAGCTGGGTCTCTATTAATATGTTATAGCTGGGTCTCTATTGATATGTTATAGCAGGGTCTCTATTGATATGTTATAGCTGGGTCTCTATTAATATGTTATAGCTGGGTCCCTATTGATATGTTATAGCTGGGTCTCTATTAATATGTTATAGCTGCTGGGTCTCTATTGATATGTTATAGCTGGGTCTCTATTGATATGTTACAGCTGGGTCTCTATTGATATGTTATAGCTGGGTTTCTATTGATATGTTATAGCTGGGTCTCTATTGATATGTTATAGCTGGGTCTCTATTGATATGTTATAGCTGGGTTTCTATTGATATGTTATAGCTGGGTCTCTATTAATATGTTATAGCTGGGTCTCTATTGATATGTTATAGCTGAGTCTCTATTGATATGTTATAGCTGGGTCTCTATTAATATGTTATAGCTGGGTTTCTATTAATATGTTATAGCTGGGTCTCTATTGATATGTTATAGCTGGGTCCCTATTGATATGTTATAGCTGGGTCTCTATTAATATGTTATAGCTGCTGGGTCTCTATTGATATGTTATAGCTGGGTCTCTATTGATATGTTACAGCTGGGTCTCTATTGATATGTTATAGCTGGGTTTCTATTGATATGTTATAGCTGGGTCTCTATTGATATGTTATAGCTGGGTCTCTATTAATATGTTATAGCTGGGTCTCTATTGATATGTTATAGCTGAGTCTCTATTGATATGTTATAGCTGGGTCTCTATTAATATGTTATAGCTGGGTTTCTATTAATATGTTATAGCTGGGTCTCTATTGATATGTTATAGCTGGGTCCCTATTGATATGTTATAGCTGGGTCTCTATTAATATGTTATAGCTGCTGGGTCTCTATTGATATGTTATAGCTGGGTCTCTATTGATATGTTACAGCTGGGTCTCTATTGATATGTTATAGCTGGGTTTCTATTGATATGTTATAGCTGGGTCTCTATTGATATGTTATAGCTGGGTTTCTCTATTGATATGTTATAGCTGGTCTCTATTAATATGTTATAGCTGGTCTCTATTGATATGTTATAGCTGAGTCTCTATTGATATGTTATAGCTGGGTCTCTATTAATATGTTATAGCTGGGTTTCTATTAATATGTTATAGCTGGGTCTCTATTGATATGTTATAGCTGGGTTTCTATTGATATGTTATAGCTGGGTTTCTATTGATATGTTATAGCTGGGTCTCTATTGATATTTTATAGCTGGGTCCCTATTGATATGTTATAGCTGCTGGGTCTCTATTGATATGTTATAGCTGAGTCTCTATTGATATGTTATAGCTGGGTTTCTATTGATATGTTATAGCTGGGTCTCTATTAATATGTTATAGCTGCTGGGTCTCTATTGATATGTTATAGCTGGGTCTCTATTGATATGTTATAGCTGAGTCTCTATTGATATGTTATAGCTGGGTTTCTATTGATATGTTATAGCTGGGTCTCTATTGATATGTTATAGCTGGGTTTCTATTGATATGTTATAGGTGGGTCTCTATTGATATGTTATAGCTGGGTCTCTATTGATATGTTATAGCTGAGTCTCTATTGATATGTTATAGCTGGGTCTCTATTGATATGTTATAGCTGAGTCTCTATTGATATGTTATAGGTGGGTCTCTATTGATATGTTACAGCTGGGTCTCTATTGATATGTTATAGCTGGGTCTCTATTGATATGTTATAGCTGGGTTTCTATTAATATGTTATAGCTGGGTCTCTATTAATATGTTATAGCTGCTGGGTCTCTATTGATATGTTATAGCTGGGTCTCTATTGATATGTTATAGCTGAGTCTATATTGATATGTTATAGCTGGGTTTCTATTGATATGTTATAGCTGGGTCTCTATTGATATGTTATAGCTGGGTTTCTATTGATATGTTATAGGTGGGTCTCTATTGATATGTTATAGCTGGGTCTCTATTGATATGTTATAGCTGAGTCTCTATTGATATGTTATAGGTGGGTCTCTATTGATATGTTACAGCTGGGTCTCTATTGATATGTTATAGCTGGGTCTCTATTAATATGTTATAGCTGAGTCTCTATTGATATGTTATAGCTGGGTCTCTATTGATATGTTATAGCTGGGTCTCTATTGATATGTTATAGCTGAGTCTCTATTGATATGTTATAGCTGGGTTTCTATTGATATGTTATAGCTGGGTCTCTATTGATATGTTATAGCTGGGTCTCTATTGATATGTTATAGCTGAGTCTCTATTGATATGTTATAGCTGGTCTCTATTGATATGTTATAGCTGGTCTCTATTGATATGTTATAGCTGGGTCTCTATTGATATGTTATAGCTGGGTTTCTATTGATATGTTATAGCTGGGTCTCTATTGATATGTTATAGCTGGGTCTCTATTGATATGTTATAGCTGGGTTTCTATTGATATGTTATAGCTGGGTCTCTATTGATATGTTATAGCTGGGTCTCTATTGATATGTTATAGCTGGGTCTCTATTGATATGTTATAGCTGGGTCTCTATTGATATGTTATAGCTGGGTCTCTATTGATATGTTATAGCTGGGTCTCTATTGATATGTTATAGCTGGGTCTCTGTTGATATGTTATAGCTGAGTCTCTATTGATATGTTATAGCTGAGTCTCTATTGATATGTTATAGGTGGGTCTCTATTAATATGTTATAGCTGGGTCTCTATTAATATGTTATAGCTGAGTTTCTATTCCACAGGTCATCTAACAGCTGAATAACTCACAATTTCAATATCAATTATCCAATATATAAGTTTGTTCTTCAGATGATTGTAGCTTATAGATACACCATCAATTTTACTAGAATGTAAAGTAGTCTTTTCAACATTAACAACTTCTACTTTCAAAATGGATTTCTATTGTCAAAATGGACTGGAATAAAGCCTTCACATTACCATTATACTCATTTTTGGTACTTAATACACTCTGTACTAGAATAGCAAACAAAAATTGTGTTAGCAATTCTGGTACAGAATTTATTAAGTACCAAAAGAGGAGTATAATGGTAATGTGAAGGCTTTATTGCAGTCCATTTTGACAACAGAAATCCATATTGAAAATAAAAGCTGTTCATTCAATATTCTATTCCTAAAACATTTCTCAGAGCGGTAAAGAAAGTTGACTCTTTGCCATTGATTTTGGCTTTATTTGTCATATGATATCAGTCTTGACCATATTCATGCGGCCAGTAATTCTTGGATCAAATATAAATCGCTGAAATCCAACCCATCTTCCTAACTTTATAACAAACATTTCAAATTGAATATTAGAGGAAGTGAACACACAATACCGCAACCTTGTTATTTCATTATAGAGGAAGTGGAGATGCACAATACCGCAACCTTGTTTCTAGTTGGCCCCACCTAAAAGTTTTTGTATAAATGAATGAAAAATATATGTTTGTATTAAAAGTAACAATGCTTCAACTCACTAAGTAAGAATGAGTTGTGTTTGTATATATGTTTTATGGATCTGTATTCATTTTGTTTTGCAGACTTATGGACAATCGGTAACCTGGTGACAGAAATTTTAAAATTTATGACTAGTGCCCCCACCTTGGCCTCTGCAGCTTCTCCCTGGCCGGGCAGTCGAGGTAATATTTGTGATTTGTCTATTTACATCCAGACTTGATAGATATTACTAGAATTCTTTGTGAGTCATATTATTAGCGTTTACCTGTATTTTATCAACTATGTATTTTTAAGGGGCCATTTTTAGGTTTGTTTTGTCTAAAGATATGACAGAGAAGATCGTAACTTATGAAAATGCAGGTACTGCAATAACAAAGTATAACATTCCTCCAAATTTAATAGAAAGGTTTCATCATTAATGCTCATCTCAATTTTCAGCAGAGTTTCATCGTATCTGATCTGCAATCATGAAGTCGTTCGCAGAGCACGTCACATTTCAAAATGTAAATGAGCATTTGGTCTGATTTTTGTCGTCACCGCTAATGTCAAAAGTAGGTACTTTGCAATGAGATTAAACTTGTAATGATTCATTCCTGATTTGTATACACATGAAAAACTGACCTTATCATCATGCCACTAATACAATTTAAGAATTAGCTTCTTTTTATTGTGGAAATGATTTTTCTGTTGAGCAAATTGATTTAAAAGCCAGAATGCAATTAGGCGTCGCTGTGCCAATGCTGAAAAATAGAAGTACAGCATCTTTTTCTAGTTCTATTTTACAGACGAACAATAGGGCAGTAGCGGATTTAAGTGGGAGGCACCTGTCCAGGTGCCACAAATGAAAAATATATGCATAAAAACATGAAATGAAAAAGAAAGGTATCATCGTAATCTAAAAGGTGGGGGCGATGTGCTCAACACCCCCACCCTAGCAATATCAGGTATCACTTATATTGATGGTTTTAAACTACACAACAAAAATGGTGTCTCCCCCATGGAAATACCTGGATCCATAACTGACATCATGACGTCACATGACTTTGTTTACATTGGCATTTTGTAGGAAAAAGAACACTGTCATCTGCTGTACACGTAATTAAAGTTACATACGTTTGCATGTTTGTTATATAGGGGTTTTTTTTTGTAAGATAATTATACTGAATCTTGCTTAGTGCCGTTGGTTGCACTAATAGACGTGTTGAGAATCCATTGATTAAGATTAGTTGAAGTACTTGGAGGATAATTTTGTCTCTAAAATAACATAACAATTAAAATGTCATTCATCTGGCCAGTTTATTTTAACCAACGCATGTTTTATATGCCAGCGCGTGTTTTACATGTCCAGCACATGTTTTCATCACTAGCACATGCTTACGCATGTTTAATAGGACTGAGTCTGTTTTTTTTTTGTACATGTGATGTGACAAGGCTGAGCTGTGTTAAGATCAGATGCGTGAAATGTGCAAACGCTTTACCATGCAAAATGGCTTCCATTTAAATTAGAGTCACATGATGAAATTCCTCTATAAGGCTTTGTTTGCAATAATATAGTCAAAACAATCACCTAATTATAGAATAAGTTCAATGGTCAAGCATGGTTTATCTTAAATAAAGAAGGAAAATGATAAGCTCTTCAAAACTCTTGTTTTATAGAAGTGACTAAAATCAAAGAGTAAATGTGCCATCATATCTGCATAATCTTCAATGTGTGAATGTGTGTATTTTATTGTGCATAATATCCTGACCTAATATACAGTCAGGAGGGGAAAAAAAACATAACAAATGTAAATCATAAGAAATAAAACATAAAAAATATTATTGTACATAATATCCTGTGACTTAATATACAGTCAGGAGAGAAATAAAACAATACCCCCTTCCCCCCCCCCCCCTCCCCCCACCCCCACCCCTAAAACTCATCTTTCTCAT
>JAIGNY010003500.1:512500-587500 GCA_020152595.1 Chiridota heheva
TTTGTAAATATTTTGACCAATTTAGCTCTATAATAGCATACATGCAAGGTAGTTAATCCCATAAATTTGGTGGCTGAATCAACATTTTGGCCTCTGACCAACTAACTAAGAAAGTAATTTCATTGTTTTTCACTTGAATAAAAAGTGGAACATAACATTCTGACAATTGAAAGTATAGAAATACTTAGTAAGTGCATGTATTAGTTTTTGCTAGAGATGTGATCGATCTCATATTTACAGTCAAATTATACAGACTCGAGTTGTACCGTATTTAACTTTGATAGACTTTTCTTTCCATTTTCATTATCCTTTTCTATATTATACCCATTTAATTTTATTCAGTATTCACCATATTCAGCATACAGGAAATAAATTGTGATTTCTCACTTGAATAAATCATTGCATAGATTATCTATTTGATTAATTCTGTTTGTAATGTAAATCACATACCATTATAATATACCATATTGTAGCATTTCATATGACATATAAAGATCATATCACATAACAGTGACCACAGAGCATGTACATGGTGACCATCACCTTGTTCAAGGTGCCATCACGAAATGCTTGAGGGGAACAGGGGGCAATTTATTTTGTATCATTATATTTTTTGATCCATCAAAAAAGTGGGATAAAATCCCCCAGCCCATATCTCTGCTGTCTCTGCATAGCATGATATATATATGTATATTTATATACATATATATATATATATATATATATATATATATATATATATATATATATATATATATATATATATATATATATATATATATATATATATATATATATATATATATATATATATATATATATATATATATATATATATATATATATATATATATATATATATATATATATATATATATATATATATATATATATATATATATATATATATATATATATATATATATATATATATATATATATATATATATATATATATATATATATACATATGTATATCTATATATATATATATATATATATATATATATATATATATATATATATATGTATATGTATATATATATATATATATATATATATATATATATATATATATATATATATATATATATATGTATATGTATATATATATATATATATATATATATATATATATATATATATATATATATATATATATATATATATATATATCAAAGAAAAGAAAGTTGACAGCTTCTTTTGCTTTGACTAAATTTTAACAACTCATCCACCTTTATAACACTTTGGCCGCGTGCTAGCCATTTAACACATGTTCAAACATAATTACCTGTTTAACAGAGAAACAGACATTCACATGAAAGAATCCAAATAAACTTCAAGAATATACAGAAAGGGTAAATAGATAAATGCAGACATGTTTGATGACTTAGTAGGGAGAATCATGAGCATAAGAACAGAAATACCAAGACCAGATCATAAGACCCAGAAGAAGATAAGGACCTTATAAAGAGGACCTAGATTTAAACTTTTATCCATAGACCTAATCAGTTTATAAGTTTCTTGGGTGTAGCCAGGGGAGGTTGATGGGGCCATACACCCCAAATGGGAATGTTTTCTTAAAACGTGCATAAGGAATAAAATCGAGGAACTAGCTGTGATGTGTTACGGAAAACTAGTATAAATAACTTGAATTGTACCATTATTATGCGGGTTGGTTTTAAGAACGAAGTCTTAAAAGTATATTCAAGGATGTAATAAACAGATATTAATTCATACAAAAAGTTTAATAGATAGCATAGTTCTTAATTATTGGTATCATAATCATGCAACCTAACGTTGTCGTTATTCCTCGCTTTTGCACTTCTTTGTTCCTGGTTGATAATATTTCAGCCAAATAATGTTTTAATTTTTGATGAATACAGTCATATGATAAGAAATATATCTCAATGTAACAAAATATACAAGAAAACTGTTACAAATGGAAGAAAATCAGCCTAAATCCGACATTGGAAAACACTTAATTGTATCTTCACAGCATGTTTACAATACACAAACAATGGGAAACCCTCTGCACACAATAGTACAGTCCACACGGCTTGGGCGTACTAAGATTACATTAGAATTAAAATAAAGGAATACATAAGCGGACGTGAAATGTTTTGTCTCATTGCTTTTTTTTTGCTGGAAAGTACGGGCCCTTTTTTGCACCAATCACGTTGGATTTTATAAATATGGTAAACAGATATATTTACAGGCTGTGTGAATTGGACTTCCAAATACTTTCATTCATAAGTTACAAAGGTCAAAGCGGCGCTAACCTTGTGATTTTGCTTGCGCTCTCATTGAAAAACAAGAAAAAACACAATTTATAGTTTACAAAGTATGGTACTTTTGGGAATAATTAAAGTGAAAATGGTCTCAAATGATAGATAATGAATTCAAGTTCTCTATACCATTTGAAATGGAAGAAAATTTGACGAGGCTTTTTGAGTATAACGTTTGAAGTGCAAAATATGTGCAATTTTTCAGAGCGTTTTGCACAGTTAAAGGAGATTATCGCAAGCGTATGAAACAAACATTTCCATATGCCCCCCTCACACACACACACAAGTTAAACTAGGTGAAATATTTGGAATATATGGTAAAAGATCCAATCCTTCAATTTAGCCTCCAAATAGTGTTATAGATTGCTATTTTGAACAAAATTGGAAAATGCTTAAGTTGATATGGAATGCTACCCTCAATACCCCTCTCCACGGGATTTCCCCCATGAGATTGCTTTGTCTTCCATAAAGTTTTGTATGGGTGAGTTATTTTGTCTGACCTATAGGCCTTTCCCATTCCCCCATGAGACATAGCTACCCCTCGCTTGCCCACAGCATCAAAATAATGGCACCATTCCTGCCCCTCCCCACAATCAAAAGGCTGGTTACTTCCCTGAGCTACCATTTCTAGGTTAGTGCGTTTGATCTCAATGCTTTACAAAAGCTCTTATTTCTTTGCAGTTTATGATTTCCTACAAAAAAACAAAAAATTAAAGTAGAAAGATGTAATTGATAAGCATTTCTTCATGTTTGCGTGTTCATGTTATTCTCACTCTGGGTCTGTGTACAAAGCTGGTTTGCCATATACATCAATAAAAAAGTGATTTATGATCTGTCAGTGTGCTCTATCTATGACATAAATCTATGATTGCCACATTAATTATACTCTCATATTCTATCTTTGTCATATCTATATTTGACTTTCATTATGGTTAAATGTTAAGAGCCAAAATTGCTGTGTTCAAGACTCTCTTAAAATCCAACTAATAAATCACTACATGAAACCTTTTTGTTTTACCATATCAATTAAAGTGCTAAAATTCCACTTGAAAATACTTTTTCAAACATTACTCTCCATTTACAAAAAAATCAATTATCTTGCCTGGCGATACATCTCTTCCTGTGCCACTCAGCATTAAATATGCATCATTTTTGAATTTTTTTGTTTGCCAATTCGTTGTCATCTTTTTCAAAACTCTTCGTCATTATAAGAGGTCACTGATCAAGGCGTGTTTGCCAAACCAGACACAGATCTTTTTCAAGTAGTTTTGCTCTATTTTCCCTCATTCCTGGCCTCATTCTTCCACAATATTTTCCCCAGTTATTTTTCTATGTCAAATTAAGAACGAATTTCTCTTGTAAAATTCAATGATACATTACACCTGTTCAATATTAAGAGTATATGCTTTTAAAATTATGGCATTGTGTTTATAATACTGAGAAAATGACCGCGGGTCTCTTTTTGTCTTACCTGCCGAAATGACCACTTATATTTTTGAGTGCGGGTTTTAACAGCACTTATTACTCCTTTTATCTGATATAGCTTTAGCTTGAAAACTGACAAGTGCTTGATTCAGATATTTCTAGTCTCATTTAAGTTTTTGATGGATGGATCGTAAAAATCGAAAATTGACCATTTGTTGGTCGTTTGGACGAGAGATTTGTTGTATGTGTAAAGAATGTATATATTTTAAATCACGTAGATAATGCATGGGTAGTCTTATTGCGCTCCACATGATTGATGGGATGTCGTTACAGCCTGTAATGATAGCGAAGGTGTAACAATTAAGTTCTGGAAATTAAGATTTTGAGAGGTCTGCACAGGAGAAGGTTTCTGGGTCAATTTTTCAAGTTCTTTAGAAGTTATTTCAGAATCTTCTTGAACTGAATGAAATTAACAATTGTTGTAAGGTATTGATGTATGAAATTAATATATTTTGAAGTGAAATTTAATAGTTCATCAATTCCATTTTAAATAATACTTAATACTCTAAAAAGACTGGTGTCACAGTTAGGACCTATTACAAATAGGTTCTTTCTTGTCCTATAATTAGAATGATTTTCTTTGGTCAGCCTTCTTTGGTCAGCCTTCTTTGGTCAACCTTCTTTGGTAAGCTTTCTTTGGTAAGCCTTCTTTGGTCAGCCTTCTTTGGTAAGCCTTCTTTGGTCAGCCTTCTTTGGTCAACCTTCTTTGGTCAGCCTTCTTTGGTCAGCCTTCTTTGGTCAGCCCTCTTTGGTCAGCCCTCTTTGGTCAGCCTTCTTTGGTCAGCCCTCTTTGGTCAGCCTTCTTTGGCTACAACAAAAGTCACCACCATTTCCTTCTATAAAATATATTTTTTGATTTGTAAATATTGTCTTTTCTTGTAAATATCAAGAGAAACCTCCACTGTTCCAAACCTGTATTACCAGTAAGCTTCTGGGAAAATGACATTTAGGGTTTCTCAAGGCTGAAAATTGAACTCTTCTGCATTTTTACTTTAGAAAATAAATTTTGTTCTTTTGAATTGTCAAAATATATGGGGAAGGAAAGACCTTTGTCCTTGATTGGGGTAATATAAAAGACTAAGGGAAAAACTGATTTGTCTACTAACTGTGGTGTAGCGGTTATCATACATGTCTACAGACCACGAGGCCCTGGGTTCAAGCCTGGGTTGGGTAGACACGCAGTGCACCACAACTGGTTATCAAAGGCCATGGACATTGACTTGGTTGTCAATGTATGTGTTCTCGTTCGGGTTGTATTAGGCGTTTCATGATAGCAATGTTAATACGCAGGCGACGACCCCGTCATTGTAATTGTGTGTTCACTCGTCGTCATCTTCGGAAAAACTGACAGGTGTCAAAAATCAAAGCAACATGGTGTTAGCTTAGGTATTTATTTATCTGCTGTCCTATAATTTTTGTATCATATTTTTTGACAAAGATAATATTTTTTAGAAAGAAATTCATTTTACAGATAGTGAGAGGTGTTGTATTTGGTAATCTGTTTTTAGAAATCAACTGGACATGGTAGTCTGTTTACACATTCATTGTCATTAGCTGAAAACATCAATAAACTGCAGGTTTACTTTTCATGAGCATAAATAAAATCTTTTTCTTGTTAGACGATGTGATGGATAGAAATTATCAGTAAATGGAGAGTTCTCCTGACATAAGAACTGACATATCATAGCATGAGAGCACAATGTTGAAGGCATTAGAAGGGTACCAACCTCATCATTAGGGCACTAAGAGAAGGGTGCCAACCTCATTAGGGCACCAAGAGAAGGGTGGGAAAAGGGCCTTGATGGGGACTGAAGCAGAAATTGTTTTCTACAGCAACAGAAACACCAACCCTCAGCCTAGTTAATAGGGATGACCTTTCTTTTTACTTTTCACACTTTTAAGGAACCATTTGGTTCTTTATTTGAGGCCCCTACAGCAGGGTGCCCCCTCCCGAACCCATATTGGCACCACTGCTCAGCACCTCTGGGTCTAGTTTATAGGAGCTAATGCTTTTGACATTTTATATCCTGTACATGTGTTCATCTAATCTTGATGAGCCTGATTGCTATTTCTGTTATCTTCAATCAATTTTACAACCAGCCAGCAATATGTCTTTAAGCAGCAAAGACTATTTCTGATTTTGTGATGAGCACTTCTTTACCAATTTCTTTATAATGTTAGGAGACCTTAGGTTATGAGTCAGGTGACTTACTAAGATAACAATCGAAGAGCAGGAAGTCTAGTTTGGTCTTGATAAATCACATGTTTCTTACACTTGTTCTTACACAAGGACAAACACTAGCCAAAGCTCAAAAACACACACGAGACAATAATTGTTGTTCAATTATTAGCTGTAATAATTGATTAATTAATGTGCCTATTTAGTAATGGTTGAAAATTTGGCAAGTAGTGATATAATTTTAATATTTCCATTTCATACCATTGTAAATTGCAGAAGGTAGCATAATTCCCAAATCCAAATGTCTTACTTTTATGTTCTTTAGCTGTTGTTATTTAATTTATCTTTTGTTTTATGTTTCTCCCTTTACCCCCTCAGCTGAGTAAGACCAAAGGGGTATTGACTTCATTGTGCCTTCCTGTCCATTTGCCCATCTGTCCACCTTTTGTGTTTTGCAGTTTTAGTTAGATAATTCTTTAAAGTGGTCCTTCCATGGGGGTGGGAACTAATGATAAATATGATATTTTGAATATTTGATTTGCAAAAATATGATTTTTCTGCTCTACACCGCACCGTTTGCGAGAAAATAGTAAAAGAAGAATGAGTTTTTCATCACCTTGACGAAAGAATCAGAATCGGGCTTCATACGCGATGATGTCACTTCAGGGACTCGTGTTTCTGTGTTTACACCATTAAAGTTTTGCGACTAGTGTCAATTATCTTCTTCCTTTGTTGCTTTTAAATGTGATTATTTTCCAAATAAATATTAATCCAAATCCTGCAGCTTTGTGTAGTTGGAGGATTTAGTAATATAAATTATCAAACTAAAAGTTGTTTATCAATGGCAAAGGGCAACAAAACGAGACGATTCTGGATGTGTTTTGTGCACTTGACATGAACCAAGTTTTCTGGGCTTACCGGGTACAGTGTCACATTCAGCTCACGCCAGATTGTTATACCCCTGCATGTTCTGTTCAATTTAAACAGTGGCTTGACCACATCGCTCTCTCTGACATGAAATTTTTACTGTTTCACGAGTAATAAAAATTCAAATGAGAGAAACAGAATAAGATTTTTTTTTAAAAGACTCAGTGATATTCAAACTCATAACCTCTCGCTCAACAGACAATGCAGTAACTGACTGGGCCACCTAATCACTTGTAAGCTTATATGATTTATTTTACATAAAGTGTGGAATGTAATCAAAGGAAAAAGAAAAAAAATTAGAACTGAATTGTAATTATTGTGTCCATATGATAAGCTTGCTTTTAGCATATCAAAACTTTAAAAATAAACTAACAAAATTGTTACAATTTGTTCAATAACTTTCGATTCAAGTGCAAAAATGCAAACGGAATTGCATGAATGAACTATTCAGTTAACATAGGCCTGTTGACTAAACGTCAAGTGACAGAGACTTGAACATTGATAAATAAAACTTTATATTTCTATTAGACGTAAAAAAAGAGGTAGATGTTTTTGCAAACACTTCAATTTGATTGTTTAACAAAATATTACTTGCAAAACAGTAAGAATTTCATGCCGACTATGCAGGCTTAGTACTGTAGGACCGTGTAAGGGTTGTAAACCTGATATCCTTCTTTCTTGTCTGCAAGCAGTTCAAATTGAAAAGGAACGACATCCCCTTTATTATGAGAATGTTCTTCATTCATTTCCAAATCATTTTTATCATAGCTTGAACTTGAACATGAAAAATTAAGATCTGAACAGACTTTCATAATCAGACTATTTGTATGTGGTTAGTATGTGTCATGCATTGTTTACGGTCAGCAGTCCCTGAAATGACGTAGCAAACTGTTACAACGTTACAAATCCCTTTCAACTTTGTTTGGAGCAAGCAATAAATGATCAATTTTTTAGTCCTTTTTCATCATGAAAATGGACTTAATTCCAGGATTTCTTGACGGATTATTGAATTTAGGGATATGACAAACCTATATGAGGTTAAATCTCAATTTTGTGGGGAGGCATAGCAGGACCACTTGATTTGACATTATATTCACAAAGTGTACTTTGTATTCACACACTATAAATACCTTGAATAAATATTTCAATATATATGGATGACCTTGACCTGCCTATCAAAATTACTGTTTTAGGAATGTTTTTTGACATAATGAATGATTAGATTTGGTCATGTACATGAAATCAACATGGTAGGTACTAATGTATGATAAGAATTAAAGATGGCCTGGTACAAAAGTTTTCTGTTCAACTATATACCTAAAAGAGCTATAGATTCTCCTTAGTTAAGTTAAATAATTTTTGAATTTTAAAAATAGCATGTGTAATTTTCAAGTTATGAGCGATCAAAATTAAAAATTTGTTTAATTTGTTTAAAAAATGTGATGTCTGAAAAGGGAAACACCTAAAAAAAAAATTGTTTTTATATACATAAATTTCTTCCCTTAATTTCAGGCCTTGAAAATGTTCAAAATGCCTTTTCCAACCTGAGGGGTTGGTTATGGTAAAGATCAAATCCTCTTCATTAGAATTATCTTCCCTTTTTCGAAGGGAAATGGCAGATTGTTTAAAAACATTAGAAATAAATAATTATATAAGAACCTAGAGACTATATCCTGTTCATACACATAAGAGTAACACAACAATGTGCATATTTGCACCTAAATCTTGTAAAAATGTACTGTGAAACGGCCAATTTATAACCATTTGGAGGAAATTTGTTGCTTTCTTCATGTTTTGTAGTTTTGAGTGGATTTGGATGCCTCTGTGTGTATATTCATTGCATTATTGTTTGAAATCATGCCATCAGGCTTTACAGCCTGTCCAGTGTAGCATATAACTGAATATGGATGAAGTTTTATTCCTCACATCCCCAAAGCAACATTATATACAAAGAGAGGAAAATTTTAACAACCGATTTATAACCACTTTTGGCTTAAAAAGAATTATCTTCCAAATATGAAATGGAGAATGTGCCTTGTAACATTTTATGATCCGTCTTTAATACCGCATTATAAAAAACATTGGCAGCTACCAAGAGGGTTTTGTTGGGTGAATATACAAAAAGATAAAGTTCCGTTTCATAAAATGTGTTTGGCTCTCTTTCCAGCTAGATCTACTGTACTTCATAGAATTGGATGGCTCGTAATTTTCACCTTTTCCATAAACAATGGAGATTTAATTGGACTTTGAAATTAATACATATATTCTCTCAAGCTTGTATTTGACCGTATTTTTATTGTATTTGAGCTTTTGGAAAATTGCGATTTCTTATTGTAGAAACATTTATGTTGACCATAAATATGGATGAAATTACACCTTTTGTTATTTTTGTGCTAATATGAATATGGAAATAAAAAAGATATGGGCATAAAGAGGTTTTGACATAAAAGATTGAGTCGTAAAGTTTGAAGCAGTGGCCATTTGTAGAAGGCCGGCATGGTTCTGAGAGTATCAGGTTTAGTCATTTGCAGAGTTCATGATAGTTTCTTTCATAACGAGATATTTTGTTTTTCAGTAGAAACGTATGGCCACTTTTACCACATACATACATGAATGAAGAATTTAGTAGTCTGCTATTCTGGCAACTATTACCACATACATACATGAATGAAGAATTTGGTAGTCTGCTATACTGGCAACTATTACCACATACATAAATGAATGAAAAATTTGGTAGTCTGCTATTCTGGCAACTATTACCACATACATATATGAATGAAGAATTTGGTAGTCTGCTATTCTGGCAACTATTACCACATACATACATGAATGAAGAATTTGGTAGTCTGCTATTCTGGCAACTATTACCACATACATACATGAATGAAGAATTTGGTAGTCTGCTATTCTGGCAACTATTACCACATACATATATGAATGAAAAATTTGGTAGTCTGCTATTCTGGCAACTATTACCACATACATACATGAATGAAGAATTTGGTAGTCTGCTATTCTGGCAACTATTACCACATACATATATGAATGAAAAATTTGGTAGTCTGCTATTCTGGCAACTATTACCACATACATACATGAATGAAGAATTTAGTAGTCTGCTATTCTGGCAACTATTACCACATACATATATGAATGAAGAATTTGGTAGTCTGCTATTCTGGCAACTATTACCACATACATACATTAATGAAGAATTTGGTAGTCTGCTATTCTGGCAACTATTACCACATACATACATGAATAAAGAATTTGGTAGTCTGCTATTCTGGCAACTATTACCACATACATATATGAATGAAAAATTTGGTAGTCTGCTATACTGGCAACTATTACCACATACATACATGAATGAAGAATTTAGTAGTCTGCTATTCTGGCAACTATTACCACATACATACATGAATGAAGAATTTGGTAGTCTGCTATTCTGGCAACTATTACCACATACATATATAAATGAAAAATTTGGTAGTCTGCTATTCTGGCAACTATTACCACATACATACATGAATGAAGAATTTGGTAGTCTGCTATTCTGGCAACTATTACCACATACATACATGAATGAAGAATTTGGTAGTCTGCTATTCTGGCAACTATTACCACATACATACATGAATGAAGAATTTGGTAGTCTGCTATTCTGGCAACTATTACCACATACATATATGAATGACAAATTTGGTAGTCTGCTATTCTGGCAACTATTACCACATACATATATGAATGAAGAATTTGGTAGTCTGCTATTCTGGCAACTATTACCACATACATATATGAATGAAGAATTTGGTAGTCTGCTATTCTGGCAACTATTACCACATACATACATGAATGAAGAATTTGGTGGTCTGCTATTCTGGCCACTTTTACCACATACATACATGAATGAAGAATTTGGTAGTCTGCTATTCTGGCAACTATTACCACATACATACATGAATGAAAAATTTGGTAAATTGCTATTCTGGCAACTATTACCACATACATACATGAATGAAGAATTTTGTAGTCTGCTATTCTGGCAACTATTACCACATACATACATGAATGAAGAATTTAGTAGTCTGCTATTCTGGCAACTATTACCACATACATACATGAATGAAGAATTTAGTAGTCTGCTATTCTGGCAACTATTACCACATACATATATGAATGAAAAATTTGGTAGTCTGCTATTCTGGCAACTATTACCACATACATACATGAATGAAGAATTTGGTAGTCTGCTATTCTGGCAACTATTACCACATACATACATGAATGAAGAATTTGGTAGTCTGCTATTCTGGCAACTATTACCACATACATATATGAATGACAAATTTGGTAGTCTGCTATTCTGGCAACTATTACCACATACATACATGAATGAAGAATTTGGTAGTCTGCTATTCTGGCAACTATTACCACATACATACATGAATGAAGAATTTGGTAGTCTCCTATTCTGGCAACTATTACCACATACATATATGAATGACAAATTTGGTAGTCTGCTATTCTGGCAACTATTACCACATACATATATAAATGAAGAATTTGGTAGTCTGCTATTCTGGCAACTTTTACCACATACATACATGAATGAAAAATTTGGTAGTCTGCTATTCTGGCAACTATTACCACATACATACATGAATGAAAAATTTGGTAGTCTGCTATTCTGGCAACTATTACCACATACATACATGAATGAAGAATTTGGTAGTCTGCTATTCTGGCAACTATTACCACATACATACATGAATGAAAAATTTGGTAGTCTCCTATTCTGGCAACTATTACCACATACATATATGAATGACAAATTTGGTAGTCTGCTATTCTGGCAACTATTACCACATACATACATGAATGAAGAATTTGGTAGTCTGCTATTCTGGCAACTATTACTACATACATATATGAATGAAAAATTTGGTAGTCTGCTATTCTGGCAACTATTACCACATACATACATGAATGAAGAATTTGGTAGTCTGCTATTCTGGCAACTATTACCACATACATACATGAATGAAGAATTTGGTAGTCTGCTATTCTGGCAACTATTACCACATACATACATGAATGAAGAATTTGGTAGTCTGCTATTCTGGCAACTATTACCACATACATATATGAATGAAAAATTTGGTAGTCTGCTATTCTGGCAACTATTACCACATAAATATATGAATGAAAAATTTGGTAGTCTGCTATTCTGGCAACTATTACCACATACATATATGAATGAAGAATTTGGTAGTCTGCTATTCTGGCAACTATTACCACATAAATATATGAATGAAAAATTTGGTAGTCTGCTATACTGGCAACTATTACCACATACATACATGAATAAAGAATTTGGTAGTCTGCTATTCTGGCAACTATTACCACATACATACATGAATGAAGAATTTGGTAGTCTCCTATTCTGGCAACTATTACCACATACATATATGAATGACAAATTTGGTAATCTGCTATTCTGGCAACTATTACCACATACATACATGAATGAAGAATTTAGTAGTCTGCTATTCTGGCAACTATTACCACATACATACATGAATGAAGAATTTGGTAGTCTGCTATTCTGGCAACTATTACCACATACATACATGAATGAAGAATTTGGTAGTCTGCTATTCTGGCAACTATTACCACATACATACATGAATGAACAATTTGGTAGTCTGCTATTCTGGCAACTATTACCACATACATACATGAATGAAAAATTTGGTAGTCTGCTATTCTGGCAACTATTACCACATACATATATGAATGAAAAATTTGGTAGTCTGCTATTCTGGCAACTATTACCACATACATACATGAATGAAAAATTTGGTAGTCTGCTATTCTGGCAACTATTACCACATACATACATGAATGAAGAATTTAGTAGTCTGCTATTCTGGCAACTATTACCACATACATACATGAATGAAGAATTTGGTAGTCTGCTATTCTGGCAACTATTACCACATACATACATGAATGAAGAATTTGGTAGTCTGCTATTCTGGCAACTATTACCACATACATACATGAATGAAGAATTTGGTAGTCTGCTATTCTGGCAACTATTACCACATACATACATGAATGAAGAATTTGGTAGTCTGCTATTCTGGCAACTATTACCACATACATACATGAATGAAGAATTTGGTAGTCTGCTATTCTGGCAACTATTACCACATACATACATGAATGAAGAATTTAGTAGTCTGCTATTCTGGCAACTATTACCACATACATACATGAATGAAGAATTTGGTAGTCTGCTATTTCTATATTTACATTTGATTTCTAAAGCTAAAGCGATATTTAATAATAATGATGTGGGTTTCTTATAACGTGCAATGTCACGTTCTGGTTTTTTATAACGTGCAATGTCACGTTTCTGGTTTCTTATAATGTGCAATGTCACGTTTCTGGTTTCTTATAACGTGCATTGTCACGTTTCTGGTTTCTTATAACGTGCATTGTCACGTTTCTTATAACGTGCAATGTCATGTTTCTGGTTTCTTACAATGTGCAATGTCAGGTTTCTGGTTTCTTATAACGTGCAATGTCTTGTTTCTGGTTTCTTATAATGTGCAATGTCACGTTTCTGATTTCTTATAACGTGCATTATCACGTTTCTTATAACGTGCAATGTCATGTTTCTGGTTTCTTATAACGAGCAATGTCACGTTTTTGGTTTTTTAAAACGTGCAATGTCACGTTTCTGGTTTCTTATAACGTGCAATGTCACGTTTCTGGTTTCTAATAACGTGCAATGTCACGTTTCTGGTTTCTTATAACGTGCAATGTCACGTTCTGGTTTCTTATAACGTGCAATGTCACGTTTCTGGTTTCTTATAACGTGCAATGTCACGTTTCTGGTTTCTTATAACGTGCAATGTCACGTTTCTGGTTTCTTATAACGTGCAATGTCACGTTTCTGGTTTCTTATAACGTGCAATGTCTTGTTTCTGGTTTCTTATAACGTGCAATGTCACGTTTCTGGTTTCTTATAACGTGCAATGTCTTGTTTCTGGTTTCTTATAACGTGCAATGTCTTGTTTCTGGTTTCTTATAATGTGCAATGTCACGTTTCTGGTTTCTTATAACGTGCAATGTCTTGTTTCTGGTTTCTTGTCACGTTTCTGGTTTCTTATAACGTGCAATGTCTTGTTTCTGGTTTCTTATAACGTGCAATGTCACGTTTCTGGTTTCTTATAACGTGCAATGTCACGTTTCTGGTAACGTGCAATGTCTTGTTTCTGGTTTCTTATAAGGTGCAATGTCTTGTTTCTGGTTTCTTATAACGTGCAATGTCTTGTTTCTGGTTTCTTAGAACGTGCAATGTCTTGTTTCTGGTTTCTTATAACGTGCAATGTCACGTTTCTGGTTTCTTATAACGTGCAATGTCTTGTTTCTGGTTTCTTGTAACGTGCAATGTCACGTTTCTGGTTTCTTATAACGTGCAATGTCTTGTTTCTGGTTTCTTATAACGTGCAATGTCACGTTTCTGGTTTCTTATAACGTGCAATGTCACGTTTCTGGTAACGTGCAATGTCTTGTTTCTGGTTTCTTATAAGGTGCAATGTCTTGTTTCTGGTTTCTTATAACGTGCAATGTCTTGTTTCTGGTTTCTTAGAACGTGCAATGTCTTGTTTCTGGTTTCTTATAACGTGCAATGTCACGTTTCTGGTAACGTGCAATGTCACGTTTCTGGTTTCTTATAACGTAGAATATCACGTTTCTGGATTCTTATAACGTGCAATGTCACGTTTCTACACTATCTCCTTGTGCACCAGTCAAGTTCTCCGGCTGCCATATGAGTCGGCCCACAGGAACTTGACCGGACCATGCAGGATGGGAAGTGAATGAACACCACGTTTTCACGCTTCTTTTTTCAAATAGCATTTAGAGAACCAGGTAGGATGTTACTGTCCTACCATCAGGGCCAATGGCTTGACATCCCCTCCGAAGGAAGGTGTGCATCATTCAACCATTGTCACTTCTCTCAACAGCTGAATAAGAAGTAGGAGCTGCAGACAAAATGCTTCAGCTGTAATATTTGGCATATCTGTCTGAATAGCTGTGAAAAAACGAGTTAGACCTGACTGAGCCTTTGAACCCGGGTTTTCTGCATCTCAGTCGTGTGATCTGAGCTACCTGTTCTCCTAACAAAACAGTAGCTCAGTTGGCAGAGCACACTACTGATTTAGCTATAGCTAATGTTTTTGTGTTGTATTCAGTAGGGACAAGTCTTTTAAGTGAATGATCCACGTCATTCATTACCTTACACTCATAAACATAGGCAGGATTTGGAGGAACTTTATATCGTTTGTGTGGTGATTGTTTGTATTTTGGCATAATTGTGTGACCCCTCCCCCACCTAAAACCCCCTTCACCTTCACCCCCATCTCCTTTTCAATAGGCAAATCCCACCTATGCTTATATGAACTGGGATACATAACATGAAACCTGTGTCACTTCTATTATATTCATTCTTATTGATCAGATGAAAGGCCTTGCATATGCAGACAGTCTGTATAAGGTTAAGATTCTGAAAGACCAAAAAACAGAAACATTAAAACAAACTTGACAGCTTCGGCATTTATGAAATATGAGGCAGTTTCCCTGCTTCGTCTGAATTAATAAATCCTGAGATATGCCTCACATTAATATTCTTCGCATCTGCAACCTGCTCAAATAAAATCACTCATGTCACCCACTTACTGCTACTGTTTCACCTCCAAGCCCTGCCACGATGATAAATAAGAGATAAAGCTTAAAATCAAAAATATGTCCCAAATCATGTTAGATGCCAGGATCTTCCTCCAAGCACTTATGCCTTATCATTCTTTGTCAAATTTACACAAAGCTGAACATACATATATCTTATGAATCATATCACAAACTAGAAGAATTTAACATTGCTCAACAAATTGATGGTCTCAGCCCTACTTCTGTGTTACCTTATAACAAAATGCATCTTTTTCCTTATCTTTATGCTATTAGGCTGGAATTGATAAATTCCAACAAGTAAAATATTCTTCGCTCTGTGAAGACATTCATCATAGGAACAGGTCTGTCCATTTTAATCAACTTTTGGTTGGTGAAAATGCATACATGTAATAAATGCTTGGGATAATCAAAAACAATCACGGGACGAGGTATGATGGATGGTTCAGCATAAATGCGTAGATGCCAGTTTTAGCAGATTGAAATTTCCGAGCCCCATTGTCTAATTGATGGATTGATTCCTTCCATCATTGCTGACTAAATTTTTGAGGTGTGTGTTCATTTTTTGGTTTACGAATGCTTTAAATTTTTCTTTCAAAGGTGTATTTTCCTTTTTCATAACTGATTTAGGCCTGTTATTTTTTGCATGGATGGGGAGCTATTCAAGGGAAGGTAATTTCAAGGAATCAAAAATAAGAGGCAGGGTAATGAGGTGACCTTCAGATGCAACTAAATTTGCTATCAGATACAACTAATGGTTAGAAGTTGACATTTAGCAATATTTCAAGTCAAAAGAATTGTAAATATTTTTTGTTTCAGTTTTTTTGTGTTCTGCTTAAGATTTTTCATAAATATATTGTTCCAGTGCCAATGTTGTTTTAGCTTTTTATTTTTCATGAATTGGATCAAAATCATTTGGATTTTAAAGGTAAGTTGCATAACTGTTAAGGGTTGTCAGGTGATCAGTGGCTTTTCTGTCTTCAAGCCCCATCATCTAATGGATTGATTGATTTCTTTCATCATTGCTGACAAATTTTTGTCATGTGTGTCTCTTTTTGGGTTACAAATCTTCTGTTTTCAAAACTATTTTCCTCTTCATAACTGATTTTGACATGTTATTTTTGCAGGTAAAAAAAGGTAGTCTTGGGGTAGTCAACTTCACTAAAGCAAAAATATGGACCAGATATAAATAAAGTGATCTTTAACTAAAATTCTCTCAGACAACCAATGACTAGAAATGATATTCCTTCCTAAGCTGTGTCAAGTTCAAATAATTGTTATAAATATTTCATTTGATCAATTATCTATGTCGTGCTATAATGTTTTATAATTATAATAGTGGCAATAGCCAGTCTGTGGGGATTTTTCTTGGGATGGGCCAAAATTAAAAGGATGTCAGACCTCAAATGGGATGCAGACCTCAAATGGGACGTCAGACCTCAAATGGGACATCAGACCTCAAATGGGACGTCAGACCTCAAATGGGACGTCAGACCTCAAATGGGACGTCAGACCTCAAATGGGACATCAGACCTCAAATGGGACGTCAGACCTCAAATGGGACGTCAGACCTCAAATGGGACGTCAGACCTCAAATGGGACGTCAGACCTCAAATGGGACGTCAGACCTCAAATGGGACGTCAGACCTCAAATGGGACATCAGACCTCAAATGGGACGTCAGACTTCAAATGGGACATCAGACCTCAAATGGGACGTCAGATCTGCCAAGAAGAACTAGTACCTAACCTGTACTTTGTCACTTTTACTGGTTGTGCAAGAAATGAAGTCAAATAAGTTTTTTGGCCATTTGGCATGATTCTTGTGCTCCTAGGTTTGGCAAATTCTTGCCATGTGTGCAACCTCTCGCTTTTCCACATTTTCTCATCACCCTAGCTCTCTTCCTTTTGTCTGGATCCTACAGAAAATTTTGTCTTTTGTTAACCTTGTATCATATTTCGCAATAATCATTTTCTAATGGATTTATGAGTCCAGATAATGGAGTCATCACCTCCACTCTTTTATGCCTCATTGCCCTTTTATGCCTCATTGCCATATCATGTGCCGCTGTCATCAATAACCTCACCCTAATTATCATCACCTCCACTCTTTTATGCCTTATTGCACTTTTATGCCTCATTGCCATATCATGTGTCGCTGTCATCAATAACCTCACCCTAATTATCATCTACCTTAGATAAACTAAACTTATGAATATAATAATAGTATTTGTTTTATCAATTTATTACTATTGCTCCAATTACACAGATTTACTTCTCTCCTTCTACTCAATGGTGTTCAACTTTAGACCAAAAATCTTCGATTTTGGGCCAACATTAGCAACTTAATTTGGACTAAAATCTTTTATTTTGAAAGACGATAGGGAAAACTGAAAGCTAGACATCCCTGATTCTGCTTCATGGGTACCAAATACGGCCATAATTCTCTTTCACGAAGTAGGGGGGACAGTGTTTTTCATAAACCATATGTAGGTTTTTTTTGGTTTTTTCTTTTGGAAAGTAGGGAGACTTTCTCCCAAGAATTACGGCCCTGGCCCCAAGACCCTATTTAAATTACAAAATTAAAAACACATTTGGCACATTGAACTCTGACTGTCTCAGTGCCATCAAACCTCAACAAACTACATTAAAAAAAAAAAAATACTGGCAAGATAGATAAACCGTGAGCACATGAACATAAATCACCAATCACTTCTGCCTACATAACAACATTAACCATGTATTGTTTTATTTCTAATTACTTAACTGTTTGTAGCCTTATTAAACTTTTCATCAGTTTAAAATACTCTTTGTATAACTTCATGTTTTAATTGTGAACATGATAGAGTTTCTTTTTCAAATTGAAATTGTTAAATACTTTTTGATTGTTAAACACTTTTTAAACTGTTAAAACACTTTTAAATTGTTAAACACTTTATAAATTGTTGAAAACTTTTAAATATTCTTTTCTTTACAGATTGCTCTCCAAATACCAGTAAACCAATGTTTTCAGTCGGTTATCATGATTGCAATAGCTACCTCTTACAAGATTTAACCAGCATTAACTGGATCTTGAAGGTCCATTGACATCTAGAAGTTTGTTTTGGGGAAGGAGCTTTAAATTTTGACGATAAGAAATGCTAATTTTCAAAGATAAGATGTGTCTACACATTTGTGAACAATGTGGGTATAAAGCAGATATGAATAATAAGACGAGCATGAATGATTCTTATTGTATCCATTGTAAGTTTTTTGCTACTTATTCATTCATTTAGATTCTAAAAGCAATTTTCAATTTGCTTATGCAAATTGTGGTGTTTGACCAATCACATCTGCTTATTTTCTTAAGTAAATGTCATATTTTTGAAGCATGTGCCATAACTTTTTGAAGAGGAGTTGCTGACTTTGATCAAATCATTTCTAGGTTTTAACCGTTAACCCAGTCACTTAACACCCCCTACCCCAAACACATAGGCAGAAAAAAACCCATTTATTTCATTTTCCAAAACCAGTTAAAGAAATAACATAGGTTTTGTCTGTACTCCCTTTCACACAACATAGAAACCACAATGTTATGCTTCAATTCCATAGAAGATTCCATAGAGCTTTGATTTCAGTTAATTAAATTTCAGAGTTATGACTGATCAGAGTTTGAAGGAGTTTTTAGGGCCAGGGGAGGGGGGGGTATGACCAGGGGGTGGGTATGACCAATGTTGGCAGTTACTTATCAAGCAAAGAGGTAAAGACCTATTTGAAAATTGTTGCTTTGAAAATTAGTAGGGACCATCACCTCACCATGATATGATTTTATTATATGCTAAACTTAGATCATTTTCAAGAAATGTTCCTCAACTTAAAGGGTTAGCACTTGTATTATTTTTTTTCATTTTTTGCCCAAAACCATTGGATATGTCAGGAAAATAATTCAACAGATTCTTTTAAAATGAACTATGATGTATCACCTAAAGAAAAGAAGTTTTGTAGAATTGATTGTCTTTGTAATACATTAAGATTGTCTTTGTAATACATTAAGATCGTCTTTGTAATACATTAAGATTGTCTTTGTAATACATTAAGATTGTCTTTGTAATGCATTGACAATTGTTGAGGAAGTGAGGATGAGGGCACCAACTTTGTACAGTAGACTTTCCACACCAGTCATTTCTACACCTCATATCTGCTCAGGAAGATCACATGTTGAAGTAGTCCCTCACCGTTGAGTTTCTTTAAGCCCACTTTCATTTGAGATAAACCTACTTTGATCACCAAAAGCCTGCTTTGATCACCAAACTGATCATTTAAGATTGATCATATATGGGGTGCTATGAAACTTGTCCCAACTTTGTTAAATGGCAACCTTAAAATTGGCTTAAAAATTGGGCAAAAAGGGCAGTTAAATCTTTGAAGGGTACGGTCCATAAGAGGGTAAAAAAAGCTTGAACTAACAAAGGTCAACAGCATACTCTATTATTTCAAAAAAATTGACAATCAACTTTAGAAAAGCAAATAATTACAATGTGGACAAACCTCCCCATCATCCTTCCCTAGCCCCCTCCTCTAGCCCCCTCCCTCCCCCTCCTCCACAGTCCATTCCCTCAAAATAGGCCACATTTATTTGTGATGCTTTTCGAAATAGAAGAAATGAGAGTTTCTCTTGGGACAACAAAACCTAATTTATTATCCTATAATTGCAACCAGATTTGGAAAGCAATATGTACAATCAGGATTTTAGTGATAATCTGCTGTGCTGCCCTCCATTTGTATTTTGTTTTGTAAATTTGATTTAGCGGAAGCTATAGCCTCATATTAGAGCAGGTTGCCTAGGAATGGATCAGTGTTGAAGTCTTGTGAGTTTACAATGGAATTATATATAGGCACCCTTATTCTCACATTCTCAACAATTGTTAATGTATTTTACAGAAAATCTATTTAACTTTTTTACTATTTGAATCATTTTTCCTTAAACTTTCTTTAAGTGGTGAATTATAAATATGCACTTGTCAGTTGTATAACTCACCCCTGCTACCCCCAGCAATGTCAGTCAAAGGTGAGTCATTGACATATGAAATAGTGACTCACATGTGCATCATTGTACCAAATTGTTAGTCACCTGAGTGACTCTGGGGTGGGTCAATTTACTTCAGGCCCATTGACTTTGTACAGAGGTGATCGATTTGGGGTGAGTCATTTCACAAAAAATGTCAGTCACCTAAGTGACTGAGGGGTGCATCAATATACACATTTTGTCCACCCACTTTGGTGCAATGACTCACCTTGTCCGGGGGTGTAGGGGTGAGTCACACAATTGACAAGTGCAATACCGTCCCTTACTAGATTATATTTTACTCATTTCTGACATGTGCTATGGTTTTTAAGTCTCAAAATTACAGGAAAAATATGATAAAATATATAAATACTTGGAGGAATCTGAGGCTGTGACATCACAACTAGTTTGATTTCAGTCGTTGCTACACAAATGATACCAACTTTAAACTTAAATATCTCATAATGGAAGAAGATTTGTAATGCTTTCTTTACCATTTTGTTTTTTTGAAGCCTTTCTTTTTTAATACAAAATGGACTTGCTTGACTGCAGAGAGTGTTACATCAACTTCTACAATCTGCTTTATACACAAGGCATTTTCCCACAAACTTATTTAAACTCTTCACATGTAATATTTCTGTAACAGAACAAGACAGTTTCTTCGCAATTCAGTATGTGTTTCTCTCCTTATCATGTAAGATTTTCATGGCTGACCACTCAACTTTATTGATATTTGTAAAAAACAACATGTCATTACAGCTCGGACAAGAAGAAAGGAGATCTTCAGAATTCAGCAGGAAACATGGAAGTACCAAATTGAATATGCATAGGTTCGGCACCTCGGCACTTTGGATAAATATTCTGTTTCTGATTTAATTTTTGTCTTTAGTAATGAGATTCATTAATTATGCTTTTGTTGCACTAATTGCAATAGTATTGAAGGATTATTTAAATGGAAGAATTTCTTAAGAGTGTAATGACCCGTAATGTGAATATCTGTATAGATAAGTTTTGCCACAGTTGAGAAGTGACTACAGTACAAAACGTCTATTAATGTTCAGAATCTTTAAAAAGAGTTGTGTTATTGTTTCTCTTATTGGAAGAAGAGAATGGAATTTATTTCAATATAATTTTACCATGTTTTGATATTTGATGTAGATATTGTTATTTTCTATCATGACCTTGCATAGGATTAAGGTCCTAAGATATGCAAATCAGTTGTTTTCTCAGAAAAATGAATAAATATGTACAAGAACACTTGTTATCTTTCTTTGTACTTTTAAGATTAGTGTCTTGAAGCAAACTCCCTTAAGGCCATATGGATAGATCAAAGCAACATTAATTATGTCATGGAAGTATGACATGGTAATATTGCTTAGAATATATTGAATACCATGTAAATAGCACAAACTCCCACTATGGTTGATTAAAAAGTGGGTGTCATTGACCGCGTTCACTGAAGTTTCTTCCATATTATTTATTTCCTGTAAACAATTCTGAGTAAAACAGTCTTCAATTTTTTTAAACAAAACAAAATTCATGGCAGATTAAAGGTGTTTTTATTCTTTTTTCAGATCAAAGTTTTTAGTCTATTTATGCAATTTATTTGGGAAATTTTTAAAGGACAAGTTCAGTGGTCAAGCATATCCATCTTATATGAAAGAGGACTTCAAAAGAAACACAATGGTGAAGAAAGCATTTAAAAATCTTATTCGATTAAAAAAATATTAAAGTTTATCTCTTTATAAAGAGATAAACTTTATAATAGGCCCGTTCCGCAGCTTATGTTTGTCTGGAGTTAAATTTGTTTTTGTGCAAATTATTAAAAACAAATTTTAATGATTTTTTTGAAAATTTTCTCCCAATTTGAAGTCTTTTGTAAAGCATTTTGAACAAATTAAAAATCGGTCTTTGATTTGCCATTTGAATAACATTTGGTAAAATATTGATAATGGAAGATAGAAATCAGGAAATGCTATAGAATGACACCAACAAATTAATGCTACAAAAATGCCAGATAATGATAAGAACAAATTCAAGAGAATGATACGATTAAAAAGATGCCCGAGTCTGAAAATTGCAGATGATGATTAGGAAAATGGTAGAATATACTAGAGGAATTGTAATCTGTACTCCGTTGGAAAAAGGCATAGCTACACCACTTTGGAATATGGTGCAAGAATTGTTTCAGGATTACAAATGCATTCTAACCACTAAGTTTGTGTTCCTTTGTCTGCAAGTGTAGTACAGACTGTATTCTGCTTTAGTTAGATTTATCAGACTTTATATCACTGTCCAGAGTCACTTGCACTCTCATCTTCCCCTTATCAACATTTTTTTATGAATTTGCAAATACTTCCTTTAGGGAAAAAAACATTTCATCCTAACAGAGTGAGTGGTCAGTTTTTATCAGTGACCTTTGGAAAATTATCAAAAGAAACAAATTTAACTGAGGAAGGAAGGAAGGGTATGTATCAGAAATGACCAGTCCTGTGACCAGTCTGTTCATTTCCTCTGACAGTGGACAATTATCTTCCAAATGAAATATTTTCTGTGAAAATTGTTTGATGGACAAAGTTTATCTTCATGTGTGGTGCACATGATGACATTTTGTAACCTGTGGTTTTGAATCCAACTGAGGTTGTGGATTTGTTCCCTTTTTTTTTTTTTTTGAGAATTTAATCTGGATGTGATATATACTTAGTGTAGATTATTACCAGTAGTTTGAAAGGTTCTTAGGTGGGTTGACACCAAAGGGGCACTAGGGAAAACACCCACACCCTGGGTTAGGGATTATAACCCCACCAATGTGGGGCTTTCTGTGATTTCCATAAAATAATAAGACACATTTTTTAATTATGTAAAAGAGTTTTTCTCAAGTTTAAGACTCCTTTCTGGAAGGCTAGTCCTCATCCCCCTCACCCCTTTCCCCAGGATCCTCTTTCCCCATGGACAAAATACCAACACTGACCAGTAGATTTAAATTTGTTTTTCAAATTTATTCTTTGATGACTAATAAAAATAGCTTTCCCATAATCAATTTTAGTGTGCCTAAGTTTCAGTAATCTTTGTAAAACATTTTCATTACTATTTCTTACAAATTAGTATTTTCGTTACCACACATTTTTAGAGAAGGCAGTGGCATATTGGTGGGGGCTGCAGCCCCACCTCCCCCCCCCCCCACCACCCCTAAAAAAAAAAAAAATCCACAATAAAAATTGCAAACTGAAGCTCTCAGCAGGCTATTGTTATCCTCTTTTCTTACCATAAATCTTGAATAAATTGTATGACATAACACATAACAACCTTTTTATTTATCTCCAATCCGTTTTGTTCTTTGACAATGGCGTGAATAAAACCACGTCCACCTTTGCATCAATTGTTACCGGGAGTCTCTTGAAGTCACGGTTTTCAGGGTATGACAGGCAAATCCATGTAGAGGCCTAAACTAACACGCCGCTTTCAGTTTTTGTTTTTTTGTTTTTTTTTGTTGTACAATTGTGTACGATTAACTGCATGATGCACAAATGTACGCGCATAGGTATGCGACATATACCAAGCCCGGAGCTATAATTTAATTACTGTACTTATAAAAGGCACGTCATAGCCTTTTTTTTAACAAACTAACTGGCCCCCATTCCTTTTGATTTCCCCTCGTGATCAGTTTTTGACCCTAGAAAAATATCCTTATGAAATAAATATATTAAGATAATAAATGATAGATTAAGATCGAACTCAATAGTGTGCACCGATAGCTGGTATGTACATTATTACATAAAGATGTGGACGTACCAGACCTGCTAGGCCGAACGTGAACAAGAAAGACACAGTACGAAACAGCAGGGAATAAATAGCTATTTTTTCAAAACCGTCCCTCCATGACACAGGCACACTCTTCATAATGGTAAAGCACTCATAGATTTTGGATCACTTTATTACGTGGAATTAAGAAAACCCAAACTTCAAATACTGTGCTTTAAAAGAAGAAAAATATTATCATTTTATTAATGTCTTTGTCAGGGTTGGACACTTACTTATAGTTACTAAACCGGCAATATAAAAACAACATTTTGATGAAAATTGGTCAACTAGTAAAGGAACACATTGTATAGACCACGGCTGCTTAATTTAATGACATGCGTATAACACCCTGTCAAAAATTTCACCTCAGTTTAAGGAGGAAGAGAGGGGGGGTGGGGGTGGGGGGGGGCATTACGCCACTGAAAGAAGGTCAACTTTTTAAACAAAAATTGGAATTGAAATTTTCAACATTTCCCGCAGGCGGGGGATACCTTTATACTAGTCAGATAACATGTAACTGTAGTATACGCTATAGCCACTCCATGGCTGCTAGTATTGCCTTGAAAGTAGTGCCTTACTGAGTGAGGTGTTAATCTCACTACCCTTATACCTGCTATTAAATTTAGTCGATCAGATGGACCCTTTAAATTCTTCCCCTTCTTCTCCCCCTTCCTCCCCTCCCCCTCCCCTTCCCCTCCCCTCCCCTTCCCCTCCCCCCTCCCCCCCCATCCCCATCCCTAATGTATTATGCCGCTCCTACACCCAGTGTGCCCGCTCCTACCCAATGTGCAACAATTGATTGGGGTCATGGGATCATTAACCTCACATGTTCTTATATATCCCCGTGAGGTAGTGTTTACCAGGAAGACCATGTATACACTCCAACGGTGCAGACACAATGCACATTTATATCATGTAATTTGTTGCTGTAAATGATATTCTCCACACTGTTTCTATAACATTTCTTAGAAAATGTCCTTGAAAAAAAATGCTGATGTCCCATTCGGACTCATAAATATCGAAGCCTCACGTTTTGCCTTGCCGAATGCTTAATCATTAAAAGTTATTAACAATTTCACTCTTTCTGTTTTCGTGTTTGAGTATTGACTCTCCATGTATGATATCTCACACGTATTACGTAATCATGTCATCTCAGACGTGAGAGCCTGGGAAGTGATCACGGGTCTGCTTCCGGCCGATATACTCGTTATCATTTGGTTTTTCTATTCATTTTCATTTGCTAAATGAATGCTAATAATAATTGCACGCTCGCTGGAAGCGGCGATCGATCTTAATAATTTTAGTATTTCATTATTTGGACTGGGTTAATTTTCTCCAAGGCGATCATCGATACTCGTCGTGCATGTTAATTACTCAATATAATTGTATTTATTCATCGGGACTGCTTTCCATCATATTTTGTAGGCTTACCTTGAATCTCGTCAGTCATATTCCCACCAAAATTGAACATGTTTAAAGGATTGAACAGTTAAAAGGAATTACAAGATGTTAGGCATGTGGAGTGGTCTGGGATTTTCTTACGAGGATTAGTGTCAATGTTTATGAAACCCGGAGCTGCATAGTCCTGCATGTCTTAGTGTTGGTAGACCCTGGTCGCTCAGACATAAATTTTGGCACCAGGTTGGGGTGTCATAGTGGGTTAAATTGTGACCTAGACCATAAAGGTATTAAAAGTCACAACGATAGGAAGGGATGGGGAATTATTTTTTCGGAGGAAATTTTTCGAGGAGAACATTTTTAGAGGACTAAAGGAATTTGTTCAGGTTGTGGTCATTCTTTACGCCCGTTGTGTCACTGAAGGGTATTGGGCGTATGTTCCACTATAGTCTGATTGGTGTACCACTCTAAATGGGATATAGGCCTACTTTGAGGTTATAAACATGTAAAATGCAGATGTTTTAATTGTTTAAAGACCAAAACGCTAACACCTGGCGTCCCAAGGCGTAGCCAGCATCTGAAAAGTGTGGGGATCAAATCGTAGCGTGCAATGTCATTATCCAAAAAGTGGGGTCAAGACGACCTTGTTAGCGTTATTTTGATATGGTGCGGTATGCCCCACCCCCCTCCTTCCCATGACGTATGTGGTCCCGATGAAATGGCCCACACAAAGTTTTAAGACAAAACACATTAATTAATTCAAATAAATGAAGAGGAAAATGAATTACGAAATGCGGATTCTCATTTTGATCTAGTAAGTATAACAGTCAAAACTACACGAAAACAGCATTTTTATTTGGATGATTATTTTGATCTAATATTTTATTGAAAACGGTCAAAACTTAACGAAAATTATATTTCATATTTTGATTACCAAAGTAGTAAAGTATGCGGATGATAAATTTAGAGAAAATATCCATTATTCAGAAGCGTAGCTAAGGAAGTGGAGGGAGGGGGTGTCGAAAGCAATCTGTGCTGGCGCGCAGTTGTAAGAGGAATCTTAGAAATTGAATTAGCAATCTGGGGAAGACGTCATAAACTATCCCAAAAGCGAATTTTGAAATTAGGCCTATTTAAAGTTTCGACTTTTTGCTCAATAATTCCGGTGACGTGGGGGAGGGGCGGGGGAATTGAACTTGGGATCCGAAATTGTTATTGTTTTTCCCCCTCTGCAAAACAGTCTAAGATACGCCACTGTCCTTGTTCCCCCCCCCCCTCCTCCCCTCCCCTCCCCCTAGCTACGCTGTTCGTAAATAACAACTGGTAAAGATCAGTTGACCACTGATGCTCCTTTTGGCTTGGTTGTCGACTGGCTTATATTCGTCGAACATAAAACAGGGTGTTGAACAAGTGTATACAGGTATATGGTCTTCTCAAATACAAAATGTTAAAGAACTCCTTCCGGATCTAGGGGAATGAAATCAACTTTGGAAATAGAGACAGCATGTGGTTTTTTAACTGAAGATAATCTTGTATAATCGTTCTTTTCTTTCATTTTGTCTTATTTTCCTTGTCATGACCTCTGTGTAGCTATTTTTGAGTCTTTAATACTTCTTTTCAGTTATTCAAACACCTCAAGATTTTTTAAACTTTTGAGTTGTTCTTATGTTACATATATTTTACATTTATATTGACTGAAGACATTAACTGTTACACTACTCCAACGAGTATTGACAACTTACAACCATGATTAAGACCACACTGGAGTGATTATTGGCAGTTAAGTTTTCCTCATATCATAATGGTATCCCTTAGTGGTCCTTTATTTGCACGAGGGGACGATGACCTATACACAGTCGCCATCATAAGTGTATCTACAACACGTATTTAAACATTACTGAGACAGTGATGAGCCAAAATGATAACTCAAATTTCCTTGAAAATCCTCTCCTTCTTAAGGCCCTGAGTTATCTTGTCATTTTAATCACTATCACGGGCATGATAATGTACCAATCATACGAAACACGAATTTTACTGCTGTTTTTGTTAACTGCAAAATAAGAAATTCAAACATCATTGCCTTCACAAACAGAAGACATAAATCAGAAACTCAAACATATTCTGTTTTCCATTTTTTGGACCGAGAGTGAGAGATAAAATTAGTAAAGTTGAAAAATCAGTCTGTTTGCTTTTTCAATTTTACGCTGCCAGTGAATGATTGAACAGATATTTGAAAAAAGTTTTTTTCTTGTACATTTCTAAGTTTTATTTTAGTTGCCTGTCAGAGTTTAAAGCGTATGCAATATTTGTCTTCTTTTTGAAAATGGATTTGGCAAACATTTAGCTGTCAGATTTGTTTATTTTGTAGATGAAATTTACTTTTACAAAAATAACGAAGGAATGAATTCGCTCGCTTTTCTTAAAATGTGCTCCAGAAAAATATTTTTCCTAATGAGAATTCAACGACATGAATGTATGTGTTTCTCGTTTTTGATAGAGTGAGCAAACATTGGTACAACAATGAGGCAATGGGGGAGAGGAAGGGTTGTTATCTTAAATACCATGTTCTCTGTTCGTCTTCAGATTAAGCTGTGATTATTCATTGTCACGCACAGACAACATCTGAACAGAACAATGGAGGAGAGGGGACGGGATAGGGACGAGGAGATGGGACGGGATTGGGACTAGGAGATGGGATGGGATAGGGACGAGGAGAGGGGACGGGATAGGGACGAGGAGATGGAACGAGGAGATGGGACGGGATTAGGACGGGATTGGGACGAGGAGATGGGACGGGATTAGGACAAGGAGATGGGACGGGATAGGGACGAGGAGAGGGGACGGGATAGGGACGAGGAGATGGAACGAGGAGATAGGACGGGATAGGAACGAGGAGATGGGACGGGATTAGGACGAGGAGATGGGACGGGATTGGGACGAGGAGGGGGACGGATAGGGACGAGGAGATGGAACGAGGAGATGGGACGGGATAGGAACGAGGAGATGGGACGGGATTAGGACGAGGAGATGGGACGGGATTGGGACGAGGAGAGGGGACGGGATAGGGACGAGGAGATGGAACGAGGAGATGGGACGGGATAGGGACGAGGGGATGGGACGGGATTGGGACGAGGAGATAAGACGGGATAGGAACGAGGAGAGGGGACGGAATAGGGACGAGGAGAGGGGACGGGATAGGGATGAGGAGATGGAACGAGGAGATGGAACGGGATTAGGATGAGGAGATGGGACGGGATTGGGACGAGGAGATGGGACGGGATTAGGACGAGGAGATGGGACGGGATAGGGACAAGGAGAGGGGACGGGATAGGGACGAGGAGATGGAACGAGGAGATGGGACGGGATAGGGACGGGATTGGGACGAAGAGATGGGACGGGATTGGGACGAGGAGATGGGACGGGATAGGGACGAGGAGATGGGACGGGATTAGGACGAGGAGATGTGACGGAATTGGGACGAGGAGATGGGACGGGATTAGGACGAGGAGATGTGACGAGGAGATGGGACGGGGTAGGGACGAGGAGAGAGGACGGGATTAGGACGAGGAGATGGAACGAGGAGATGGGACGGGATTGGGACGAGGAGATGGGACGGTATTAGGACGAGGAGATGGGACGGGATTTGGACGAGGAGATGGGACGGGATTGGGACGAGGAGATGGGACGGGATTGGGACGGTAGGGATGAGGAGATGGGACGGATTTGGATGTGATGGGATTGGGACGAGGAGATGGACGGGATGGGGACGGGGTAGGGACGAGGAGAGGGGACGGGATTAGGACGAGGAGATGGAACGAGGAGATGGGACGGGATTGGGACGAGGAGATGGGACGGGATTGGGACGAGGAGATGGGACGGGATAGGAACGAGGAGATGGGACGGGATAGGAACGAGGAGATGGGACGGGATTAAGACGAGGAGATGGGACGGGATAAGGACGAGGAGATGGGACGGGGTAGGGAGATGGGACGGAATTGGGAAAAGGGACGGATTAGGGGCGAGGTGATGGGATACGGGCGAAGAGACGAGATGGGACGAGTAGACGGATGCGCTTTTTTTCTTTTTGCACTCCAGAATTGCCATTACAGATTTGTTCAGCCAATCATATACAAGAATGACGATGACGTAATTAAAAATGAATATTCATATACAATTTATGACATATCGTCTGACAAAATAATTTGGGACTTAGTAATTCCCTGACCGCGAGTGAATAACATTACTTTGCCGGAAAACAATGGAAAAACCTGACACTACAGATATGGCACAATTTAAAATGTGCTACGAAGCGAATCCTTCTTTGAATATTGAGGAAGTAGTTAACAATATCTCGGTAAGTGGTGTTCTGAGTGAAGTTCTAACACTCGCTCCTTGTATGAAAATTAAGACATAATTTATAAAGTAGTAGTTGAGCGACTTTTCCTTGCATCAAAGTTACAGCAGTGTTTGCACAATGGAGTATGGGAGTAACTGTAGAATACCCTGGAAATTAAAAGCTCCCTTTTTTAAGGTGAAATGCGTAGTAGCAGTGAGTTTTATTAGGCCCTAACTTCCTAAGTCCCATATTATTTTCCTTTTTGGACAAAAGGTTTCAAGTTTACACTGGGAAAGCGTGCAACATGTATCCTAGTTTCTGGATATGCCTTTGCAATTTGCACAAACATGACGTAATGACAGCCAAAAGTACTAGAAATGGCTAGTTTGAAGTTTTAAATCTAAGTCATTTTCACTCAAATAATTTGACAGTTGCGAAATATTCTTTAAAAAAAAAAAACTACATTAATCGTAGCATATACAGCAGTTCAGTTGGTGTCTGCCAACATATATAAATATGCAACGTTGAACGTCCGAAAGTTGTATATGAATATTCATATTTAATTACGTCATTGTCATTCTTGTATATGATTGGCTGAAAAAATCTGTAAAGGCAATTCTGGCTGCAGAAAAAAAGACGCAGACGGGATAGGGGCGAGGAGACGATATAGAGGCAAGGAGACGGAATAGGGGCAAGGAGACGAGATAGGAGCGTGGAGACGGGACAGGAGAGGGGACGGAATATGGGAGAGGAGACGGGGTGGGGAGAGGGCATAAGAAAGTAGATGTCATTTTTCTATTTTCATCTCTAAAGAAAAGTTTCAAATTAAAAAATATATTCCATAAAAACCCTCATCTCATCATAATCATTTTCATGCCTCATAATGATATATATGATATGTATACAAAATAGGCAAATTTGTGACGTTTTTTCAATTTTGAAATTTCATTCCATTCCATTTGACGGACAAAATTTCTCGACTTATTGCAGAATTGAGGCAGAGTGTTTATATACGCATTTAACGTACTGGACAAAGGACTGGCTCGAGTGGAATGGCCCGACTTTAGGAGGGTGTGCGAAGTCCTTTGAACAGTGCATTAAATGCATACCCAAATACGACTGATGCCAAAATCTTACCATTGTCTATTTTCATGGTTTATAGCCTATTTTCATGGTTTATAACCTATTTTCATGGCTTATAGCCTATTTTCATGGTTTCTAGCCTATTTTCATGGTTTCTAGCCTATTTTCATGGTTTATAGCCTATTTTCATGGTTTATGACCTATTTTCATGGTTTATAGCCTATTTTCATGGTTTATAGCCTATTTTCATGGTTTATAACCTATTTTCATGGTTTATAGCCTATTTTCATGGGTTATAGCCTATTTTCATGGTTTATAACCTATTTCCTTCCAATTTAGCTCAAGTTGTTGCTACCTGTCCATAGAATAATAGATCTTTAAACCATTGCTGTATGAGTTGTGCCATGCACGCTTCATGAAGAAAGGGGGATCCTCGATCCGCCGGTACGTTAATCATTCGTCATCATATGTCAAAGGTCTTGACGGTGAAGCTTTGCCTCCTTGCGGGGTCAAAATACAACCCCATTTTAAGCCTGAAATTTCAGTTCCTTTGTTTTCTTGAATTTGGGTCAGGCTTTTCTAAGCAGACTTAAACGTGCGCAGCCTAAAGGGCGTTTTGATCATTATCAATTCAAAATTTATGCGATAATTCATTTGAAAAGAAAATCACTGCGGATGATGCATTGTATATTCAAAAATTACATTTGATTTTGTCTCATTAAAAACTAAGAAAGGGAATTTCTGGAGTGTGCGATAACTTAATTGGTGTTTCTAATTGTTTCAAATCCTCCGCCTTGATGCAAAGAGCTTCTACTCTTTGCTTGATGCATGGAATTACCCCGAAACAGTAGCGGTGTCTAACAGAGATATTCTAAAACTTATACAAACTAGATCAACGAAAACATAATGCCCTGTAAGGTATATGGAAATAAATTGCTTTAGAATCCATGAAAATAGCAAAACACAAATAGCGAGTCCCGTTCAAATTGCTCAAAGCTGTTGTCAGGTATAGGAACAACTTCGACGGAAATGTTCTATAAATCACAAAAAAAGCTTACATCAAAATCGGTTAAAAAATTTACATTTTCATAATTTTGAATTTTAAGCCATTATTTATTATAATAAATTTTACAAAGTGTATGACATGTATGCATTTAAACAGGAATTTGTTTTTTAAATTCTTCACCAACGTTATTTGGAGCAGTTGAACACTTGAATATGACTAAGAAATTTAAATCTAAGTTAACCAAACTCCCAATAGCAGGACTCCACTCAAGTCTGGTGATCTAAGTTAACCAAACTCCTAATAGCAGGACTCCACTCAAGTCTCGTGATCTAGGTTAACCAAACTCCCAATAGCAGGACTCCACTCAAGTCTCGTGATCTAGGTTAACCAAACTCCCAATAGCAGGACTCCACTAAAGTCTAGTGATCTAGGTTAACCAAACTCCCAATAGCAGGACTCCACTCAAGTCTGGTGATCTAAGTTAACCAAACTCCCAATAGCAGGACTCCACTCAAGTCTGGTGATCTAAGTAACCCAAACTCCCAATAGCAGGACTCCACTCAAGTCTAGTGATCTAAGTTAACCAAACTTCCAATAGCAGGACTGACTCCACTCAAGTCTAGTGATCTAGGTTAACCAAACTCCCAATAGCAGGACTCTACTCAAGTCTGGAGATCTAAGTTAACCAAACTCCCAATAGCAGGACTCCACTCAAGTCTAGTGATCTAAGTTAACCAAACTCCCAATAGCAGGACTCCACTCAAGTCTAGTGATCTAGGTTAACCAAACTCCCAATAGCAGGACTCCACTCCAAGTCTAGTGATTTTCAGTGACTGAAATATTGGACCGAATTGTATATAATTAGATGAAAGATGTTGAGACGTCTCTCTTTCATCAATGATAAATTAACAACTTGTGTATCTTCAAAAGTCTTCAAACTTTGATTGGCAAAATAACTCAGAAACTACAGAAGATTTCACGTTCTGGTGAATAAAAAATATACCTGTCCATATGTCTATATACCTTTGGGGTCAAAATACAACCCCATTTTAAGCCTGAAATTTCAGTTCCTTTGTTTTCTTGAATTTGGGTCAGGCTTTTCTAAGCAGACTTAAACGGTTAACTCTTTCATCAATGATAAATTAACAACTTGTGTATCTTCAAAAAGTCTTCAAACTTTGATTGGCAAAATAACTCAGAAACTACAGAAGATTTCACGTTCTGGTGAATAAAAAATATACCTGTCCATATGTCTATATACCTTGCGGGGTCAAAATACAACCCCATTTTAAGCCTGAAATTTCAGTTCCTTTGTTTTCTTGAATTTGGGTCAGGCTTTTCTAAGCAGACTTAAACGTGCGCAGCCTAAAGGGCGTTTTGATCATTATCAATTCAAAATTTATGCGATAATTCATTTGAAAAGAAAATCACTGCGGATGATGCATTATATATTCAAAAATTACATTTGATTTTGTCTCATTAAAAACTAAGAAAGGGAATTTCTGGAGTGTGCGATAACTTAATTGGTGTTTCTAATTGTTTCAAATCCTCCGCCTTGATGCAAAGAGCTTCTACTCTTTGCTTGATGCATGGAATTACCCCGAAACAGTAGCGGTGTCTAACAGAGATATTCTAAAACTTATACAAACTAGATCAACGAAAACATAATGCCCTGTAAGGTCTATGGAAATAAATTGCTTTAGAATCCATGAAAATAGCAAAACACAAATAGCGAGTCCCGTTCAAATTGCTCAAAGCTGTTGTCAGGTATAGGAACAACTTCGACGGAAATGTTCTATAAATCACAAAAAAAGCTTACATCAAAATCGGTTAAAAAATTTACATTTTCATAATTTTGAATTTTAAGCCATTATTTATTATAATTTAAAGGACTCCACTCAAGTCTCGTGATCTAGGTTAACCAAACTCCCAATAGCAGGACTCCACTAAAGTCTAGTGATCTAGGTTAACCAAACTCCCAATAGCAGGACTCCACTCTCGTGATCTAGGTTAACCAAACTCCCAATAGCAGGACTCCACTAAAGTCTAGTGATCTAGGTTAACCAAACTCCCAATAGCAGGACTCCACTCAAGTCTGGTGACTCCAAACTCCCAGCAGGACTCCACTCAAGTCTGGTGATCTAAGTAACCCAAACTCCCAATAGCAGGACTCCACTCAAGTCTAGTGATCTAAGTTAACCAAACTTCCAATAGCAGGACTGACTCCACTCAAGTCTAGTGATCTAGGTTAACCAAACTCCCAATAGCAGGACTCTACTCAAGTCTGGAGATCTAAGTTAACCAAACTCCCAATAGCAGGACTCCACTCAAGTCTAGTGATCTAAGTTAACCAAACTCCCAATAGCAGGACTCCACTCAAGTCTAGTGATCTAGGTTAACCAAACTCCCAATAGCAGGACTCCACTCAAGTCTAGTGATTTTCAGTGACTGAAATATTGGACCGAATTGTATATAATTAGATGAAAGATTTTGAGACGTCCTCTCTTTCATCAATGATAAATTAACAACTTGTGTATCTTCAAAAAGTCTTCAAACTTTGATTGGCAAAATAACTCAGAAACTACAGAAGATTTCACGTTCTGGTGAATAAAAAATATTCCTGTCCATATGTCTATATACCTTTTAAATTTTGCAGCTTTTGTATATTTAGGTCTTAATACATCAAATTCCTTCTAATTTTTTTTTTTACTGAAACGGGTGGACATCTTTGTTTTTTTAATGTTATACTCAATTGTGTTTTAATAATCTTTACCGTACTGCCATGTTTATTTGGAAGAGGAGAAGTTAGGGGTCTTATACCCCCCCCCTATCCCCCCCCATCCCCTACATTACATTTCTATGACTGAGCTGAAGGAACGAAGTAAAAAGAACCCGTACCTACTGTACATAACATGCAACCCCATACATACATAACATGATTTGCACATACAAAAATATCTTCGAACTTCTGATCATTGATCAGCAGTAACTTAGAAAGTAAATGTGTTACCTTCATAACTGAAAGATGACATGCTCCATTCAATAGGAAATAATGCAAAGAAAGTGGAACTAATAACAAAAGGATTTAAATGGTTGAGAAATATTTAATTCATGGGAATCTTTGATATTGTCACACTCGAGTCGTTGGAAACTGAATTAAGTATTAGTAAGTAATAATTACGGCTGATTTAAACATCCATATCAAAGGTTTTCACGAACAATAAAAATGTATTAAATTATTCTAGAGACTCCAGACTAACACTCCCTCACATTTCGGCCGTGTACTTCTTTAACTGTTGTTGGTGTTCAGCAGTGAATTTTTTAAAGGAATTTCACTGGGCAACCACAATCACTCCTAGGGCAACTGATACGAGACGTGAAGAAACACATCAATTTGAGAACCTTCAAAAGTAAATGAGATATTAAGTCTGACATAAGCTTTGTTTCATATAATGTTGTATGTTTTAAAAACTTTTATTCGACGACTGTACGGGAGCAGCCATTTTGTTAAATCTTGGTCGCCCAGTCCATCAGAAATTTGTTCACTAGGCTACCAAAATTTCTGACTAGGTGACCAAATGGTCGCCCAGTTAGTATGTTAAAAAATTCACTAGTATTTAACCGGCGTTGATGTTAATAATCACATGACATCACATGACATCACATCACGTCACGTCGCACCACATCACATGACAACAAGTCACGTCACATCACACCACACCATACGACATCACGCCATGTCACAACACGTCACGCACGCCACAGCACACCACGTCACGTCACACCACGCCACATCACACCACGTCACGTCACACCATACCACGTCACGTCACCCACGCCACGCCATATCACATCACATTTTAGTTGAAATGTGTGATTCACCCTGAATATACTGAAAGATAAATGGTCATCACAATATATTGTCCTCATTTTATTCTTAATTTATTTGGCCAATTTCTTGGCCACTTAGTGTTTTTTCTTCCATTTTAGCTTACTATTTCCGGGATTATTATACACTTATTATGATCATCTGATACCATAACCTATATTTGTTATTATCAATAAGAATCCATTCTTTCCTTTCCTTATCAAAATCAGGAGCATAAATTGGCTTTGGCTAAAACGTGATCTCAATTCTAACTTATTTTTCTTTCAAATCTTCCTTTTTTGCCCTCATTTTAGCAATAAATCAAGTCAAGAAGGCCTGTACTGCGCAAATTCCTTTCTCATTAAAAGCCAAACAGAGCTTGGCCTGTACTTTTTTTTAAACAACAAAAAGCAGTCAATTTATTCAAAAAGCGTATGAAAGTATATTTTCTAATTCTCCATGAAAGGTACACTTACCCACGGAACCACGAGGATTAAATTCAGAATTAATAATAACTACAAAGAAGTGAAATAAAAAGGTTGTATCTTTCAACACTTGCTAACACGTCAAAATGCCGGAACAACCATAAAATGATAGCCTAAGAATAACCAACGTATTCCTTCAACCCTGACACTATATGAGAACGCTTTACCGATGTCCTAATAACTTCATATCCAATTAATTCCTCGGCCTCGTCACAGGGCTGATATCCTGAACTTTTTCTTGTACTTTTTCCTTAAAATTAATTTCTAAACAGTGCTTGTCTCGAACTTTCCTTGCAACCTCTTGAGCAAAAGATTTTGCAAACGTACAACGTGCCTGTAAATAATCATTTATGTCCTAATAACTTCCAGATCAATCTGCGTTTCTGTCCTGAGTTGAGTTGGTACTCGGCGGCAAATCTTTTTGAAATGAAAGTTTGTTATCCAAGCCAATTATTCTGCATGCATGTTCTTCCACTCCATTTGCGAGCAATCACAGAAATATAAAATGTGGATGACATATATTCGCTTTAGTTTTGTTATTTGTGCATTTTATTCAATTAGCTTTATAACATTTTCACGAAAGATCGTCACAAAAAATGACAGAATGACACAAAGAGACTGATGTTTTGGACATGTGGATAAAAACAATGTTTTTGTAATATTCATTAACAATTCGCTTTGGGATTTAACCATCCATTAAAATTTTCGCCTGAGAAAGGATTCGTGTAGCGAGGGCAGATATGAACGAGTCACCTGCATATGTACTTTTTCTCAACGCCATAGTCCAGAAATGATTCAAGTCACCATTGTATTCTACATCAATTATCATTGACTATCCACCAGTCGTCTGCCAATCAGCCAATGTGTATTTTTCATAGAGTAGTTGGGAGCCACAAATTTGCTCGTTTTATTTTGAAATATAATGAATGTACTATGCTTTTGTTTTTGGCCATCTTCATTAGATGACTAAAAACAATCAAATCCATTTTGTTATTCATTGACTATTTGGGAAGGGAAATAATTGTTACGGACAGACAGACAGACAGACAAACAGACAGAGAGCGGTCGTATATATATATATATATATATATATATATATATATATATATATATATGTATATATATATATATATATATGTATATATATATATATATATATATATATATATATATATATATATATATATATATATATATATATATATATATATATATATATATATATATATATATATATATATATATATATATATATATATATATATATATATATATATATATATATATATATATATATATATATATATATGGTAAACTTAACTAGTTGATTAACCGCTTTATCTATATACCGATCAAGGACGTAACACGAATGGCGTGTTTCGGTATACTTATATGTATTTGTGAGGGGCGGGTGAGGTTAAGGTGAGGAGAGGGGATGGGCGAGGGGAGGGTGAGAAGAGGGTGAGGGGTAGTAGTTTACTTGGCTAACTTTTTGCACAAACCATACCAAGATCACATCAAGTGTGTGAAGCAATATGGCACGGTCCCCATGTTTCAACGTTAAGCAAACAAGACCAACTCGGAATACAAAATTCCTGAAAGACGAAAGACAAAAATATATGTTATCAAATTTATCTATCGGCAAAGTTGACCGACTTTTCAACTTATTTCACAATTTTGCTGTTTCTCCTGGAAAAATTAACATACGCTGTTTGATCAACTTTTTGTCAATTTGACCAGCTTCAATTGCTTAGATGTAATTTGATTGTAGTTATAACAACTCATCTTTTCGTCATTTCGTGTGTCAACACATTCGTGTGTTTTGTCAGTTTCCCACTTTTTCCATATTTGTCATCATTTCATCGGTGCCGTGCGGCAATATCAGAAATTAGTGTATTGCTATCAGTAGACTAGTAGTAGATTACGCAAAGAATATCAGGTGTTGAAAACTTGGGGGCACAGGGAGTGCATTTATCAAACATTTAACAGTTTAAGTGGCATGAAGGGCGTGGTCTAAATAGCATAGAATCATTCACAGTGTACTGTATATTAATTGCATAACAGCTCGATTTTCCTGAAAGTGAACTGAAGCCTGCAATTTCAAACTGCTCAGTGCAAGTCTTTTGTTATCAATCTTTATTTATTTTGAGTTTTTCTTCATTGTTGTAGAAGAAAGATTATCGCAATTCAGTTTTAATGATACATTGTATGCACGTGTATGAAATTTAATAATTAGGTTCGAAACCTGGCCAGTGATCTGTTGGTAACCCGTCGAGCTAATGTAACTCAACATGTCCAGCGTCCAAGGGTATATGGACCAACTAAGCAACACGGGACGGATGTTAGGAGGGCACTGTAAGGCTGTTTTATTCAATTTAATTTCATAAAATAAACATCTCTTAAAAATCGGCATTTTTTACTCTCTTATCATCTATAAATACTTAATTATCTATAGAGGGATTTCATTACGTGACTCTAACTCATCTGGAAGCCATTTTGTCGTGGAAGCGTCGTTGCGTTTCACGCGTCTTCACACAGCTCAGTGACATCACACGTACAACAAACATACATGCTAACTAGTACCAGTTCAGCGAATTTTACTGATTGCAGTTTTTTGCTCGCTTCCGATTTTTCTTCATATTTTTCTTAAGTAAGTTATCTTTTCACCGGGTATACGAAGAGTAACTTTAACGTTAACGCCATCTGATTGTTCGTTATACTCAGACAAATCCTACATACCTGATATAAAGTGCTCGCTGCAAATCTTAGTGTGTAAGGCCTACCGTATAGGTTAAAAGCCCGGGTTGAAAGCCGTCGCGTCGTACAGTAGAAACCCACTTCGAACGTGGTTCAGGATCAAATGGAATCGAGAAAATGTCTTTTTATTCCCTGTACACATCTATTAGTGCAACCAACGGCACAGCAAGATTCCAGCATAATTATCTTGCAAAAATAATCTTATATAACAACATGCAAACGTATGTAAGTCTAATTAAATGTACAGCAGACGAGAGTAATTTTGACCGACAAAATGGCAATATAAACAAAGTCACGTGACCTCGTGACGTCAGCTGAAAATTCCTAATTAAACTAGAAATACTCAAATATATATCAAATACTAAATTTACTATCATCAGCTTTCAAACAAGATGTTATTCACAATCTCCTGTCGTTCAGCAACAAATATTTTCAAATTTACTGTTTTACGTTTATGTTCTCAGAGAAAGATAATATTGACAAAACAAAATGCTTTACCCTCTGAATGTCTTGTCTGCATTTGTGAGTCAATAATGCATGAAAGAACGATAACCCCTTTGTTCTAGTAAAGCAAATTTGGAAATCCATATAATACAAAAAATAATTTAGATATAAGTATAATTGATTTCATTGATATGATTAAGTCGTTACTGACTCATGCAAAATAGAATGACCGAGTTTTGTCCTGAAAACCTCAAAATGAATAAATCATAAAATTTCTCCTTAAAATCAATTTGTCTATCATGCCTACTTACAACAACTAAAGCCACCTCATTTGCGTTCATTTCGTTATTAATTTTGATGTTTTTAGGACATAAATTATTACCTCATTCTGACTCGTTATGGTTGACAAAGTTTTAACATATCAATTGAAGACACATTTTACCCTAAATCGAGAAAAAAAAGTACAAGAGAGATGGAAAAGAGTAATTTGTGAAGTTCAAAATTAGGTCAGACCACTAGCTAGGTATCCAAATGATCAACAAGTTCGTTCTGGAAATGACTTTTCTTCTTCATATGTGTTTATTTCAAAAGACGAGAAGCTAATGGCTGACAGAGCTGACCGCATGAAGAGAATAATGAAAACAAGATCACTTTGATAATAATACATCAAAGGAATGTGATATGAATTTAAAAAAATAGGATATTTGTACAAAATCATGAATATATATTTCGCAGCATGGGAATATAAAAATTAATCTTTCTAATGGGTTAAATCAATTAAGGTTGAATAAGATAATGAACGAAAGAGAAGGTTTTGTTGGAAATGTATTCTATTGTTTATCTCATTTTTTATTTCATATTTGTGAAACTAACTTTTTTGCGTTGATATTTCGACGTGTAAAAGACATAATCCAAAAGATTGTTTTGTTTTCTTGTAAAAGTTGGGAAATTATCAAATATCCATATTCATGTCCAGGGACCTTGCCATAAAATATCCAAATTTAGGGCCAGGGACCTTGCCAGAATTTTTTTAAGGAGATTCAAAAATTTGTCCTGAAAAATTGTTAACCTTTTATGACAGAACGTTTGTTATTTGCATTTTTAGTTGATTTTAAGCAATTGATCCTAGCTCCAGCTATGTATATTTCCTTTGCCCCAAGAAATACTAGACCTTATCACATTGCAGAAGCTAAAGCCTATAGTGTAAAATATTAATAGAATTACAACTTGAAGAATTTAATTATATAAAAAGCTGTAAAGCTTAACCCTGTCCAAATCACCAGATTATTTTCGACAAAAATAGATTTTATATAGTGTTGATATTGTATATCACTCATTATTCACTCAAATGTTGTATTTCATCATTTGTGTCATTTTTACGTTCTTTCTTAGAAGAAGTTATTTTTATTCCTGGAAGAAATGAATAATAAACCAATCATACCTGTTCCAATAGTCATCATTATTCAAAGTTTCATCTGAAACACGAGAAGCAAACCTGAGAATTTCATCTTTAAGAGCTCAAGAGAATGTAGGAGATTGTCACAACTAAAGAAAATATAAGTAAATCAGTGCATTACGGGAGCAATACGTCATATAAATAACAATTTATCAATATATGAATTACTTGAAATAGTTATTTTGGTTATTATATCAGTGGCGTAACTAATTAGGTGCAGGAGAACCCCCCCCCCCCCCCTTTCCTCCCCCCAACCAAGCCTCAGTGGGAGTTTTGTCGGAACATTTTACTCCTTGTCGGAAATTTAGATCCTCGCCTTTCTCCAAAATTTTAGAATCATGGTATACTGATTGTCATAAGAAAACCACCCATTTGATGTTTCCAGTCTGTCGGATGATTTAGGTCTTGTGACCCCCTCCCCTTTCCTCACCCACCCAAAAATTATAGTTACGCCACTGGTTATAATAGATATACGATACAAAATAAATGCATATATAAACCTAGATTCTTATATGACCTTGTTATGTGTTCATGGTGACCGTAGTTTTGTAAGTTTGCTGACCCCCAAGTTGCCACAAGTTTCCGTGTTCAGGAAAATGAATAAAACAGTCACATTTGTCAGTTGTTGTCATAAATCTGCATGCTATACAAATATACCCGTAAACCCGGATGAAAAACTGATAAAAAGCAGCCCTTTTTCGCACATCGTGTTATAGCTTAACAGTTTAGGATCCATGTATGCGTATGTCTGGCCTAAATGTGTTGTTTCTGGGAAAGTATTATTCTTAGCATTTTCATTCAAGGGAATGGGTCTCCTTGCATATTGCGTCACCTTAAAACCGCCATTTGATTAATCAAGATTTGCTCCCATATGTGTCATTATCATATTCATCTATTGTGTTAACGAATATCACGTTCCTGAATAACGTTCAGAGAATTCCTCAAAATTCTACGAAATTGTATGAATTTTGCTCCAAATAATGTAGGCTATTAATATTTAAAATTTACGCAAAAAAGAAGAATTACATTTCTCTGGAATTAACCCAGAAAGCAATAAATAGCTTTCTTGTTCAGTTGTTTCTCCGTTTAAAATGAAGTCAACGAACTCACTTGATCTACTTTCCATTATGAATGAAAATAAGTGTTTATATTTTTGATTTTTTTGGGGGGGACGAATTCGACTTGTTTAGTTACTTGTTGCTGCTCGCTGCCTGTTTTGACAAGAGATATCCAGATTAATTTATGCCTCTAGCAATTTTACAAAATGAAATGAAAGCTGGGCGTTGTTTGCGTGGATGAGAAAATCCTAGCCTAAAATTAGTTATGATTGAAGCTGATTATATCACTGAGAAATGAAAAAATAACGATTTTTTTTCTTGCTAGTATCTGTCTAGATACTGGGATATAGACGCTATGTTATGTGAGATGCATCTTATACTGTTTCCTTCCTTTTTGATATTTCATTTCATATTAAATAAAAGCAAAAACAGATACTAAAATGGAATACAGAATAGAAACGCTAAATAAATCTCAATCAGTCAAATTATGTTAGAAAGTGGCAAATGAATAGGCCTATCACATATATATACCGGTACTACAGATGTCGTCTCATAGGTGCGGATATGCAGCCGAACCGTAATTCTCCTACACGAAATGAGGGACATCATTTATCTTTTTTTTGGTTATGTATTTGTTAAAATCTTACCTGAAAGTGGGGGACAAGGCCAACCCGTGACCGACACAGACCGAGACTGAACCCGTGAACGACACTGATCCCGTGACCGATATTGACCCCGTGACCGACACTGACCCCTTGATTCAGTGATCGACACTGACCCCGTGACCCATGTCTTCATATCTTGTATTCATTTTTATACCTGCGGCTTGGTAATAATAAGGGGTAGGAATTGACCCAGGGCCAACATTCATATCAAAGCACGCTTGAATACGTTCAAACGACGCTCAGGTACCGCTAGGTAGCGTCGCTACGTGGAGACATAGGAGGAATTTTTCCCCGTGAGATCCCCCTTCCCACATAATTTTGCAAAGTGACATATTTTGTCCGATTTACAGGCATATTGCCCCATGAGACAAAATTGTCCCTTTTTTTCCCCCATGACCGAAATTCTGGCGCCGCCTCGGTGCTCAGGCTGACACCTTTGTCTCAATCAGTCATTACAAGATAATGTATCTCAATCTCCCTGCACGCTAATGGCTAATCCCAAGGACTTATCCTCAAAGCCCAACCACACGGTTCCTTGTTTATTCACGCTGTTCTTCGTCGGATATTTTTGAGAATCAGTGTTCAAAATCAAAATTAGATAAGTTTACTCAAAGATTTTCTTGGTGAAATATTTTGCTATTATTACTGTAAAAAGGCGCAAAATATAATCGTTGCCTGTAAGCTTGGAGCACCCAACCGGCATGTCTTGGCAGCTTGGATAGAGTCGTCACCGTGCATGCATAAGGCCGACGGGGTCAGCTGCAGCCTGGGAAAAAATTATAGTGCTTTTCTTGAAGTCAAATTCTGACTTATTTGTATTGACAAACAGGATTACCTGCCTCCCCTCTTCCTCTCCCTATGTGGCAAGATTGTCCCTCTATTACCCCTAACAAAATTCAAGACTCTCGGTGCCCGGACACACATCACACCTGACAGACATTTGAAAATAGTATTCCAGCCAAAAGAAGTCAGGTATTTAAAATGTGATATTGTTTGTTACATTCTATTATTTGAATTAATTGATTTTCACATTTATTAGGCTGTTAGGCATCATAATACCTTGAATAATGATCAGCAGATATTCAGATGATATCCAGGATGACCCCAGACCCAAGGTTAAGCTGGACTGAGATGGTCGAATGAGGTTAAACCCGTCTCTGGGTGATTAATAGCCACTTTAAGGATTTCACTGGATTGATTACATTTTCGGTAAAAATATCATTTGCGCATATCTCAAGTGAAAGATGAATATTGATCGTAATTAAGCGATCATTGACCTAAACCCAAATCGTATTCCTACGTGTTTCTTTTATTTTCCCTGTTTAATCATTTTTATTTCCAAAGATAAGATGATGAGCAATAAATAGAACAGACTGTCACAAATTGAAGGCATCAATCCCCGCCATCTCCTGTTTTCGGGTTATCGCTCATAAATTTTGAAGTTATTAGGCCAAAGCAAACTTTTTCTCAAACAAAAATATAAGAATTATCTTAATCTTTGTCCGGTTCTGTGCTGTCTCTATCTGCTCTTAATCGCCACGCGGTCTCTATCTGCTCTTAATCGCCACGCGGTCATCCCTTCGGAGCTAAAGGACCGAAGAAACGGAACAAATTGCTCGACTCTTTCAGCTCTTATATGAAACCAGTTTCTATGAAACAGTAAATTGTTCTTAGACTTTTTGAGTGATTTAAAAGAATACGAGTCGCTTTATCTGTAAAGCTGTAAACATCAGCGCTATAAGAAAGATAGCTTCTTTTTTTTAAATGTATGTTTTTCGGTATATCATTGGTGAAGGATGATATAAATGGAACGGGAAGTGGCAACACACATGGACTCAAGTTTGGTGCTGACGTCATTTGTTATCCAAAAATCAGAATGCAGTATAACGGTACATATATGACGTGTATGGAGGCAACAAACTCCTTTACAATCTGTTAAAAACAAGTAAGTAAGACAAAAAATGTCATAAAAATTGGTTGAAATTTGACAATTATACAGTAGTTTGAATTTTAAGACTTTTATATAATAAATAACGTAATTTTGTTTACGTGATGTATTGTGATGTATTGTGATGTATTGCCAGATGTACTGCTAGATCTTGGTATTTCTATTGTAAATCCTTTGCTTTTTATGTCTTTCATAAATGTTTGAAGTGGTGCAGAATAAATTCTGACCAAACCGTTTTTGAGTCTGATCATTTACCCCAATCAAATTCTAGCAGACAGGAATAGACTTTCACATCCTCTTCAGGGATTAAGAATTAGGAAAGAAAATAATATAATCACATCAAGTTTTGGGAACTGTCTGCCCAATCAAACATCACAAATTTAGCATTAATTGAAACATTGAAAAGCCAAATCTCAAAAATGAAGTATTATTTTCAAAATTCAAAAACTGATGATACCCTTTTGAACAATTGTTGCATCATGTCAATAAACCTTTACTGATGCCAAATGAAGGTATACAAGCTGACAGGTATTAAAACAGGTATAGTATTTTTAGCACAGAAAACAATTCTGAACAGTTTAGTCTTAAAACAGTTAAATTACTAAAACAATTATTGTTATTCTTTTTATTTCTGTTCCAGTGGCGTATTCAACTTCCGGTGCCAAAGGGGCAAACGATAATTATCGAAAAAGCGGTTTCGAGAGGTGTAGAAAGCTGGGGGAGGGAGAAAACTGCCCCTGGTAAGATTTCATTTTCCCGTGCATGCTTTCTCCTTGGTTGTGAGATAAAATTTGTGAAAGTGTTAACATAAAATTGAAAAAAATGAAGGTAAATTTGGTAAATTTATAGAAAAGTTTGTCAATTATTGGAATTTTGGTAAAATTATTAGAAATCTTGGTAAAACTATTAGAAATTTGCGGTAACATTATTCGAAATCTTGGTAAAATTATTAAAAGATTTGGCAAATTTCTTGGAAATTTTGGTAAAATTATTAGATATTTTTGTAAAATTAATGTAAAGTTTGGTAATATCTGGCAATATTTTCCGAAAATGAATGAAATTTTCCGAAAAATGAAGGATATTTCCAAAAATTGAAGAAATTTTCCCCATCATCGAAAAAATGCCCGGAAATGAAAGAAATTGAAGGAAATTGTCCTAAATTTTGGTCACTAAAATTTCTGAGACTGTTTTCTTCTTCAGGGCGTGATGAGATCAAAACCTCTCGGTCAAAACTTTCCAAAAAAAATTATAAGTGTTTTTTTCTTTCTGTTGTTTAAAATTAACATGTACATCTTGGATGTATTTGGCCTATAATATGCCTAGATTGGGGGGAAATGGTCAATTTTGACCGATTTTGATGAACATTTTGCAGTTTTTTCCATCTGTTTATGATTTATAGCATATTTTATTCTAATTAAGCTCAAAGTGTTGCTTTTCGTCCAAGGATTTTTTTTTTAATACTGTTTTTCTGACCGTAAACAGAAGCCGCCGGTTTGTTGATTTTATGCATCTTATTGAGTTATTTAATTAAACCTATCGACGGCCGTGATTGATCAAATGTGATTTGACTTGACGTCCATAAAACTTGTATAATTCTCAGTTATAACTATTTCAAAACAATGATGCAAATTTGACGTCGTCATTAGCTGGTGGCAGATAAGTGACGTCACGTCAAATCACAATTGATCCATCACGGCCCGCGTCGATAGCAGTCAGAAGAGTAGTGATATGTCCAAACTTTGCCCCATAATTACCCCCTTTTTCTCCCCCATGAGGTTTCGCCTTTGGATAAGGTAGATGATAGACATTGTCACCCTCTTTTCATTTTTTCATTTATTTTTCACTGCAGGAAGGGAGTATACAGTTATCAGGTTACAAACTTCCTCTCACCCCTAAGAGCCCCAACGGCGTTTGACGTCACCAGGTTACGTGTTTCACCTTTTGTCGGTTTGTTGGGTCGAATGATGTTTTTCTGTTCAAAAAGAAGAACGGTAAAACATTTTACAAATGCGATTTGGCTTAAGTATTCTCATTTTAATTGACAGATACACGTAGAGAAAGGGGGCCTATGAACTTGAATTAAACATGAAGTCAATTAAGAACGACTTAAAAAAAGTTTTGAATTGCTAATATCATTACGAAGACAGATTAACGGACACATTCATTTAAAACTGTCTAACGAAACTGTCCAATGGTATCAGTGGTCTAATCGACAAGACCAGTCTGACAGTCTAAAAGGTAACAGAATGGTTCTGAACATTTTAAAATTGGGTTAAAAACAGATCTTGCCTTGATAGGCAAAATTTGAACCTGACGTTTTCAAAATAACGACATTTTAAATTCGGATTTGGTTATACTTTTTATTTGGGGTGTGGTGAGGAGAGGGTCACGAGTAACCTAGGGCTTTGTTCAATTTAAACGTCATTTTTATACATTTCACGTCAACAAAACGACCTCTTTTGGTAAAGGGGCATTTCTTTAATTGATAGTGTAAAATAGTAATATATTTGATATCACAATATCCAGGGCCCCGACGCAGGGGGCCGTGGTTCAAATAGGCCCCATTTGTCTTTCCGCCCGATAGGCAATGCCAACATTAGTGCTGGCTCCACAATCAAACCTGTATCGACGTCCCTGATAAATAGGGTCAATTTCCCATTCCTCTACCCCGCTGCATATGCGTCCATACTCCCTTAATTCACCTGGATCTGTCTCATTTATTTTCTAAATTTAAAACGATGAAAATCTCTTTTCCATGCAGGTGGAAGTTCTACGTCATACCCATCCCAAGAAGAAATTATTCTAAATAGCTCCCTCTCTTATTGGTATCCAAGAAGAGAGGGAGCCAGGTCTCCTACCTTGTAGCCTACAAAGAGGCATAGCAACTTATACAGCGTTTGATGTTAGACACATTTTGATAGCTAGTCAGTATTTGTGGAGGTCGGAAATTGATGGGGAATCGCTTGTCACTGAAAGAATTTATTCTATTTTTGACAAAAATCTCGCGCGAAGACCCTCACCCACTTCACTCCCCAATAATAATAATATTAATAATAATAATGATAATAATAATAATAATAATAATAATAATAATAATAATAATAATAATAATAATAATAATAATAATAATAATAATAATAATAATAATAATAATAATAATGATACTACTACTACTACTACTACTACTACTACTACTACTACTACTACTACTACTACTACTACTACTACTACTACTACTACTACTAATAATAATAATAATAATAATAATAATTAGAATAATAATTAGAATAATTATAATGCTGCTGCTGCTGCTGCTGCTGCTGCTGCTGCTGCTGCTGCTGCTGCTGCTGCTACTACTACTACTACTACTACTACTACTACTACTACTACTAATAATAATAATAATAATAATAATAATAATAATAATAATAATAATAATAATAATAATAATAATAATGATAATAATAATAATAGTAATAATGATAATAATAATAACAATAACAATAACAATAACAATAATAATAATAATAATAATAATAATATTAATGATAATAATAATAATGATAATAATAATACATTCTAAAAAGAACTAAAATTCCGCCAGCCCACAATTCGAGTCGATGAGGCTTTATTTTACAATCCAGTATTATTGTTATTGATCTTCAGATAATTTAAGTGTAAAAACGCCGTATTAACATAATCGGGTCTGAAGTTTAATTTCGGATATCTGAAAATGATTTTCCATACGGACAGCTATTTTGACCAAATGTTTGAGAAAAAGATTAGATTTGTTCAATTCTAATCTCTTATCCGAAGGGTAGTTATCCCGGGCCCTCACAATACGCATGGCTCGGCTGCACAAGTAGCAATTTTTACTTTGTGTTACACATAGCACGCCCTCTAAAACTTGCTAGCGGCTTATCTTGGTCTGGTGGTTAGCACCGTCTCGAAGCAGCGAATGTTGGCTAAATGCTAACATTTGAAAGCTTATTTCATCCAATATCCACAGGTTTAACCAATTTGATGGCACTGTCATCTCGCACATTGCCATGTTTCTATACTAAAGCATTTGCAGGTTTAACCAATTTGATGGCACTGTCATCTCGCACATTGCCATATCTCTATACTAAAGCATTTGCAGGTTTTACCGATTTGATGGCACCGTCATCTCGCACAATGCCATGTTTCTATACTAAAGCATTTGCAGGTTTCACCAATTTGATGGCACCGTCATCCCGCACATTGCCATGTTTCTATACTAAAGCATTCGCAGGTTTCACTAATATGATGGCACCGTCATCCCGCACATTGCCATGTTTCTATACTAAAGCATTTGCAGGTTTCACCAATTTGATGGCACTGTCATATCGCACATTGCCATGTCTCTATACTAAAGCATTTGCAGGTTTCGTCGATTTGATGGCACTGTCATCCCGCACATTGCCATATCTCTATACTAAAGCATTTGCAGGTTTCACCAATATGATGGCACTGTCATCTCGCACATTGCCATGTTTCTATACTAAAGCATTTGCAGGTTTCACCAATTTGATGGCACCGTCATCTCGCACATTGCCATGTTTCTATACTAAAGCGTTTGCAGGTTTCACCAGTACGATGGCACTGTCATCTAGCACATAGCCATGTCTCTATACTAAAGCATCTGCGTTTCACCAATTTGATGGCACTGTCATCTCGCACATTGCCATGTTTCTATACTATAGCATTTGCAGGTTTCACCAATTTGATGGCACCGTCATCCCGCACATTGCCATGTTTCTATACTATAGCATTTGCAGGTTTCACCAATATGATGGCACTGTTATCTCGACCATTGCCATGTCTCTCTTCTAAAGCATTCGCAGTTTTATGATACAAACACAATTAATCATGACTCAATGCTTATTGTGAATAACCATAAAAAATAACTGCGTTCAATCATTTTGAAAAGATGGTTACTTAACCAATTGGCCTTGGGAGGGTTATTGTGCATCAAAGCGTACCAGGAAAATGACACTCAAATCAAATCTGACCCTTGTTCACTTGCGGAACCAATGAACAAACACATTTTCATTTACTTTTCAGCCATACATTTTTATCCCTATTATAAAATTGTGACTGTGGTATGCGTAAGATGATAACGGATTACGTAATCACTCGGTTGAAAAACATCACTGTATTGAATTACTGGGAGAACAAACGAAAGAGGACAAAAGCATTTTATATATAGGCCTACACCCCAGTTCGAACAAACTCGTATTATGTACTTTATAGTTTTCCATTGCGGAGATGATATTTTCGATTAAAGAGGTATTGGCAGGGCAAAGCCACTGATTTCTTATGGCACGCATACTTGGGGGGATATGAGTGAAATAGAATGATTGATCGTACTCACCGCTGAAGGAACTTCTTGGGGATAGGAGACGGCGCCCCCACTTCTGGTTTGGGCTAGGGAAACCCGTCTTCTGGACAATCAGAAACCCGATTTGAACCTGATCGAAGTAGTTTTTTTTTTTTTTCTCTAAAAGCGCCATCTCCATGGCTTAACAGCACCCATTTCCTGTCGGAGACGTTAGCCCTTGGCAAATCATGACGCTCACGACGCCTGAATTTGGTGTCTAATCTTGTCCCAATTCGGGAGGGCCCACTATTCCATCGACCACCGCCTCTATGTGGTTGATACAGAATCATAAAAAATTAAGATAGTCATACAATCGAATCGACTTCTGTCAAAACCATGTCGAGTTCGACCAATCTTTCGAGCCGAACGATTAGATTTATCATTTTAATTGCAAGATTGCCTCTACACGGGGGAATGACTTTAATAAATTAAGATAGTAATATGATTACGTCATGACTCATATTAGCCTCCAGTGAGATGTCTCTGCGTGGTGGCCAAGACACAGTGATAAAGTTTTTTCTCTAAAAACTAAAAAAAAGTGGGGCCAAACCCAACATTCACCCTCTATGTTTCCTACGTCACTGGTCACTGGCTGGGAGTTGCTGTCTGGTACTAAGGTGAAAAGGATCAAATATGAAGAACAACAACGCCACAGCGATTGTTGGCAATGCTTTAATGTTTTATCATCACTGGACTGATTGGGGTGGCACTTGCTTTATTCCGATTGGGGCGGCCCATGAATACTATGTCACGATGTAGCCAAAATAATTCGAGACACGTGGTCACCATTGTTCTCCGTCCGAATAGAAAACGCACACACGGTGTTTATGATATGCCCCGACGACCATCGAGGATGGAGCGTAGAATTCATTCCCTGTGGTACCATCTCTTGCCACCATAGGCGTACAGATCATGAGGATAGGAATATATACCCCCCCCCCTCCCTCCACCTCCCCCACGCACACTTTCGGTGAACTCCTAATGCATAATTTGTTTTTGCACATTAGAATTTGAAGAAGAAAAAATTACCATTACCCACCCCCTTTTTTTTTTTATCAATCTACACCACTGCTGGGCACCACCACTGGGCTTGTAGTCACTTGATGTCGGTGTCCATCAATACCAGGTATATCGCTTTAATCAAACCGTGGCGATGTTTGTGCCCTGTTTATACAAATAGAAGGCCTCCGGCAAATGTTTATTCTATTCACTGAAACTTATAAGTGTATTTCTAAGGAAGTCCTTCGCAAAAATGTTTAACTCGGTAATTGTTAACTGATATAACAATGACCAATGTATGTCCTCTGGTTTCTGATAACATAATGTCGCTCATTTTACATAGAAATTGTGGAATCAGCCGTGCAGTGATATTTTGAACAGGCTACTTTGAAAAGTTGTATTTCGAAGGTAAAGAAATAGGATAAACAAAAATTATGTTTTTGAGTTGGCGGCTTTTTAGAAATAGAGTCTGTTGCGTCGTTTACAAGAGACCTTGGGTGTGTGGCACATGACAATTCAGCAAGTTCCAGAGGTTTGAACGTATTTAATTATGCAGCAGCATTTTGCCAATGGCACAAGGGCCCCTTGCTCCGCCGCCGCCGAGGGCCTCTCCGCTCCCTCTACTTTAGCGTCCCTGGGTCCTCTGCAATTATTTGATGGCACCAAAGATCAGGACCCCATCAAACATCCCAGTCTGACTCTGTTATGGAGTTGCAGTTCCATGATCAGATACCTCTATTCACATCCCGCCCGTACTCGGAATGCAATCCGAATAGCCCAGCCAACAAGGAAGAAAGATTCCAAATCATTTTTAAATATTTTCTTATTACGATTATTTCACCATCAACAACGAAAAATTGTGCCGGAAGTTCTACCGCCGCCCCGTCGGGCAGTGGCGTGGCCAGCGACCAAAAAAGGGAGCCAGGGACATCGATAACATGCTATTTCTAACACGTGTTGTGTGCAAGACCTCCATTCGACCCCATGGCTATGACAATCATCAGGCCGGGGATACGGTGACAACATAGCCCATCGTCTGGGATATCTGTCGAAAACAAATATGAGGCACATTTCACGAATGATTCAGCTACTCCAATCTCGCCAGCAGGCAGCTATTACCCCCAAACCCACACCCAACCCTTTCCCTCCTTCCTAGGGTGAAAAAAGTTACCCCGAAGTCAAATCAAATTATAGATAAAACATGCGCAGGACGACGTTGGATTTTTTGACTGTTTGACGTCACGGTGATCCTGTTTGACGTCACGGTGATCCTGTTTGACGTCACGGTGATCCTGTCCTCTTTTCATTCTTTACTTTGATTTACGATTTGCAGATGCCTCAATAGGTATTTTACCACTATAGGGCCGAATCTAGCTGGCACCATTCCAGATTGTTCATCTTTTTTAAGTGAATTTACCTTCAAAGTAACTAATTTAAATTCTTTTTTTTCTTTCCTCTATCACCCACAATTCATCTGAAATAATTACTATAATTAACAAGTTATCCAATTCAGCCTATGGTATTGATAACATTTCTTTAAATATTCTTCAATAAAATAGCCTCACTATTGCCGCTCCACTCGCACATACCGTTAATTTGTCTCTTACGAGTGGTATCTTTCCTAAACACCTTAAACTTGCTAGAGTCACACCTAAAATCAGATGATCTCATGTCTATTTGTAATTAACGCCCTATTTCTGTTCTATCGGCCGTCTCAAAAATATTTGAAAGGGTAATGTGTAGTAAGTTTAGAATTCCTTAACAAACACAATCTCCTCTCTGCTGTTTTCGTAAGAAATATTCCACTTATACTGTTATATGGCCACGCTTGACTTAATTAAGTACATAACTAAAGGTTTAGATGTTAAACAAGATACATAACGCGTTTTTGTAGACATATCTAAAGCCTTCAATACCGTAAATCACACTATTCTTTTACATAAACTACAGTCAGTGGCATTGCTCATGATTGGTTCACAAGTTATTTATCTAATCGTGAAAAACTTGTTTGTATTAATAATTGTTCCTCTTCCTTTAAAGATATTACGTGTGGTGTACCTCAGGGTTCTATCCTTGGGCCCTTGTTATTTCTTATATACATTATATATATATATATATATATATATATATATATATATATATATATATATATATATATATATATATATATATATATATATATATATATATATATATATATATATATATATATATATATATATATATATATATATATATATATATATATATATATATATATATATATATATATATATATATATATATATATATATATATATATATATATATATATATATATATATATATATATATATATATATATATATATATATATATATATATATATATGTGTGTGTGTGTGTGTGTGTGTGTGTGTGTATAAATGATCTTCCCCATTGTTCGAACAAATTAAAGTTTGTCTTATTCGCAGATGATACCAGTCAGTATCTTATTTCAAACTCTGTCAATCCACGTCCAAGCATTCATATACTTAATAATGAACTTGCTCTTGTCTCTGATTGGTTAAAGGCCAATCAACTATTCCTTAATGTGAAGAAAAAAACAAGTTTATGTTTTCCGAAACAGACAATATAACAATCCCAATTTAAATATTTGTATTGATGGTTCCGTTGTTAAGCAGCCTGACAGTGGTAAATTCTCAAAGCTTCTTATCGATCCTCACTTGACCTGGAAATGCCACATTGATTTATGTAACAAATTTTTTAAGATTATTGGTGTTCTCTATAAAACTAAGCATTTTCTATCCCGTTGTTTGGTTGTATTCTATTAATGTTGTATAATTCTCGTATTCTTTATAACTTATATTACAACATTGCGTGGGGCAATACTTTCTATACATATCTCAATCGGTTATGTACTGCAGAAAAGAGCTGTTGATCATCTGATTATAATACTGGCATAGGTCAATGCAGGTCAGTAGGTAGTATCTTTAAAGATTTGAATATCCTCAACGTTTATTTCATTTATTAGCGCTAAATGGGTATTTGTTAGCGCCAAATGGGTATTTGTTAGCGCCAAATGGGAATTTGTTAGCGCCAAATGGGTATTTGTTAGCGCTAAATGGGTATTTGTATGTTGAAAATAAATCCTTAGTTGTTACCGTCTACGTTCTGTAATTCATTTCAACCAAACAAAAGTATTCATAGCCACTTTACCAGACACTCCGATAATTATCATTTATTCAGCTTTGATATCATTGCCAACACAAACTCGTGTGTCTATTAGTCTATTAAACTCTGGAATAAGCAATAGATCCTCTGTTTAAGAATATCACCTTATGCCTCAATCTCTTATTTACCAAACAACTCAAAAATTATCTTGTTACCAAATGTTAATTATGGGTACAGCTGTATATAGCGGGTGTAAGGGTAAGCAAGGGTGTGAATGGGTATAACGGTGTGAGAGGGTCCGGGCTATGGGTGGGTTATGTGGGTGGGGAGGGCTATTGTAGAGATTGTAGAGTATCTATATATTAAAATGTAATTTTTGACTTTTCTTTAGTAGGTTATTGTTTTTGTTACTATTTTTCTTTATTCTTTATTTTGGTAAAGGTGGCCTACTTGTCAAGCTCTTGCAGTGCTTTGTCAGGCTTCCTTCCACTTCTCTATATTATGTAAATAATTTGTTGTATATTGTTAAAGAATGTGGAAAATAAATTAGATAAAAGAAAGGTAGACGCTTCCTATACGCGTGATAAAAAAAAAATAAAAAAACCCTACACCTTGCCTATAATGAACACGATACAACTAACTGACTGAAGTAATTTATTTCCAAAAGAGTATAAGTAGGTCGATGTATCCATGTTTTATCTAATCTTGCCTTTCCTGCCCTATCAGGACCATCTAAGCAATGGCAAACTTGTTTTACATTTCATTCAATTTTGTTCAAAGTATTCCCCTTTGCCCTGAAACTTGTTGCATCAATATATATTCTTAGTTTAACAGTTTAATAACCGCGTTTTACATACACTGTTATGCATATTACACCCAAAACTGGAACGATTTTGAGTTTAGCTCTATATCGATACTCGCAGAGCAATTATGCACAAGTCATTTAAACGGGTTGTCTGATTGAATATAAAACAAGTCACCGTATCTGGCGTATCTCCCATGCGTATTTAAAATCAGCGCAAACATTGACTAAAGTGTAGAAGTAAAACGCTAATATTTTTGAGCCTATCATTGATTGAAACTAGACGCCATTTTGGGAGTTGTTTTTCGGAGAGGTCGCCTCGTCCCATAGGATCGCATACTACAGTGCTACCTCCTCCTCAAGTCATATCTGCTTTCAAGTCTGGCATTCTGTTTATGAAATCATTCCTATTTTCTTTGTCGTTTTGTACTTGATTTTTTTTTGGACGACAAGCGCACATCTCCTTAAGAAAGTATCGGTCTTCAGGTCTTTAAACGTTGACTGGTTGACCGAGAAACGAAGCCCTGGTTGTTCCCATTTTCTGACTTGAGTTTCAAGGTTGATAAAAGCGAACATAAACCTAATTTCATAACATATGCAGGATGAGGGTCTGTCGTATAGGCATGTCGACATTTTCGTATTAATTTGCATTAATTTGGATTTTTCCTGACTTTTTATCGATATATGAGGTCTTGCTTATCATGTCCATTATAAAATGAGAGCCATTGTATATTCCATATTGCCCTTTACGTGTACATGTGTGATTTGACGTGCTCTACAGTCCAGTTTGGAATCCCGTCAACTGCGAGTTGTTTCTTTTTCCGAATTTCAATCATTCATACTCCCCGCGCGCGACATATATCACTTATTTAGATATTATTAGACCGTTTTACTTGACAGACTTAAAAGGGTACGGACGGAATAGTTTGTTTACAAATCGAACAAGAAAATCTGCATTTTTGTGGTCAACATGTATCTTATATCTGTATATCTGCAGCAGACTGGCGGACGTACTGAGTAGAGGGCATTGTTTGGACACATTCAGCTCATGTCGGACCTAAGGACGGGTCCATGGTCAAAATGTCTATCATTTGGCAGAAATATTTTTAGGTCAAAACGTGTTTTTTTAATATTATTAAAAACGAAGGAATCGTTCAATTTCTCTAATTTTGTTCTGCCTGACAGCCCGAAATAGCCTTATTGCTGGTCAAGCTTTGACAAAGTGTTATTGTCATAATGAACTAATTTAATGGTTTAGTATGCAAGGAGCGACAAGCAAAATACATTTTGTCTAAGAGGTTGGAACAAACAGAGAATTTTGGGAGCCTGGGGCGTGGAAAACAAAAACAATGTTTAATGCTGGGTATAAAACTAACGAAAATTATTGTTTAAAGGCCATATATCGTCTTACCTTGGAAACAAAAATACACCATAGTCAAACATTTCTGATTGGTTCAAATATTTTCAGAATGACCGACAAGCCAATCAATAACCGCCACGGAATGACGGAAGTGGCGTTTCTAGTGTGTATCGAATTCATTTTCTTGAGAAGAGATTCCCTCTTTTAAGAAAGAGCTTAAGCTGAGAATTAAAGTTTTCTGTTATGAATCATTATTGTGCCCAGACAATACTGCAGCGCCCTCACTAAATATTCTTTAAGAAAATGTACAAGCTGTGTCCACGTAAACCATTCCCGAAATAAACTCCGTAAGTACGTACGTACGTACGCACGTACAGTATATATACACTCGATGTATGTGGTGTTGGGGCAGCGATGCGTAAATTTTAGGTGGCCTTGAGAAGTTCGATTTTCTCAAATGTGGAAAAACCCGAACATCGCTGATGTAAGGGCGCGAATCTTTCATGTAAATCAGCAGACTAGTAAACAGGTAAAATTCTACAGGTTTTAGGTTTGTTTTTCTATATAGCATAACAAGATCATTATCCAACCATCTGACCATAGATATTCTGGTATTGATAGCATAACTAAGATTATATGAGTATGCTATTCAGGCTTGGAGTCACTTTTATGAGACGGATAAATTCATTTTAGAGCAGGTAAGGCGAAGAGCCACTAGACTTATTCCCGAAGTAAGGAATCTCTCTTATGAATCAAGGTTACTAATTCTTGGTTTGACCACGCTTGAGTTGAGAAGAGTACGTGGCGATATGATTCAGGTTTTTAAGTTCCTATCTAGTAGTGATGCATTGACTTCCTGTTATTTCTTGCATGTTTCAGCTAATCCTCATGTGACACATGGTAACAGCTTGAAGTTGACCAAAGAGTTCTCACGGATATATATATATATATATATATATATATATATATATATATATATATATATATATATATATATATATATATATATATATATATATATATATATATATATATATATATATATATATATATATATATATATATATATATATATATATATATATATATATATATATATATATATATATATATATATATATATATATATATATATATATATATATATATATATATATATATATATATATATATATATATATATATATATATATATATATATATATATATATATATATACATATATATATATATATATATATATATATATATAAAAATATATGTATATATATATATATATATATATATATATATATATATATATATATATATATATATATATATATATATATATGTATATATATATATATATATATATATATATATATATATATATATATATATATATATATATATATATATATATATGTATATATATATATATATATATATATATATATATATATATATATATATATATATATATATATATATATATATATATATATATATATATATATATATATATATATATATATATATATATATATATATATATATATATATATATATTTATATATATATATATATTTATATTTATATATATATATATATATATATATATATATATATATATATATATATATATATATATATATATATATATATATATATATATATTTGGCGTTTCAGCTTTTCGCACAGAGTTGTTAATGAGTGGAATGGTTTGCATGAGTGTTTAATTCTCTTCAGAATTTCAAAGTCAACATTGGTAAGGTCTTTACAAACGCTGGGTGTTTTTTTTTTTTTTTTTTTTTTGTGGTGGTGGTGGTGTTAGTTTGGGCTTTTTTATGAGATGACTAACCCTTCTTAGCCCGTCATCTTTTTATGTTATGTTATATTAACTGAAGATTATTATCTGACCATCCGACCATCGATACTATGGTATTGATAGCGTAACTAAAAATCATTATCCAACCATCTGACCATCGATATTCTAATATTGATAGCATAGCTAAAGATCATTAGCCAACCATCTGATTATCGATATTCTAGTATTGATAGAATAACTAAAGATCATTATCCAACCATCTGACTATCGATATTCTGGTATTGATAGCATAACTAAAGATCATTATCCAACCATCTGACTATCGATATTCTGGTATTGATAGCATAGCTAAAGATCATTATCCAACCATCTGACTATCGATATTCTGGTATTGATAGAATAACTAAAGATCATTATCCAACCATCAGACCATCGATATTCTGATATTGATAGCATAGCTAAAGATCATTATCCGACTATCGATATTCTGGTATTGATAGCATAGCTAAAGATCATTATCCAACCATCCGACCATATATATTCTGGTATTGATAGCATAACTAAAGATCATTATCCAACCATCTGACTATCGATATTCTGGTATTGATAGCATAGCTAAAGATCATTATCCATCCATCCGACTATCGATATTCTGGTATTGATAGCATAGCTAAAGATCATTATCCAACCATCTGACTATCGATATTCTGGTATTGATAGCATAGCTAAAGATCATTATCCAACCATCCGACCATCGATATTCTGGTATTGATAGCATAACTAAAGATCATTATCAGACCATCGATAGTCTGGTATTGATAGCATAGCTAAAGATCATTATCCAACCATCCGACCATCGATATTCTGGTATTGATAGCATAACTAAAGATCATTATCAGACCATCGTATTCTGGTATTGATAAAGATCATTATCCAACCATCCGACCATATATATTCATAGCTAAAGATCATTATAAAGATCATTATCCAACCATCCGACCATCGATATTCTGGTATTGATAGCATAGCTAAAGATCTATCGATATTCTGACCATCGTATTGATAGCATAGCTATCCGACCATCGATATTCTGGTATTGATAGCATAGCTAAAGATCATTATCCAACGATATTCATCTGACCATCGATATTCTGGTATTGATAGCATAGATCTAAAGATCATTATCCAACCATCCTAAAGATCATTATCCAACCATCCGACCATCGATATTCATAGCTAAAGATCATTATCCAACCATCCGACCATCGATATTCTGGTATTGATAGCATGATAGCTAAAGATCATTATCCAACCATCCGACCATCGATATTCATCGATATTCTGGTATTGATAGCATAGCTAAAGATCATTATCCAACCATCCGACCACCATAGCTAAAGATACCATCGATATTCTGGTATTGATAGCATAGCTAAAGATCATTATCCAACCATCCGACCATCGATATTCTGGTATTGATAGCATAACTAAAGATCATTATCCAACCATCCGACCATCGATATTCTGGTATTGATAGTATAGCTAAAGATCATTATCCAACCATCTGACTATCGATATTCTGGTATTGATAGCATAACTAAAGATCATTATCCAACCATCCGACCATCGATATTCTGGTATTGATAGCATAACTAAAGATCATTATCCAACCATCCGACCATCGATATTCTGGTATTGATAGCATAGCTAAAGATCATTATCCAACCATCTGACCATCGATATTCTGGTATTGATAGCATAGCTAAAGATCATTATCCAACCATCTGACTATCGATATTCTGGTATTGATAGCATAGCTAAAGATCATTATCCAACCATCCATAACCATCGATATTCTAAAGATCATTATTGATCATTATCCAACCAGACCATCGATAAGCTAAAGATCATTATCCAACCATCATGACCATCGATATTCTGGTATTGATAGCATAAGCTAAAGATCATTATCCAACCATCCGACCATCGATATTCTGGTATTGATAGTATAATCTCAAAGATCATTATCCAACCATGACCATCGATATCGATATTCTGGTATTGATATATAGCTAATGATCATTATCCAACCATCTGACTATCGATATTCTGGTATTGATAGTATAACTAAAGATCATTATCCAACCATTTGACCATCAATATTCTGGTATTGATTACTAACAGAAGATGTCCTTCACCAGTTCACAGTATTGAGCAAAGGATTAATAAGATTAGGAAGCAAAGGATTAACTGCTCAGATTAAAGAAAATTGAAAATAGAATAAGGTGTAAAATCAACAAAAGATAAGTTTATGTTTATATTGCTTTGGGTTACTTTTGTTAGTTTGAATACTGACAAGCTTTAAAGGATTAGTTCAGGGGTCAATAAAGTTCATCTTATATGAAAGAGGATTATAAAAGAAACAAAATGGTGAAGAAAACCGTTCAAAAATCATATTCCATTTAGGAGATATTCAAGTTTAAAGCTGTGTTATCTTTGTTGAAATGGCTGGTGTAGTAAGTCTACTATGGAGGGTCGGTAGCCCTTTATCCTTACATTCTTACCAATTGTTAATGTATTTTAAAGAAAATATATTTTACTTTTTTTCATATTTAAATCATTTTCCCTCGAATTTTCTTCAGGTGCTAATTTGTAATTATCTATACAAGATTCAGTTTACTGCTTTTTTGACATATCTAATGGTTTTAAAGCCACAAAATCGTAGGACAAAATATCATAGAATACATACAGATTTTGACGAATCTGAGGCTATGACGTCACAACTAGTCTTATTTCAGTTGTTTCTACACAAATGATACCAAACTTTAAACTTAAATATCTCTTAACAATATAAGATTTTTGAATGCTTTCTTCACCATTTTGTTTCTTTTGAAGTCCTCTTTCATATCAGATTGACTTGCTTGACCCCTGAACTAATCCTTTAGAGGCCATCTATGGTGATAAAAATGTGGCGGAGTACAATTTATTCCAAAATGATACTGATTGGCCTATCAATGTAAGTGCACACTGTACCATTGTGTTTCGACTAATCAAAACACAGGATTTGAATTTCATTTACTTCGTACGCTAGAGACGACAACTGGCCTTAAATATGACGCAGGTTCAGGTTAAACCCATCTTTTCAATTGAAATATTATTGTTCACTCGATATCAAACATAAATGATTAAAAGCAAATGAAGGACAAAATGAAGGCAATATGTGTTAATGACTTGATCGTAGTCGTTCATATCGGATTATCATAGCAAAATAACACAGTGTTTAATCAGTGATGTAAGTAGAGTCAAATTCATATTCGTTGACCAATATAATATAATATAATATTCACGTCAAATACCAATTAATGCAATTTTATAGGACTGTAGGAGCTTGTTCCGAATGCTAATACATTTTATGTCATAGCAATACACGCGTCTAAACACATGCTAAAGCAAAGCATTAAAACAAAAACATTACCTTAAAAAAAAGAATTACAAAAAGATATTTTGGAGGTCGTGTTTTATGCATAATTTGATACTGTTCTTGAAGACTTTTAACGCACTATAAAGATTTATTGACGCGTTAGACATCGATGCATAGATTGCATTAAACCAGGAAAACCCCCAAATAAAACTTTATATGTTTTTGAATTTTCAGTCTTTAATATGAAGATTTGTGATATTTAAAATCCAATAAGCAAGATAAGAATCACGACAAGATCACCCTTTCAAAATGGCTGTCGTGGCATTTCATATTTTGTTATAGATAGTGATTTTGTTAAAGAAAGCAGTGACGTGTCTTAATAGGAGTGGGGTATCGCACCCTAAAAATTCATATCCCCCTTCCCCACCCTCGAAAAAAAAATCTTCAACTTCTGCGAAATTTTCATGATTTTTAAGGATATCTTCGTCTATTTTCATAAAATCTCCTTCATTTTTAGGGAAATTTCCTTCATTTTCGTGAAATCACAAGCTCTTTGGTGAAATATTTTTTAATTTCCAGTATTTTTTTTTTTTAATTTCCAAAAAAATTCTACACTTTCCAGTAAAGCACTGTCAAATCAAGAAATTCTCAGGAAGTGTTGCCAAAATCGAACAAAATTTCCAACAATTTTACGCATTTTCCTTCAATTTTATGTTAATGATTACACACTTTCATCAAAATAAAGCATGCATGTAGCTTTTAATTTATTCATAGAATAGAATAGATACAATAAATAAAGACGATCTACAACTTGGTTCTCCTGAAATAAATTCTACCTATGTATGCCGAATTGAGAGGTTGCAAAATTACAGTGTGTATGTGATGGACGCTAACAATTTCTTAACCTGTTAACTTAGCTCTTTTAAGATTCAGAACCGCATCCGGCGTAGTCAACATTCTGACCGTATTATACGCTATGGCCACTACATGGCTGATATACTGCAGGTATTGCCTAGCATACCATGTAGTGCCTACCGAGTGAGGTGTTTATCTCGTACAGTCATACATCCGATGAGACTAACCTCGTTCATTTCAAATTTCAAATAATATTATTCTCCTTCACTATCTCTTTGTGACTCTTTCAAATATTCTTTGGTGTAATAAATATTTTCTATCATGTTTTTGAAACAGATGTCTAAATAATAACAATCTTCATATCACTTTTTAGACCTGGCTATTATAATATTGGATTGGCACCGGACGTTTTCGTCTATTCATCAACGTTGCTAATATACATGACTTTTGCGAATAAAAACGTCATAAATTGCTTAATTAGCATTGCTAAATAGTAACCATTAAAAAACAACCTTGAATAAATAGCACTTAATTTGAAGTCCATATTCTCTTCATTTAATAAAATTGAAAATATAGTCCTCAATTAAAAGATGGCGGATATTGAGCATGGAGTGTACACTACTAGTCCTGTCGTGCCGAAGGGCCACGACAGAAAAATCTGAAATAATAATTTGGCTTTTCTATTTTTTGCGTATCATGCGTAGTCAGCTGCAGACTGCGTTATACTCGTCAGTTCGTGTCGGTCTGCGGAGCCGCATTTTATAGTAAACAAATACCTTTGATAAAAATCGTGTTGGAATTGAAATTGTTTTAAATATTTGAAGTTAAGAAAGTGCACTGATTTGATAGCTCTGTTATAAGCTGATAAGCATCTCGCATTATTACCACGCATTATTATTTTCAATTATTATTTTTATTATTATTATATTTTTAGCTGTCTTCTCGTTCCATAAATCTTGGAAACATTGAAATATCATTGGGTTTTTTTAGCCAAATGTTGCTGTTTTCAAATTGCAGAGGGTGTTTGCTCCTGCAGTAAAAAGAGTCCATGTTCTGATCTTGCATACCTGTTGCATGTTGCATACCTGGCCTACATGTTGCATGTCTGTTACATGTTGCATACCTGTTACATGTTGCATACCTGTTACATGTTGCATACCTGTTACATGTTGCATACCTGTTACATGTTGCATACCTGTTACATGTTGCATACCTGTTACATGTTGCATACCTGTTACATGTTGCATGCCTGTTACATGTTGCATACCTGTTACATGTTGCATACCTGTTACATGTTGCATACCTGTTACATGTTGCATGCCTGTTACATGTTGCATACCTGTTACATGTTGCATGCCTGTTACATGTTGCATACCTGCTACATGTTGCATACTTGTTACATGTTGCATACTTGTTACATGTTGCATACCTGCTACATGTTGCATACCTGTTACATGTTGCATGCCTGTTACATGTTGCATACCTGCTACATGTTGCATACCTGTTACATGTTGCATACCTGTTACATGTTGCATACCTGTAACATGTTGCATACCTGTTACATGTTGCATACCTGTTACATGTTGCATACCTGATACATGTTGCATACCTGCTACATGTTGCATACCTGTTACATGTTGCATGCCTGTTACATGTTGCATACCTGCTACATGTTGCATACCTGTTACATGTTGCATACCTGCTACATGATGCATACCTGATACATGTTGCATACCTGTTACATGTTGCATACCTGTTACATGTTGCATACCTGCTACATGTTGCATACCTGTTACATGTTGCATACCTGTTACATGTTGCATACCTGTAACATGTTGCATACCTGTTACATGTTGCATACCTGTTACATGTTGCATACCTGATACATGTTGCATACCTGCTACATGTTGCATACCTGTTACATGTTGCATGCCTGTTACATATTGCATACCTGTTACATGTTGCATGCCTGTTACATGTTGCATACCTGCTACATGTTGCATACCTGTTACACGTTGCATACCTGTTACATGTTGCATACCTGTAACATGTTGCATACCTGTTACATGTTGCATACCTGTTACATGTTGCATACCTGATACATGTTGCATACCTGCTACATGTTGCATACCTGTTACATGTTGCATGCCTGTTACATGTTGCATACCTGCTACATGTTGCATACCTGTTACATGTTGCATACCTGCTACATGATGCATACCTGTTACATGTTGCATACCTGTTACATGTTGCATACCTGTTACATGTTGCATACCTGTTACATGTTGCATACCTGTTACATGTTGCATGCCTGTTACATGTTGCATACCTGCTACATGTTGCATACCTGTTACATGTTGCATGCCTGTTACATGTTGCATACCTGTTACATGTTGCATACCTGTTACATGTTGCATACCTGTTACATGTTGCATACCTGTTACATGTTGCATACCTGTTACATGTTGCATGCCTGTTACATGTTGCATACCTGTTACATGTTGCATACCTGTTACATGTTGCATACCTGTTACATGTTGCATACCATGTTGCCTGTTACATGTTGCATACCTGTTACATGTTGCATACCTGTAACATGTTGCATACCTGTTACATGTTGCATACCTCTTACATATTGCATACCTGTTACATGTTGCATACCTGTTACATGTTGCATACCTGATACATGTTGCATACCTCTTACATATTGCATACCTGTTACATGTTGCATACCTGTTACATGTTGCATACCTGTAACATGTTGCATACCTGTTACATGTTGCATACCTCTTACATATTGCATACCTGTTACATGTTGCATACCTGTTACATGTTGCATATCTGTTACATATTGCATGTCTGTTACATGTTGCATACCTGTTACATGTTGCATACCTGGCACATGTTGCATACCTGTTACATATTGCATACCTGTTACATGTTGCATACCTGTTACATATTGCATACCTGTTACATGTTGCATACTTGTTACATGTTGCATACCTGTTACATGTTGCATACCTGTTACATACCTGTTACATGTTGCATACCTGTTACATGTTGCATACCTGTTACATGTTGCATACCTGTTACATGTTGCATACCTGTTACATGTTGCATACCTGTTACATGTTGCATACCTGTTACATGTTGCATACCTGTTACATATTGCATACCTGTTACATGTTGCATACCTGTTACATGTTGCATACCTGTTACATGTTGCATACCTGTTACATGTTGCATACCTGTTACATGTTGCATACCTGTTACATGTTGCATACCTGTTACATGTTGCATACCTGTTACATGTTGCATACCTGTTACATGTTGCATACCTGTTACATGTTGCATACCTGTTACATGTTGCATACCTGTTACATGTTGCATACCTGTTTATGTTGCATGTTACACCTGTTACATACCTGCATGTTGCATACCTGTTACATGTTGCATACCTGTTACATGTTGCATACCTGTTACATGTTGCATACCTGTTACATGTTGCATACCTGTTACATGTTGCATACCTGTTACATGTTGCATACCTGTTACATGTTGCATACCTGTTACATGTTGCATACCTGTTACATGTTGCATACCTGTTACATGTTGCATACCTGTTACATGTTGCATACCTGTTATATGTTGCATACCAGTTGCATGTTACATACCTGTTACATATTGCATACCTGCTACATGCTGCATACCTGATACTTGTTGTATACCTGTTACATGTTACCTACCTGTTACATGCCTCTTACATGTTGCATGCCTGTAACATGTCGCATGACTGTTATATTTTACACACCTGTTACATGTTGCATACCAGTTACTTGCTACATACCTGTTACATGTTGCATACCTGTTACATGTTGCATACCTGTTACATGTTGCATACCTGTTACATGTTGCATACCTGTTACATGTTGCATACCTGTTACATGTTGCATACCTGTTACATGTTGCATACCTGTCATACATGTTGCATACCTGTAACATGTTGCATACCTGTTACATGTTGCATACCTGTTACATGTTGCATACCTGTTACATGATGCATACCTGTAACATGTTGCATACCTGTTACATATTGCATACCTGTTACATGTTGCATACCTGTTGCATACCTGTTACATGTTGCATACCTGTTGCATACCTGTTACATGTTGCATACCTGTTACATGTTGCATACCTGTTACATGTTGCATACCTGTTACATGTTGCATACCTGTTATATTGCATACCTGTTACATGTTGCATACCATGTTGCATGTTACATGTTGCATACCTGTTACATGTTGCATACCTGTTACATGTTGCATACCTGTTACATGTTGCATACCTGTTACATGTTGCATACCTGTTACATTCTGCATACCTGTTACATGTTGCATACCTGTTACATATTGCATACTTGCTACATGTTGCATGCCTGTTACATGTTGCATACCTGTTACATGTTGCATACCTGTTACATGTTGCATACCTGTTGCATACCTGTTACATGTTACATACCTGTTACATGTTGCATACCTGTTACATGTTGCATACCTGTTACATGTTGCATACCTGTTACATGTTGCATACCTGTTACATTCTGCATACCTGTTACATGTTGCATACCTGTTACATGTTGCATACCTGTTACATTCTGCATACCTGTTACATGTTGCATACTTGTAATATTTTACATACCTGTTCCATATTGAACATTGATAATGAAAAAAAGTGTAAATGGTTAAGCCTTAAAACACTGACAGAGGGCAAACAGGCAACCAATTTACACCACCCAATAGGGAGATAGGAAAACGGTATTTTCCTGTCAACTAGTCGCATCCCAAACATCATGCTTTAGTTGTTTACTCTATATTTGCATGAAATTAAATTATTCAATATTATAAAAAGGATATTTTCGAAATAGGACTCACAAGCAAACAATGTAAAATCCTTATTAAAAAGAGTGAGAGATTTAATGGGTGTATATTAATTACCTATTATACTCTAACACTTATTTCTGACCATGTTTCAATACATTTTTGATGAAAGTTTGGTTATTTTTATTATCCTATTTCTTTGGAAAAAATCAAAGGATCATTCAAGCACAATGTCAAATGGAAAAAGTCATAAGTATGATATTAGACAACTACACTATACACCTTCATTTTACGATTATTCTTTGCTATGAGATGATAAATTGATTTATTGATTACAAAAAGACAAAATCTATTATTCTAATATGATGATTCAGTATAAACTGCAGCACCTACACGTATGTTTCTATTCCATAGATACACCTGATATTGTGCATGCGTAATTTGCCTGTAGACTCAGCTTGTGATTATTTTCAATTCTCAGTTACTTGTGATATTTAAGTTTGGTTTAGACTTCTTGATCACTTGTACCCATTGCCTCCTTTTAGGGGCATGAACGGCTAAACCAACATAATCTGCCGAACTAGGTCACAAAAGCACACATTCATCTTGTTTTAGAAACAAAAGAAAGTAAGAATTGTTTTTCTCTCTCTCTTTCTTGTTGATTATTCGTACCAACTGATGAACTTCACGATGTTCTATGCCCTAAAGCAAAGCTAACTATATTCCATATCATTTTTTATATCTCGGACAGGTGGAATTTCAGCATCCACGCATGAACGAGCGCTCCTCGTAATGCTATGCTACTTCCGCTGCTGTGCTCAAACTTACACGAGATGACGGATTTCGGAATATTAAACCTATTTAAAATTGGTGAAAAATCATTTTTCTTTACTTGTTAATAATTCTGTACGGCGAATATGGCGAGAAAATTAGGACAATGTTGACTTAAGGGGACATCAACAATCGCTCGTGAGATAGGACTTGTTTCGCATATAGACTGCTTATGAAACTTTAATTTGGTTTTTATGAATATCTTTTGCAACTAATTTACCTTATTTTGTGATAGATGGGTTTTTTTATGCGACTCTGTATGTATTATTTTGTTGAAATCTTTTGAAGTTAACTTTCCGACCCATATATCCCAGGAGTTCTATTTTTCAATCATAATTCTTCAAACCCGTTCCCTCAGGCCGCACATGTACTTTATAAGTAAAACCATATCCATGTACGTCTGTATATTGAATTAATATACCACGCCACGGCAAAGCACCATTTGAAAGCACCACTTGCTTGCAGCGCAAGGTGGCACAGTTTTACACAAGTGTTATAGGCTTAATTGTGAGACCATAGTTACGGGTATCATTGTGTGAGGCACATTTTGTAAACTAGATAATATTATACCCAGAGGAACAATTAATTCTTACTTTTTGATAATTGTGTTTTTGGTATATTCTACCAACATAGTAAGTGGTGAAGCATTGGTTTGAGTCATGGAAAGAGGGGGGAAGCAAATGTACAAACTACCGGCATGGATGTAGCTGCCTAGGATGGAGGGGGAGGCGCAACATTTACAGCTCCCGTGAATCATATATCTACCATTTTTCATTGAACAGAATAATTTCTTCAATTTTTTACTGAATCATCAAACAGGTAGATACACTTACCCCATTTAAGTCTGTACCCCATTCCCCCAATGTTTAGTTCCCCGCCATCTCACCTCCCCACCAACACACCAAATATGAAACGATTTTCACCATTGCTTGACCTCCAACATGCCAGACGAACCAGTCCGAGGTACTAGGGCTCACGACGGAACCTCTGCCAAAATGGCGGCGTCAATCTATATAGAGCCACATTATCATGCACGTATATTAGTATATTAATCAATACATTAAAATATCTTTAAATGTGTGATTTTCTGTAGGCCTATTACAAATTTAAACACAAAGATCTCTAGAAAATGTGCGAGCAACTCACATGAGGCACAGACACAGACACACACGCAAATATTAATATAGTTTAATATAGTTACTTGGGGTGGCAATGTTCACGCGTGTTCACTTTAAACAATTTAAAACATGATACATTTCCCTCAAGGAGGTACATTATGTGCGGCAATAATGTAACGAAATTTTTAAAGAACAAAGCCAAGGATTTCCTCCGTATGCAATAAACAATGAGTGAGACAGACAAACAGACAGACAGACAGACAGAGGTAGGGCAAAAGAAGGCTCAAGAATGTGGCTCCAATTCAGATTGTGATTAGTTACAATCAGTTTTAAGATTGGAGGAACGTTCAGTAATACGGGATAAAAACAAAGAAGTAAATATCACTTCCGACCCACCACAATCCATTTTCCCTCCCCTAACACCAACCCTCACTTCCACTTCTCTTACCACACACTGAAATCACCCTAACATTAGCAGAAGCTTTTTAAACCCAAGCTTCGGCCATGCATAGATGTACCCCCAATGTGATACCCTTGGGCCTCCCTCTACATATCATGCATGCCCGTATTTGGTGAGTTGATTTCTATTCATGCCATGTTGGCCTATGCAGGGACTATTTATCCAGAGATGAGACTGCGAGGTGTTAAACCCGTGTTAAACATAAAATTCTTTGTGTCACCATATCACCTTTATCAGTTGTGTTGATCATGACAGTCATGATCAATTGTGATATATGAAGTGGGACGCACGATTATTGTGGATTGTTTCACGATAATCATAACAATGATCCATGACGTATAAATCATGCTAATCATAAAGATCAAACGAGTATCACCTATAGTAGCAATTAATCGATAATGAGATTGTCGTAGAAAAATTGCTGATGGCCTCAAATATTTTCGAAAAAATTGTCAAAATTGCAGTCTATTATCAGTCGTCGCCTAAAGATCTTGACCTTTAAGCATATTTTCTGGACAATTGTTGTATTTAACACTTTGGGGTGTAAATACACCGTCGACCCTCACTTTGGGGTGTGAAGACCCCATCGATCCTTTGGCTACACCCATGCATATGAAATATTCATCCACCATGGATGAACATTATGGGGTTTATTTTTCTTAAAAGATTCTCGACATACCAAATTATGTAGTCAAGCAGAATTAACAGTTTTTGGATTATGATGGTGGACACCTTGTTTAGTGAGGTACACTACACTTCACATAATACAAGCTGGTGAAAAACGCATACTCTGAGTGCAATATTTGTAGTGATTATTAGATTATAAAAGAATTATGGATGGGTATATCATATGATTTAAATTGGATTGAAATAAAGCTGAAACTACGCAAAAAAAACAAAGCATAAATCCGTCAACGTTAGTTTAAATGACTCCTTTTAGCTTTAAATACATATATATATATATATATATATATACATTTATAGTTAGTATGTATACAGGTGTATGCAAATTTGCTGGTGTGAACGGGATAAAAGTTTGATCATTTCTAGATATCTATATCAAGAAAAGAGTCTTTTGAACTTATGAGAAGATCTTTAGCTTCACAGATTTGGCATATTAGGCCTACTACTCAAAGAGTCTAACGTTGATCTGACCTCGAGTACATGCTATGCATTATCACACTGCTTCAAGTCAAAACAGTTTGAGAAGAACCCAGACCCTTAACCACGTTCAAGAGGGGGCATGCACTCAGACAGATATTCCATTTCTCATGTTTGATTTTACGCCGGGGTGAGAATAAAAAAAAAAATCAAACTTTAAAGAATAATCTAATCAATCATTTTTTAAATGTGAAATCAAACAGAAAATGTCTACGAATTGTTGTAGCGTTGTTGCTCATGCCTTAGTGCAAACATTAATATGTAATATATTGCAGCGACCATGCTTGCGATGTACAGATGTAGTTTGAAAGCGAAGGAATTTGAATGACACTATTGACTAAGACGTGAAGTCGACCAGGAATGATAAACCCATCATGCTAAAGGTTTAAATAAAAGGAAGAAAAATCCCAAAACGGTACTTTCACTTGTTATTGGATTTATGAAAAAACATAAGACAATCGACCAGACATGCCAGACGCATTACCGGAATCACATTACATCGATTTAATTCAAAGTACCAAACAAACCAAATTTCCATCGTAATTTTGAACAAATGTACAAAAACGCAGCACAAATAATTCGGGGTATGCTTCCAAAATAAGTTATAATTTTGAATGCAAGCTCTCTCTCCACCCTCCCCACTTCCCCACAGACTGACAGACCCCTTTAACAAGTGTATTCGTTTCCATGTACCTGCATGATCAAAATGCATACACCTTAGCGGATCGGATGGGAAGCAGTTTAGACAGATTAATTGACACCCATGAGTAACCTGCCCCACATGATGTGACCTTCTCGTGTACTCTTTCACCCCTTCCTTATAAATTTACTAATTCTTTGCCTGTGCAATGTTTTCTTCCGTGACTGTACTTTATCTATTCTACCTTTCACCCCAGAATGATTTCTTTATAAACAAAAGGTTTGGTTCACGCGTCAGGTCCAAGTGTATGAATATCGGAACAGTTTTGATTTTTAAATCAAAACATTTATTTTTATGCCAAATAATAAAACCAGAAAGAAAGGTTTGTGATTACAATAACTGCAGCCATTGGTCTCGCATTATTCAGATGCAATTTTAACTATGCATAATATTATACTGCTAAGATTTGTATGGAATATACTACTGCAGTGGTATTATTGTTGGCAGGTAAGTGATCATGCCAAATTTTACCGTATCTGCCGCGGAGACCAGAACCTTCACATTCAGACATTCCAACCAGTCCCACTCCTGAATATCCAGGCTAATGTTTTCAAGTGGATTACATTTTGGACTGATACATATTTTTTCTTGAATTTATGTCAATATTTTTAATTAGTCTAAGTTATCTTTGTGTCAACCCCCGTGACGTGGCCTCCCAACCAGTATTGCTATTTATGAAACTCTACGAGAATGACCAATGTGCTCTATTATCAACTGTCATACATTTAGACTGGCTTATATTTCATGAAGGGTTCGGCCTGGGCCTCAAAAAGTTTTAATATGTCTGCACCTCGGGAGCATTAGATAATAAATAAAAAGATAAATCATTCATGTTTCCATAAAATATACGATCTTGAGGCTTATTTTCTTTCTTTATTGTGTAGGACTCGTTGATCGATATATTTTGTGTTGTGAAATATGTTACAAGGGGCGAGCGAGCGAAGGCTAAAGTTAATCCATGTATACGGCACTATGTATGTAAGGACATTAGATTGGTCACAAAGATTAAAAAAAATACAATTCATTCCATCATGTGCAGCATTTTATTGACCCAAATACTGATTGGATGAAATCACCTAGTGAATATACTGAGCCTACTGCGCATGTGCAATGTAGAGAAGCAATTACCATTCTCCGGGTTAATTTACTGGTTTATATTCGCAATATAAACATGAAGGCAATGATCTCTTATTGTAAAATATCTGCCCTTTGTACAACGAAGCGCAGGGTTTCATCAATTTCTAAAGAAAAAATTGGCAAAACCTTTCAACTTGAACGTAGCGTAAGAAATTATCAATCCGAAATTGTTATACTAATTCATAAAGATTAAATGGAATTTTAATTGATTTAAGCTAATACGTAGGCTACATAGGAGATGGACTGCAGATTGCAGACAATCTCTTAACTCGGTATGTTGTGGCCTTCAAACTGTCAAATACGCTGTGAGATAATTCCACTATACATATTTTTGTGATATGTATTTTTATCATAACCATTACTTAAAGCATTTCATAATAAGTGCATGGAATTTCCTTTATTAAAAAAGTAGAGATTAAGATATTCTATTCCTTGACTTTGGATTTCTACCCCTGGTTGTTTTAAATGGGTTCACGAAGCTAGACATTTAATCCCTTTTTCTCGAAATCGAGATGGAAAGCTTCCTTAAACCCATCGCTTTCCAAATCGATTTCTCTGTGACTGTTTTATTAGTCTATCAGTCAATACAAAGACTGGATTTTGTAACATGAATGATTGTTGTTCTCTTTACACCATTATAGCATTGCAATAGAATTTGTTCTCTTTACACCATTAAAACATTACAATATAATTTGTTCTCTTTACACCATTATAACATTACAATAGAATTTGTTCTCTTTACACCATTATTGCATTACAATAGAATTTTAAAGAATTAACCTAACTATATTCGAGGAATTCAGTGTTTCAGAAAACACTGTTCTTCCCATTACCAAATTAAGCATGCATTATATTGTTATGTATCATATTAGATTGTTATGTATCATATTGTTATGTGTTATATTATTATGTTATGTGTTATATTGTATTGTTATATATTATATTATATTGTTATGTATTATATCATATTGGTATGTATTATATTATATTGTTATGTATCATATTATATTTCTATGTATTATATTATATTGTTATGTATTATATTATATTGTTATGTATTACATTATATTGTTATGTATTATATTATTTTGTTATGTATTATATTATATTTTTATGTAATATTGTATAACTTGAATAAACAGATCACTCTATATTGTAAGAGATCTACAGTCTAAAGTTATATTTAGTACAAATCCATATAATGTTAAAGGAATATTCCCATGTTTTTTCTAAACCTTTCGTAAGAAAGAGAACAATTTTAGAAACAATTTAGTACAAAAATCATGTTGATATGTTATTCCTAGCAAGAGATATTCAAATTTTAAGGTTCACAAAAAATGCCAATAAAAGAATAGGAAAAGGCTCAGTATGACATCACATCAGCACATTCTCCCACAAAGTTGATGTATTTCATTAAAATCTATCATCCTTTTTTATTCGTAAAACCTGCTAGAAAAATGAATTGAGGAAGTTAAGTATTTATATACATTGCCAAATATACCCTACTTCAATAACTTTTGGAAAATTGTTTCTAATCATACGAAAACAACCATTTAACGTTGAGAGAAATACATAAACATTTGCAATGGAATTGCCTTTATGACATCATTAAACACGAATTCATCATACTGTACAAAAACTTTCAAATGCAATTTGGAAATCTTTAAAAATCCATTTCCCCTAAACGGAATATTATATCATCCTGTTTTTTGTACCAAATTGGCTCAAGAAGTATGATCTTACAAATATAATTTGATAAAAAGCCATGGGATATTTCTTTAATGTAATTTCTTAATCTACCGTAACATACGAATGCCTTTAAAAGTTTGATGGTTTCTTAACGGTCGACCCACCAACTACTCGATGCTGGTTTCGGAGGTTGCTCCAGCGGGAACAGGATGAACAAGACCCATGCAGCGTTGGGGAACTT